>OZ005684.1:7521827-8121827 GCA_963930675.1 Gnaphalium uliginosum | reverse complement strand
CTTACTCGTGCATATATTTTGTACACTTCACGTTGGCATATATTTACTTAAATATGACAAACATAATCTTTATTTGGGTTGACAAATTCAATAAGTTGGTGTATGGTTTATTGTGTCCAATTGTCCATAGCAATTAAAAATCAATATATTGTTAAAAAAAAAAAAGTCAACTTGCATTTAGTTTCCTGCCTTTCCTTAATTTGAGTACATATGTAGGGGTATTTTTGAATGTTCAATTAGTTGAGTACAAGATGAAATGGCTAATTATTTAGTTTATTCTTTGACTAAACTCGACTGTTGTTGATCTAATGTCATTGTTTATTGATGTCGACGACAAGTGCTAGTCCAATATGAAGGGCTGAAACTTTGATTTACGTTCAATGAACCAACCATGTGCTGAAAAATGCATTTAACCATTTAGCTACAAACACTGGTAATGTTCATTCAACAGTACATTCTACAGTACAAGATACCACTAATCACTAATTCTACAGTACAAGATACCACTATACATATATATAGCAACGAACAACACGATTCACAAAACATTGAAACAACAAAACAGATAAACTGAAGGGGAATTTTGTTACTGTACATTCTACCTGATTTTTTCATTTGGCATGTCTCATGAGCATTACAAAGATTTCAACGACTTATAATGAAGGGCAAAACACCACTCCTCCAACTTATGAAAACAATCTAGTATTTGTCACCCCACACTGACGACATAATTCAAAAGCTACCATGGGCTCCGCATAACTAAAATGAAGCAATTCTTCCCAGCCTACATTTGCTACACCGAGGAGTCCCAATATCCCTAAAAAAATTCTATTTCATACACATCCTACAATCTAGCAAAAGGTACCACCTCAATATACCAACATGTTCAACCCAGATTACCATCATGCTGTTTACGGCATATCAGACGCATATTGCATCAACTTAATGAATATCTCCAAAAATCTGCAAGATAAGGTGAAAAAATATCTCAAGACTCGCATTTAACATACTTTAGTAACAAAACTGGAGAAAAGAGAGGATGAAGTTTGTGTCCATAATCTAGTATTGTGCAATATAGATGCCGGCAAGAATAATATCTACATTGCATCTTTCTAAAATGGCCAAAAACTATAAATAGATACTGCTAAAACAATGTATGTATCTGTACACTACAAAATCTTCCATTATTATTTCATTGGGATACCAGACATAGCCAAACTTAAGAAGAACAAAATATAATAAAAACAAATAAAAATAATTATTGCCCCTCCAAGGCAATCAAGCGCCTCAGCAGTGATCTTAGTTATCTTCAGATCATTATTTCAAGTATAACTCATAATCTCAAACAATTTGGGTTTTCAAGAAAAACAACTGTATAGCACCAAAAGGGAAGCATACTACTTGCGTGCTTCGGTAATTTAAATGCACAGACAAGGAAGCTGTATGCATGTTTTGTCCTATAGATGTGGACTTTCAATAGATGTAAATGAGTAACAAAAAATGCCAGACTTGAATAGGTTTGAATAAATCCACTAGGACACACAAACATGCATAAGAAACTACATAACGGAAGTCTTGTAAACTACCTTAATATGCCGTTCCTTTCAAGCCCTGGGCGATTGCCCTACATCTGATTCAGAGGAACTGTCACTATCTGAATCTGCATGGAAGGCAGCAAAAGAACAGTGAAAACATTTCCAATTTGTAGAAAAAATAGAATCCACATCAACAAAACAATGAGTCTACATAAGAAAATATAATCAATTACCACTTGATGAGGAATCGCTGCTTGAACTGCTTGAACTACTGGACCGACTGGCATTATCTCCTCTGATCTCTCTTTGGTTAGGGGGACCACCAGCAGCAGCACCATTTTCACCTACTTCACAAAGCAAGAGCATTTGGAAGATATTAGCACCTTGCGATCACATCCCTCCAACAAAATAAAGCATACAAAACGCAAGGAACATCAGGAATGATATGGAAAAAAAAAAAGTTACCTGCTCTCTTTTCTTTTGGTGCTTCTGGAATGGATGCTGCAGGGTTCTGCAATAATATCACAAAATATAAAGTACTGTATTTTGAAGGAATATTATAAAACTACGAGTAGGAAGCTGTAATATAATTCTTATTACTTGCAGCATTGTTTGATTATTAGCATTTCCCGCTAGCGCTCTTGCCTGCTGAGCAAGTTCAGCTTTCCGTTTGTGCTTGCTCAAGCTCTTCTTGTAATTAGTTACAAACCTATCAAGTTCCCATAGAGTTTCAACATCAACACTGTCAATGTCAACTTCAATCTCATCATCGTTTTGGGAAAGTGTCGTATTACTCTTCTTAATGATCTGCACAATGTTGTCAAGCTTTTCGGAAGGTAAGCTCTGAAGGTTTGCGCTGAGCTTTTGCTTCTCTTCGTATGTCATATCCCTCTTATTAAGATCCTTGGCTTTAGGCTTCTTGGGTACAGGTGTCCTAGTTACAGGTGCAAAACTTGCAGGTTTTGGCCTAGCCATGAATGGTAAAGCCATAGACTGCGATCTATCAAGTGTCCTAAATTGATGAAGCCTTCTTGAAGTTGGGGTCGGCGTTCCTGCATCATACGCTGTTCCATACTTCCAGTCAGACTCGATCACCACCCATCTTTCTTCAAATATATTTGATAGTGTTTCCGCCATCACATGGACATCTTGCCCTTTAGGATTATAAGTCATGGCATTACGAAACGTGAGTCTGACATCATCTGCGAATTCACCAGGTGTCTTGTAAAAGTTCTGAGCTAACCGGCTCTTAACAGTGCCCAAATCCATGGGATGCTTGATGATGTCGTGGTAATCGTGAAGACCGAGTAGTTTCGCATTAACAGGTTCATTAAACACCCAACCGTGTTTGTGCTTCATCAACCTTAGCAGCAAATTGCTACAACTCCTAAAAATCTGATTCTTGTGCCTTTCAAGACTGACCGAGTAATCCGACTTTCTACCTCCATTCGATTTCAGCCTCTTGTTACTCTCAGGAGGCAATCTATCCTTTCCAAGAAGAAAATCGGAATTTCGGTAATATTGATTAGCCTTCGGTGTCCGTTTCTCTTTCTCAACATATTCACCAACCGATACGCTTAGCTGTCTAAACCTTGACATTTCTTGATTTGCAATCGGATTCACTTCAGAATTGACTCTCATCAAGGCTCTCCTATCAATCAGATCAGAATCCATTTCCGCATGAACTCTTGCTAAAGCTCTTCGATCCATGTAATCCGTACCCATTTCTGAATTAACTCTAAGCAGTGATCTTCTGTCTACCATACCACCACCTACATACTGCGATTGACTATAAGTTTCATCATCATTGGCAGTACCTAAAACACTGGAATAGTGAGCGAGTTCATCATGGTTAGCGGCAGTGGCTAAAGCCGTTGAATAGTGAGTTTCATCATGGTTGTTGACAGTGCCTAAAGCCGTTGAATAGTGAGTGATTTCATCATGGTTAGTGGTGGCATCTAAAGCTGTAGAATAGCGTGTGATTTCAGCTTCTTTATCTTCAAGCTTTTGATGAACACTTCTGACCTGACCCAACTCACCTTTCAGCTTCTTCCTAAGCTCCTTAATTTCATTCCTGGAGGTGGTAGCTTCCAAACGAATCCTGACCCGATCATCAACAAACGTAACAAGGGGTCTTGGTTCACCGTTTCTGTTTTCCGCAGCCACCTGGAGATTTTGGCGAGAGGAATCATCTGATACGTCTCTCAACGTTTGCAAGTTTGCATCTTTTTCTGTCAGGGTTTGGTCGTTATTCGCTGCGGTCACGGGAGAAGCGGTGGTGATAGTGGTATCGGTGGAAACATTATTCTTGTGTCGTCTCCGCGTATAGACTTTACTATCAACTCCCCACTTACTCTTCTCTTTATTTATCTTATCCGGATCTAATGCTCCAGAAGCCATACACATATATGTTGATTATATGGATATCTATATCCTACACAAATTGAAACCCTAATTATTTTTTAAAAAAAAAAAGAAAATTAAAACCCTAACTTCATAAGAACAACCAATAGACGTCCGATTTCTTCGAAAGAAACGAAGAAATCGAATTCATTAGACGAAGCTACGGTTTCGAACAACCACAAAGATTCGAGATATTGAAACCCTAGATACAGATTGAACCGTCAAACTCGAGAAATCGAACACTAGAAAAAAAATCGAACCGTAGGGTTTGAGAAATCGAAACCTAAAAACCAGATCTGATGAGAAAAACGGTTCGAATCGGAAGAAAACACAGATCAAGGTTCAGATGGAATTAGGGTTTTGCAGGCGGTATGACGATCGTGATTCGTTACGAAAGAGGGGAAACTTAAAAAATTAAAATTAAAATTTAATTAAAAAAAAGAAAATAAAATAAAAAAGATAAAATTATTAAAATTGGGGGAAAATACAAATTAGGGTTTGAAAATTGGGGGTGTGATGATTTTAGATCCGATCTCTTCTCTCTGTTTACTGATGTAGCGCGAGTAATGGTGGGACTACTGGCCTATTTTTATATCACACGCGCTTCGTTTCCTTACTTTGACCTTATACAGGCGGTTAATTTAATTGCCGCGTTACATATTTTACACTAAAGTAATCACCTTTTATTATTTTATTTTTACTATAATAATATAATATTTGACACATTTAAAGAATTTAGCTTTCTACTTGCATACATTTTACCAAAATATCATTAAATAAATAATTATTTAGTGTGATATTTTTGTTAGGGTTAATTCAACCATCCTCAATACAAACTTTTTCTTCTTTTGATGAAAACAGTTCAAGGTACAAAATAAAAGGTCTACTTCATAAGCAAATTTGCTTCCCTTTTATTTATTGGGGCAGGTAACTAATAAAACGAATCACCGAAGGTAAAACCAACTTCAAAAGATGCAAAACTGTGATGTGTTTTTCGCTACCCAGTGCCATTGAAATTTTAGCTTTGGTTGGCAAACTTGATTCCCTTCTCAATAGATGATTTTAGTTCAGGCAAAAGGGCTTCCAAGCCTTGTTTCTCATAGTCTGAAAGTGAGCCGAGACCAAGCACTTCCTCCACGCCGTTTTTCCCAAGTCTCACCTGCACAAAAGAGTCACGAATTACTTGTAATTCCCACTAATATCGCATACGAAAAAAAGCTATGAGGTAGAGGTGGCATGATGCATGGATCGGACGACTTGAGTAATGGGACCATTGTAATTGTTTGGTAGACCCAAAAATACTGTTTTGTTCATTACTAAAACCATTTTATAACTAGACAACGTGTTAATTATGATTAGAACAACACTACTATCATCACAATAATAATAATAGTAACAATTCAAATCCAAATCTTGGAACAGAACAGTGTAGGAGCACTGAGAATAGACTTTGGTCGATTCTTAACCTATTTGGCAGTTCACTCACTTCCTCTTCAATCCAATTTTATTAATTTGAACGATTCAACTATTTGAGACAAAACACAACTCGGATCGACCCATTATTAGGTAGTGGTGAATATGCCACCTCTACTTTGAAGCATCAAAATGCTAGTAGTAGGCAGCATACATTAAGGAGCAATAGAGACCAAGATGCAAAGGTATCATGCCTCATAAATGAGGCAGATGACTTGATAACCACATTCTATATACAAATGGTGAAGAGGCATACAATAAATATCACGTGCAATTGAAGGCGGCCAGTTTAAAATTCAGTGACAACATGACAAAGTCAACATTTATATTGAATTAATGAATATAGTCATTGGCAGCAATAAACGGTCGACATGATATCACAAAACTAGTCTAAAGATTAGAGTGAACAGATGGCACGTGGAGGAAGACTAGTATCTCTCCCCTTTCTCTTTTCTTTTCAATATAATGGTTAAAATATGTTTAATTTTCTCTGCGATAATCTCATTTATGTACAAGACAGCATTATTCTATTCAGTAAAAAGGTGTAAAAGAGCTGCAAGTCACAAACCAACCCAGACAAGCACTAAAGGTGAAACTAGGGGAAAAAACTACAGTACCTTTGAGGCAAAGAATGGTAGTTCAGTAACGTTCGATTGCACAAATGAACATCCAACAACATCAGGGAGCCCATTAAGTCCTTTCAAGCAAGCATCAGCAAATATGGCCCCAGCGTAACTGCATAAAAGGCACATGTCAGATAATACGTGCACTTTAAGAAGTAAATATCATGAAGGTGACGCATTTGGGATAAATAGAAAACCAGATACTACAAGACTGGAATATTAGAGAAGATAAAGAGTGAGCAGGATAGCATCACAAATTCAGGAGACAAATGAGCATGCCAAGAGTTTGTTAGGATTTCTCATACAGGTCTCAATGGCCCCTAACGGTATAAACTCATACAGACTTAATATGCACATGAACTAGGTTCATAATGACGAGTATGAATGACCCGTTTCTTATACAGAACATGCTGCATTAACCTAGGTCGCATAGATATAAGTATTCCATCATTATGCGGCCCCATGGATCCAACTAGAAGGTCTTTCTTGAATCACTACTTGTGAATGGTGTCATGGGCCTCCCAAAAGTAGAAACCATTTTTTTACAACCACAAGAAAGACCATCCTTATATTCATCTAAAATAAGGAATCCCTCAGCAATAGGTCCAAGTAATGGATCTTACACAAACCCTTATATGGGTTTCCGCACACATGAGATTTTAATATGAAACTAATAAGGATAGAATGAAATGCATGTAATCTAGGATCAAGAATGATATACAATTTGAAGTCCCCGCTTCATATGCCTCCAAAACCTCTGTACCACCATCTGGTGTTCGTTTCGTGAGAGCAGTAATCTCTTCATCTGATATCTTATTTGCTTTTGGTGCGACCTTCATTCAAAAGCATCCATCAGTACTATAAACTACTAAGAAACTAACATTAAACAGAAAGCGAGTCATACCTGAGAAACAACGGCAGAATGGTAATACCAGCATGACCACCAACAACTGGTACATTGACATCTATAACATAGGAATACAAATCAGATTACAAGAGCGAAATCCTACATAACTTTAAGTTGAAAAACAATCAATAAGTGAAACATCATACCAGCAACTGGAACCTTAGCTTTTGCCAGCATCAAATGTCTTTCCCCTAACAACATCAAGTGTGGTCACGCCAAACAACCTCCTCTCAACATAGGTACCTTCTTTTTATAATTTATTGACGTACTGTTCGTGAGATATTTAATTTCAAATACAAATAGTTCACCCGTTCTTTAATTTTTTACCATTCTTATTTGAACTTTTCTCTACGAGTTATATAACAAAAAAAATAAAATTCATTTTTGCTCAATAATTAAAAATTCTAAAATCATGCAACTTATAAATTTAAATCACACGGAATTTCGAATTTTCAAACATTTACAAAACAATATTAACATATTCAAAATAAGAATAATAAATTCGGAAACCTAAAATTTAGCTGAAAACGAAATGAATACAATTAATAACTACGAGTATAAACACATAATTATGAGGGTTTAGTAATGAAGGACCTCAGATCTGGTGTTGACGTGGCTGATGTCAGCTGAGAAACCGGGAGTGCCGGCGATATCGTAGAGAGAAAGTGAAGATATATGAGGGTTTAACTTCATGAGGGCGAAAGCGGTTGTCCGATACCACCGGTGGCTCCTAATACGACGAGCTTACGCGCCGGAGCGGATTCCGATGAGTAACTCCGGCGGAGTAAAGATGAAGAAGATGACGAATTTTTTAGGATGGATCGCAACATTGCAGAAGACTTCATTGTTCTAACCTCCTGGATCAAGCTTATGCTTTCTAGAAAGAAAGGGAGAATGTGTATGATCAAGTTATACGAGTAATATTATATTGATTAATTATTAAATTAATTAATTACTTAAATAAATTATTATTTATTATTATTATTATCCCTTATAAAATAAAATGCCCAACTAAATCTTTAATAAAATCATGATATTTTAAAAAGTTTATCATCAACTTATCATCATGGTGATTAGATGAGATGAAATGAGATATGAGATTATGAGATTTTAAAGTATTTATGATAATTTAAAGGGTATGTTTGTCTTTTCAATTTAGTTTTTATCCCACCTAACTCACTAACTTATCTTATCTTAAATATAATATAACAAACATTTTATAATGTTATCAAAAAGTTAATTGACCAATACAACAATTTAATTTTTTTCAAATTAGCTAAAATTAAAGAAAATATAACATATAAATCATAATTTTAAAATTTATAAAAGTACTACAATTAACTTTAAGCAAAATATAATAATATTAAATTTAAAATCCATATCTATATCTTCTAATTCTAAATTGTCGTTAACGATCATATATTTTTAATTCAATTACAATTAATTATTTTATTTATTTTTATTCTTACTACTATTATTATTATTAATTATTATTATTATTATTATTGTTATTATATTCTATAAACGTAATATAAAGTTTTGTCTAAAGTCGAGTGCTTTCTCACAAACACCAACCCATTTACAAAATATTTGAAACATATTATAATATCATATTAACATCAAAAAGTTTAAAATAATATAACACCCCCAAATAATTACTTACCTTTTTATTATCAAAAAGTTTAAAATATAAATATAACACCACCAAATAATTACTTTTTATTATCAAATAGTTAGAATTTATAATAATCATGTAAATCAAGCCAATTTCTTATATGAAACATTTAATTTTATTAAATTGTCTTTAAGTCATATTTAGGCTTTATTAAACCAAAGTAATAACTTTAAAACATACAAATAAAAAGGTTTACTGAAAGTTGGTGTTAACATATAAAATCTGAAATTATATATATATATATATATATAGGGTTCGAATCTAAAGGGAAACACTATTTTCTGGGGAAGCTACACATTCATCAACGATGAATGTTAACGAATTCCATTAATATTTATCATATGATATTACATGTTATAAAAAATAATTTATTAATGAATATTAATAATTATAACAGCGGTTTTGATTAATACTTACTGGTAAAAATATGTTTTTATACGTTTTGCACATTCATCATGGACGAATGTTAACGAATAATTTTTCAAATAAACTGATAATATCTATTTCGTTTAACATTCATTAATGATGAATGTTAAAAAATTCTCTTAATATTCATCATATGATATTATAAGTTATAGAAAGTAATTTATCTATGAATATTAGTATGTAAAACATCAGTTTTGATATCTTGATTCCTACCCTATATATATATATATATATATATATATATATATATACACACTTACCTTAAAAGATGTATGATGTAATATTATTTTGGCAATCGAATTAAAAGTTCAAACAACCGTTTACAATAGTTTATAGTCAAATTAAATAGAAAAAACATAAAAAAGAAAAAAAAAACTGTGAAACGATTCGTATAGATAATACTAGAATATAACATGCGAATTCGCGGGATTAAACATGATAAATTTGTATATATGTAATTACAGAAAATGATTGTAATTGTAGAGTATTGATCTATGTATGTTGTTTAATAATGTTTGTGACAATAAAAGATATTAAGAAGAAAAAAAACATATGAAGCCACCAACGATTATATCTATTGATTTTGAAAAGGATTAATTAGATGATTTATTTACATTGAACAACTATGTAATATAGTATTACTAGCACTTAAATCCGTATATACACACGAGTCATTTAGTGTAAACAACGTATTATAAGAGTATCCGAATAGTTTTGAAAATAATTGTAAGTTAAATTCGTACTATGCTTGGTAAATTTAAAGTTGAAGTGCATAATTAAGATATATAAAAAAGGAATGATATGGTTATTAAAGTTGAGTTTAAAAAAATATACAATTAGTGGCACCTGTTTTTGATAATGTGTCGTTGACTTTGTGACTTATACGATCGTCGCATCATCAATAATTTCGGCTATCGTATGAATAATTAATCACATACATAAAATAGTTTTAACTGGAAGTTCAATAAACACAATATAATGATATACCAAATTGTATTTGTATACATACAGTAGACTTTGAGTTATGATTTAATAATTCCCAAACAATAATCATCAATTTTTATGTAAAGGTCAAGTTTGAATCCTATACCTTAAATTTCTCAATTATTCTAATGTTGAAACCCACTTTAACAACTCTTCCCTTACATCAATCAAATATCTTAGCAACTTGTAACACCCACTTTAAGGGCCTAGTGGTATTCCGGTAATTTCTTAAACTTTAAATTATTATTTAATGTGTTAGGAATATTTTAGTATTATTATGTTACTTGATAACATTGTCAAAAGGATAAATGAATTATTATGACTAATGAATAATTCATTGATTTAAACCGAACTAGTTAGCGGTAAAATAAAATATTTGGTTTTCGCAAAATGGTTTTAGATTCCAGATAATAGGTTAAAAAGGGAACTAAAATTGTATTGGTATGGGGTTAGATTATGTGTATATATATATACATATCCATGTAAGTTCTCAAAGTTTCTACATTTTGCGAACTGAGAACCCAAAATTGAGAAAGAAACTCTCTGTGAAATCGAAATTTCATTTTATCATCATCTTCTTGATTCAAAAATCGAATTCCATCATCAGTATCATCTTGCTATTACTTAACAGGTGAGAATTTAGAGTTATAAACTCATTTTATGAAAAACTAGCCAAATCATGATTTGTTATGAAATAGAAGCTTGAAAGATGTTATTTGATGATATTTGATGTATTAAAGTTGTTAGAAAGCTTATTAGCATGTTAGAAAATCGAATTTGTGAGTTTTGGAAGAGAAAAGCTCGGTTTTTTCGGTAACAGCAAGTTCGGTTCGCGAGTTTGCAGAAGATGAACTCAGTTCGCAGTGCTTGACTGCGAAGCGAACTGAGTTGACCTGCGAACTGAGTTGTTCTGCGAACCGAGTTGTGCTGCGAACTTAACCCTGCGAAGCGAACTGAGTTCCTGCGAACCGAGTTAGGCTGCGAACTGAGTTTGCTGCGAAGCGAACTGAGATTCGCGAACCGAGTTCTTGCGAACTGAGACTTATTGCGAAGCGAACCGAGATCCTGCGAACTGAGATTTTAAAATTTTGTTTTGCAAATTTTGAAATTGCGTAAGTAATTTCAGGGTCGCGACTGAGTGACAATTTCACTAACTCGGATTGGGTTGAAATTCGCATGGTCACTCGAAAACGACCCAATAATCAAGGCTCTATACGAAGAGCCTAGGCAGTTTTTGGCCTTTCGGGGTCATCTTGGGGTCGAAAATGGCATTTTTCAGTTTTAAGCATCGTTTCGGGACTTTCTGGTTTCGCTTCGGATTGAACGTTTGTTTTCTTAGACTTCAGGAATTTACCTGCTTGTTTAAATATGTTATATGATTATGGAATGAGTTACTAACTCATTATTTGTTGTATTCTCAGATCAGCAGAAGACTCAGTAACATTAGACTTCTGAGTTATTGGGCTGAGACTGGCAGGTGAGTGGATCTGGAACTCACATGTTTGATTTGGTTGTAACGATTTGGTTGCAACAAGTAAACGTAGATATAATTGATAGACTGTTTAGTCTGATATGCTGATATGCTGATTATGAATCTACGTGCAATGTGGCCTCTGGGCATTGATTGCTAGTAAAGAGGTCAACAGATTGTTGGACTTGATGATTTACAAGATTACAGATATGGGGTGTCGTACATGTGTTGTATTAAACCCATATTGTGTAGTGGTAATATCAAGTTATCGGTATATTCTGTAGTGGCCACTACAGATTGTGATAAGCGTTTCTTGAGGGCCACCGCGGCAGTAGGGTTCCTCAAAAACCACCGATCCTCTTTGATATTGATGATTTGTGTTTACGATTAATTGATGTAAACTGATTGTTAAGCTAAGTTGAACTGTTAGTTTCATGTTCATTCACTTAGCTTCGTGCTAATCCCCCACTTTAATCCCTGCAGGTCATGTTTGATAGGGGCGGGCAGGAGGATTATATTTGAAAAGAATGTTTGATCGGCTGACAACTCTGATATATTTTGATAAATAATGAAAGTTGAATTTTGTAACCCCCGTATTTGTACGATGTTTTGAACATTATATGTATTTACCTTTTGTAAATATTGTTAATATAATATATTTTGACCTACGCTTCCGAATTAAAGAGTATTTTATAATATACTAAGAGAGGGGCGTTACACAACTTATCTAGCAATATGAACTAAACCGCAAATCCAATTCACGGGTCAAATTATCTAACGGTAGTTTCATATATTGGTTCGATCGTCTCCTCAATAATAAGATAATATAAATGTGAAACAATTCATTATGATTTGTACCTTAAATTCATGGTTGGTTTTAAGGATATTAATACATTATTCACAATGTCACTTAATGATAAAGGAATTTGACTATATAATCAAGAAGAGAAAGAGAAAATCTTAAATCAATCATATCTCATAAATTATAAAATAGCATATTCGAAAATGAATAAATATTTGTTCAAAGAAAAAAAAAGAAGAAGAAGATGTTGGGATATAAATTAAATAATTAAATTAATAGGCCAAACATAACGATGAAAATGTGTTTAATTTAATCTTCAAGAAAATTCGATCTCACAAATAAGATTTAACGGTTTATAGGATTCAAATATCAATAGAATTACTTGGTAGTTCTTATTTGAAACTATCACACAATTTTAAAAATGACATTTAATTTTAATATACATTTTCAGTGATTATTTATATAATCTAAAATAATGGAGTTATAGTATCATAGTTACTTTTTGAATAATGAATACTCCATGTGAGGTATAAAATCAAAATAAAATACACGGTTTCAAATATACAGTATAATGTGGAGGGTTGTATTTAGATTTTTGTATAATTATTTTAACTTTAGTTAATTATAATTAATTAATGAATGAAGGAATAATAACTAACGTAATTATTAAAGAATCATTGTGTTACTTATATCCGTAAAAATCAGCTTTTAGCATAATTATTTGGATTGTAATTTATTTAATTTAGAGTAAAGGGGTTAATTCTTAATTTTATATTAAATTATTTAGAGTAAGGGAGGTTAATGTTTAAATTAAGAAAATTAAAGAATTTACGGATATAATTTTTTTTAATTGATGATATCATAAAGGTTAATCGTATATTATATTTAAGATTACTTATTTTTTTTAACACTGTATTACAAAGTATGGCGTAAAAGGGTGAGCGATGTATATATAGACTTATCATACATTATACATGTGTAGCCTAGAAAAATTTAGACTGCGTACAAAGGGGAAAAACAATACATGTTGCTAATGACAAAAATTTTGACGGTATGGCTCGGCCATTACCCATTAAACCCTATTTCTTAAAAATTGAGCTTGGTATTACAAAATCTAGACGTATCATGTCACATGCAAATTTAAGCATAAAATTCAAATAATAATTACAATAAAAATCAAATAATAAGATTGTGATTTTTGTTCCATTGTTGTTGTTGCATCAGGCTACAAAAAACTCAATATTTAAAACTAGTTTTACACTTACCAACCACCATCACCTAACCACCATTATTCACCAATTTGAATATGCCATTTTACTCTATAGTTTTACACTTGCACCCTAAATTTTGTGGCTCTATTGTTCAATTATGTTCATCGTTTATACTTGTTGTCCTTGGTTTTAAATTTTAGAAACCGTCCTAACTTTTTACATCAAGAAACACTTATTTCAATATTATAAATGATATGTATGGAACCAGTGTGCACATAACAATCGATTAGACTACATATTAAGAATACATAAGAAAAGAAGCTTAACAAAAATCAATCTTTTAATCATGCTCAACTAACAAAAACTCCCTTTGTTAGGACATAAACCGAAATTGGTAATTTCGAAGTAACTTCCTTCCTTTATAGTGTCCCGAAAGTCAGGAACCGAAAACTTCTGGACAGATGTTTGGATTTTGTTACCCTAGAAAGAAAGAAACGTGATTTTAAATAATTTTTGTGAAACACAAATCATCCATATCATGCACACATGTCCTTCAATACGAAAACAATGATTATAATAAGGATCGTCTCCATTGATGACACTTGTGAAAGATTATCCTTGTGGCTTTATGGCCGCAACAAATAAACTTTGATGCATATCTTTCTAAAAGATTCAAGTAGAGTAAAAGCTTCAAATTCAGCCAAGTATGGAATGCAGTAAATGTGTTACTTTTTTGGAAATTGTAGATCAGAGGGAAATGATTGCATTAAAGGAATTTAATTCTAATTTTGAATTTTGAAAATAAAGATTTGGTGTAATAGAAAGAGATAATCGATTTTTACTTTCTATATATTTATGAGATGAGATAAATAAGAATTCACGTTATAAAAGTCCTTGTTTATCAAGAACAGGATGGAACATTAACTTTTTTATTTATTTTTATTAAATTTGTACAAATTCAATGTATTATCCATTATTGTATTCAAACTGTGTAATCTTAAGTATTTTTTACTTTCAATGAACATGCTAGATATATTTGAATACAATTATTATACTTAATTATTCGAGCATGTAACATTGATCTTTATCAATAAAATGAATATTATATAAATACAATTAATTTAACAGGTATTTCATCTTAGCATTTATTTTTATCCAATATATGTACAAAGGTTGTTGTTTTGTAAAATTCTGCATTAACATTGTTTAGTATGATGGTAAAAATAATAAATAAGATTTAATGTGTCACCTAAATAATAATATTAATTCAATAAAGTGTGTACCAATTGGTGACTAGTTTTTAATGGATCTTTTACCCGTGAGTAAAAAGGGCCAGAAATTTGGTTTTACATTAATTAAACATTGAAATAAGGAGTGTAATTTTGATTGTGAGTTGAACAAAATCAATTTATCAGGTCAAACATATTTAATGTGTTTAATTTCCAAACTTGAATCCCGGATTCAAAGGGTTAACCAAGTCAACCGAATTAATTGTTTTTAATATGAATTATTATCATTTAATTCCCATTTCAAACTTGTGCCCTCGATTTCATCAGCTTGAACGGCACATTTCGGCTTAAAGAGAAGCTTTTTCCTATACTATCGTTGCAAGTCTATTGTTCTCTTTCCGAATTAGGTGAAACAAAGCTTCAAACAAAGAGGTTGGGCTGTTCACTTTATTGATTTGACTTCACTTTACTTAAAAGAGAGTGTACGGGCGGGCAGTAAAGGCTCATTTAGTAGACATCGAGCGAGCATCAAGCACCTACTCCTATTAGAGGCGCCTTGCCGTCTTTGATTGGATGGTAACAGATAACTAAAGTGTGCAGTGAAAGATCTTTATATTATAGGTAGCCAACCAAAGTTTTTTTCTAAACGACTTATCTGAAAGAAGGCCGTTGACAAATCTGCCTTAGCCTCACGTAGTTGATACTTTCAGGAGAACTGAAACCTTCTTTAGTTGATCGGAATACGGATGAGATCAGAAAAGCCATCATTGGGGCAAACCTACGACCAAAGTCAAGGACTTGACTGGACTGATCGCACTGATTGGATTCACTGACTGGTCGTAGGTTCAAATCCTACTTGGGGAGAATTTAGAGTTCTCGCTTTTCTGAAACCAGAACAACTCTGAACGTTAGGGAAGATAAGGGAGGATCACCTGAGCGAACTGACCGAAGGGACGACATCTATGCTATATAACAACTTAAAGGCATAAAACACCCCTGAGGAGATGTGGATCCGCTTTCGTTGGAGAGCCTATCTCTTACATGCGGTAGTGGATGCTTAGCTACTAACATTCTATAAACCATATGCAATAGTGGAACCTAACTCGAAAGTCAAGGCTCTAAGCTCCGCTCCTTCGGCTGATTGTTCGCATCAGATTGCTTAATTTTAATATTACGTTTTAATGAAATAATGAATTAAGTTAGGAGTAATTTAGTAAGATTAGTATGGATAAATGGGGTTATTGCATGGACATGTTTAAGGATAAGATCAATGGTTAAAATCAAAGAGTTTACCTTATTGAATGGCTAGGATTAAGGCATAAGGGGCTAATCACAATCGGTTCACCTAATTTAGATTTTCTTATAATAATAAAAAAAGAGATATTTATATTTATTTCCCTAACTTAATTTTATTCAAAGATATTTTTCGAACTTATATTAAAAGTAAAGTAATTAAAGTTCAAGATGTAATTTACTTGACAAATTATATGTGAATGTATCATTTTAAATGGAATTAGGTCTATGAATACATATTTTCGCTTAATAAAAATTGAAATGATCTGATCTTTTCATTATATGTTATTCATATCCAAATTTCATTCATTTAATATCCTTTTGATGTCATTAACATAACATATATCGTTTCATTCATTTAATATCCTTTTGATGTCATTAACATAACATATCGTTTATATTCTGTCTCTTTCTATTTATTTTTTATAAATAATCGTCATAAAACTCGTGTATACATACGGCCCGATGGATTTATATTTATTTTTTATAAATATTGATAGAATCCTTATAAGATATGTGATAAATTAGAACAATTTTAATAGTACAAGTTTTCATAAATTAAATTTTGTAGTTACAATTTAATTGATTTAATGTTTATTTGCTTTCGTTTAAATTTTATTGTGATTGTGATTGTATTCGAATTGTAACTTGTAAGTAGCAAACAACGTTTTTGAAGTTACATGGAAAAGTAATAGTTAAATATTATTATAATAACTAAGGAAGAAATAAAACAATTCAAAACATTAATTTAGTATGCTTGTTGAATTTCTATCGACCACTTTTGTTTTTATGTTTACTAATCGATTTGTATAGATGATATAACAACAAAATTAAATATGTTAACTAATCGATTCGTATAGATAATATAACAACAAAATTAAATAGGGCTAAAAATATATATAAATGAAATAAAGAAAAATAAGAATTCAAAGATGTTTTAAAAATGGAATGCCATTACTAGGTTAAGGTTTATTTGTCAAAACACGGCAAATTAGATGTTTAAAATACATGATTGTTTTTCTTTTTCCAGCTATTACAAAAATATAAGCACCTACTGAATTATCAATTATTCAACTTCACACAAAACTATTCAAACACACATTAGTAAAAACAACTATTTTCATTTAAATAAACAAAACATGATAACATGAAGGATTTTGGGCCCTCCTTTAAATCCAACGATTTACGCTTTTTTCCTTTTGTACTCATGACTTTAGGCAATAACTCATATTAGTCCTTCTCTTTATATTACATCAGAAAATAATAGTTATTAAATATTATATGTTTGTATATATATTAAATATATTATTATTTATATTTAAATAATAAAAGATACTTGTTATAGCTGCAGTTTTTGCACTGTAAAAAAATGGTGGTGCCAAGGTCTTTCAAGAATCAATTGTGAAGGTTTTGAAAGGCTAATATTTTGATGATGATTGTGTGATGTTAACGTGGGCTCTAATGGAAGATTTTTTTGAAAATCGACTGGGTAGTCGAATTGTAACTGTAAATAGAATATACTAAATGCTTGTTGTGATTACGTCTGCAGGAAAAAACCTTGAAAAAGGCTACAACTATTTAAGTACATTTTTAAGTTTAAGACAAGATTACCTTGCTTTTCGTATAGTTTTACTTTTATTCATTTGATTGCCGTTGTAATTTTAATACTAGGTTTGGTTGTTTGCAAAGCATAGTTGGATTGAGTCAACGTTAAACGTGGACTAACTTTTTACAATGACACATGCCCCGTTGTAGTATAAAAATCTACATTAAAGATGACGGACTTACGCTTTAACACATATAAACAAGTAGATTGACACTTATTTTGTTATGGATAACATAGATTTCCAATATTATTTAACCACTGCACTATTATATATAAGCAATCTTCATTTTTTGATTGTTATAATAAATCTAGAATTATTCATCACACTCTTTAAATCCAAATAACACCGGGTCTATAGTGATCTCATATACAAATTTTCATGTCTAGTTCCGCGTAATCGCGAATCAATAAACTAGTTATATGTATATAAATTGTAGAACAACTACAATCTTATTTGAAATTTTCTTAATAAACTTTTAATAAATTTGATTATTGTATGTGTATAAGTATCCCCTCACCAAATTAGGGCATATAAATTATAGTAGCTCGTTCAAAACAATTACCACAAAGATAATGGTTAGCATATCTTTCTTTTCTTTTCTATAATAATAATAAAATAACTAGTTTAAGTTTATTGAAACATTTGAGTTTAAAAAGTTAACAAAACAACAATTAGTATAACAAACTATTTATAGTATTTATTATTAAACATCATGTATTAGAAAATGATAGGAAACATATAAGTAAATAAGTACAAGCAACACGTTTATTATTGGGAAAATAAAATTAGTGCACGATATGAGGAATGCAAAACACAAACATTTCATAGTTAATTAGCATGAAATAACAGATTTAATAATGATGTAACAAAATCCGTGATTACTTTAAGAAAGCAAAACGTCACAACGATAACAACGTCTTGTAAAAATATTAAACACAATAAGAAGTTGAATCAAATACAACATATTAAATCTACAGTAACCAAACTACAACTGAATAGGTAGGAATTATGTGGCCAGAGATGCTCTAACATACAATCTAAACAATACTTAAAAAAATAAATTTTTTGCCCAACTTCCTCTTGGTATGATTCTTTAAATGTCATCGGAGTTTAGATGCTAGATTCGGTTAAGATAGTATGGTCCGACCCGATTGTATTGATGAGTCGACATCTATTAGGTTTATATTTAATGTTTATTTTATCTCTTGTACTCTATAAATAGTTGTTTAATAATACATTGTTACCTACGAGGTTTCATTATTTTAACAGTATTGAACCAAATAGCTTAGCATCTTAAAGGAGTTATATAACTTAACTATTTATAATTCAAATTCAAATAAACAAATAAAAACCTTTGCAAATATTATGTCCAGAGTCCAGAAGCTTTGGATCATCAACTTTCAGTTCATAACCTTTCGGTTTAATAGCTACCAAAAAAGAAAAAAAATTAAATATAAAAAGTAAGCTTAAAGAGTCAATAAACTTACACTTGCCATATAACATGCGTAACGGGCTCGTTAACGGTGGTTTTAACCAAATCTACATACTAAAATAGTAAATTAAAATGAAAAGCACACATTACTACATTAGTACCTTTACAATGCAAGAAAGCATTTGCTTCAAGTATTCTGCCTTTTTGGTACAAACACGCGGTGCTTCATTTTAGTCCAAAGATCTTCAATTCATGGGCAATCCCAGAACTGCTTTCAAGCGACGGAAGCGTATGACACCTTTATATATGTTTGTACCCCTTTATATATACTAGTAAGGTACTCGCGCAACGTAAAGTTATACTTTTGTATTGGCGGTGTTAATTTGAGGTGTAAACTCCGTCTTCAGTAAAATTTGGCGGGGTTTACTAGTACCTTTGTATTGGCACGTGATGTCCCTCTAGATAGTGCAACGTAAAGTTGTACTTGCAAGAATACCGAGTCTGGTAGATAAACGTCAACATTATGGATAGTTTGACCCTGAGCTTTATTGATTGTCATTGAGAAGCTAAGTCGAACAGGAATATGTTTTCTCTTCAACTTGAACGGGAGCATGTCAGCTTCAGACGAATATAAAGGAATTCTCGACAAAACACTCTTTTTCCAGCATGTTGACCAACAACTATTTCCGCATCAATGACATTACTAAAATAATGTAAATTGATTGACATAAATATGGTAACATGTTTATTAAAATAATGCTTACTCGTGCATATATTTTGTACACTTCACGTTGGCATATATTTACTTAAATATGACAAACATAATCTTTATTTGGGTTGACAAATTCAATAAGTTGGTGTATGGTTTATTGTGTCCAATTGTCCATAGCAATTAAAAATCAATATATTGTTAAAAAAAAAAAAGTCAACTTGCATTTAGTTTCCTGCCTTTCCTTAATTTGAGTACATATGTAGGGGTATTTTTGAATGTTCAATTAGTTGAGTACAAGATGAAATGGCTAATTATTTAGTTTATTCTTTGACTAAACTCGACTGTTGTTGATCTAATGTCATTGTTTATTGATGTCGACGACAAGTGCTAGTCCAATATGAAGGGCTGAAACTTTGATTTACGTTCAATGAACCAACCATGTGCTGAAAAATGCATTTAACCATTTAGCTACAAACACTGGTAATGTTCATTCAACAGTACATTCTACAGTACAAGATACCACTAATCACTAATTCTACAGTACAAGATACCACTATACATATATATAGCAACGAACAACACGATTCACAAAACATTGAAACAACAAAACAGATAAACTGAAGGGGAATTTTGTTACTGTACATTCTACCTGATTTTTTCATTTGGCATGTCTCATGAGCATTACAAAGATTTCAACGACTTATAATGAAGGGCAAAACACCACTCCTCCAACTTATGAAAACAATCTAGTATTTGTCACCCCACACTGACGACATAATTCAAAAGCTACCATGGGCTCCGCATAACTAAAATGAAGCAATTCTTCCCAGCCTACATTTGCTACACCGAGGAGTCCCAATATCCCTAAAAAAATTCTATTTCATACACATCCTACAATCTAGCAAAAGGTACCACCTCAATATACCAACATGTTCAACCCAGATTACCATCATGCTGTTTACGGCATATCAGACGCATATTGCATCAACTTAATGAATATCTCCAAAAATCTGCAAGATAAGGTGAAAAAATATCTCAAGACTCGCATTTAACATACTTTAGTAACAAAACTGGAGAAAAGAGAGGATGAAGTTTGTGTCCATAATCTAGTATTGTGCAATATAGATGCCGGCAAGAATAATATCTACATTGCATCTTTCTAAAATGGCCAAAAACTATAAATAGATACTGCTAAAACAATGTATGTATCTGTACACTACAAAATCTTCCATTATTATTTCATTGGGATACCAGACATAGCCAAACTTAAGAAGAACAAAATATAATAAAAACAAATAAAAATAATTATTGCCCCTCCAAGGCAATCAAGCGCCTCAGCAGTGATCTTAGTTATCTTCAGATCATTATTTCAAGTATAACTCATAATCTCAAACAATTTGGGTTTTCAAGAAAAACAACTGTATAGCACCAAAAGGGAAGCATACTACTTGCGTGCTTCGGTAATTTAAATGCACAGACAAGGAAGCTGTATGCATGTTTTGTCCTATAGATGTGGACTTTCAATAGATGTAAATGAGTAACAAAAAATGCCAGACTTGAATAGGTTTGAATAAATCCACTAGGACACACAAACATGCATAAGAAACTACATAACGGAAGTCTTGTAAACTACCTTAATATGCCGTTCCTTTCAAGCCCTGGGCGATTGCCCTACATCTGATTCAGAGGAACTGTCACTATCTGAATCTGCATGGAAGGCAGCAAAAGAACAGTGAAAACATTTCCAATTTGTAGAAAAAATAGAATCCACATCAACAAAACAATGAGTCTACATAAGAAAATATAATCAATTACCACTTGATGAGGAATCGCTGCTTGAACTGCTTGAACTACTGGACCGACTGGCATTATCTCCTCTGATCTCTCTTTGGTTAGGGGGACCACCAGCAGCAGCACCATTTTCACCTACTTCACAAAGCAAGAGCATTTGGAAGATATTAGCACCTTGCGATCACATCCCTCCAACAAAATAAAGCATACAAAACGCAAGGAACATCAGGAATGATATGGAAAAAAAAAAGTTACCTGCTCTCTTTTCTTTTGGTGCTTCTGGAATGGATGCTGCAGGGTTCTGCAATAATATCACAAAATATAAAGTACTGTATTTTGAAGGAATATTATAAAACTACGAGTAGGAAGCTGTAATATAATTCTTATTACTTGCAGCATTGTTTGATTATTAGCATTTCCCGCTAGCGCTCTTGCCTGCTGAGCAAGTTCAGCTTTCCGTTTGTGCTTGCTCAAGCTCTTCTTGTAATTAGTTACAAACCTATCAAGTTCCCATAGAGTTTCAACATCAACACTGTCAATGTCAACTTCAATCTCATCATCGTTTTGGGAAAGTGTCGTATTACTCTTCTTAATGATCTGCACAATGTTGTCAAGCTTTTCGGAAGGTAAGCTCTGAAGGTTTGCGCTGAGCTTTTGCTTCTCTTCGTATGTCATATCCCTCTTATTAAGATCCTTGGCTTTAGGCTTCTTGGGTACAGGTGTCCTAGTTACAGGTGCAAAACTTGCAGGTTTTGGCCTAGCCATGAATGGTAAAGCCATAGACTGCGATCTATCAAGTGTCCTAAATTGATGAAGCCTTCTTGAAGTTGGGGTCGGCGTTCCTGCATCATACGCTGTTCCATACTTCCAGTCAGACTCGATCACCACCCATCTTTCTTCAAATATATTTGATAGTGTTTCCGCCATCACATGGACATCTTGCCCTTTAGGATTATAAGTCATGGCATTACGAAACGTGAGTCTGACATCATCTGCGAATTCACCAGGTGTCTTGTAAAAGTTCTGAGCTAACCGGCTCTTAACAGTGCCCAAATCCATGGGATGCTTGATGATGTCGTGGTAATCGTGAAGACCGAGTAGTTTCGCATTAACAGGTTCATTAAACACCCAACCGTGTTTGTGCTTCATCAACCTTAGCAGCAAATTGCTACAACTCCTAAAAATCTGATTCTTGTGCCTTTCAAGACTGACCGAGTAATCCGACTTTCTACCTCCATTCGATTTCAGCCTCTTGTTACTCTCAGGAGGCAATCTATCCTTTCCAAGAAGAAAATCGGAATTTCGGTAATATTGATTAGCCTTCGGTGTCCGTTTCTCTTTCTCAACATATTCACCAACCGATACGCTTAGCTGTCTAAACCTTGACATTTCTTGATTTGCAATCGGATTCACTTCAGAATTGACTCTCATCAAGGCTCTCCTATCAATCAGATCAGAATCCATTTCCGCATGAACTCTTGCTAAAGCTCTTCGATCCATGTAATCCGTACCCATTTCTGAATTAACTCTAAGCAGTGATCTTCTGTCTACCATACCACCACCTACATACTGCGATTGACTATAAGTTTCATCATCATTGGCAGTACCTAAAACACTGGAATAGTGAGCGAGTTCATCATGGTCAGCGGCAGTGGCTAAAGCCGTTGAATAGTGAGTTTCATCATGGTTGTTGACAGTGCCTAAAGCCGTTGAATAGTGAGTGATTTCATCATGGTTAGTGGTGGCATCTAAAGCTGTAGAATAGCGTGTGATTTCAGCTTCTTTATCTTCAAGCTTTTGATGAACACTTCTGACCTGACCCAACTCACCTTTCAGCTTCTTCCTAAGCTCCTTAATTTCATTCCTGGAGGTGGTAGCTTCCAAACGAATCCTGACCCGATCATCAACAAACGTAACAAGGGGTCTTGGTTCACCGTTTCTGTTTTCCGCAGCCACCTGGAGATTTTGGCGAGAGAAATCATCTGATACATCTCTCAACGTTTGCAAGTTTGCATCTTTTTCTGTCAGGGTTTGGTCGTTATTCGCTGCGGTCACGGGAGAAGCGGTGGTGATAGTGGTATCGGTGGAAACATTATTCTTGTGTCGTCTCCGCGTATAGACTTTACTATCAACTCCCCACTTACTCTTCTCTTTATTTATCTTATCCGGATCTAATGCTCCAGAAGCCATACACATATATGTTGATTATATGGATATCTATATCCTACACAAATTGAAACCCTAATTATTTAAAAAAAAAAGGAAATAAAAACCCTAACTTTATAAGAACAACCAATAGACGTCCGATTTCTTCGAAAGAAACGAAGAAATCGAATTCATTAGACGAAGCTACGGTTTCGAACAACCACAAAGATTCGAGATATTGAAACCCTAGATACAGATTGAACCGTCAAACTCGAGAAATCGAACACTAGAAAAAAAATCGAACCGTAGGGTTTGAGAAATCGAAACCTAAAAACCAGATCTGATGAGAAAAACGGTTCGAATCGGAAGAAAACACAGATCAAGATTCAGATGGAATTAGGGTTTTGCAGGCGGTATGACGATCGTGATTCGTTACGAAAGAGGGGAAACTTAAAAAATTAAAATTAAAATTTAATTAAAAAAAAGAAAATAAAATAAAAAAGATAAAATTATTAAAATTGGGGGAAAATGCAAATTAGGGTTTGAAAATTGGGGGTGTGATGATTTTAGATCCGATCTCTTCTCTCTGTTTACTGATGTAGCGCGAGTAATGGTGGGACTACTGGCCTATTTTTATATCACACGCGCTTCGTTTCCTTACTTTGACCTTATACAGGCGGTTAATTTAATTGCCGCGTTACATATTTTACACTAAAGTAATCACCTTTTATTATTTTATTTTTACTATGATAACAATAATAATAATTTAATTTAATATAAATAAATTTAAATTTAAATAATATAATATTTGACACATTTAAAGAATTTTAAGCTTTCTACTTACATACATTTTACCAAAATATCATTAAATAAATCATTAATTTAGTGTGATATTTATATTAGGGTTATTTCAACCATACTCGATACATACTTTTTCTTCTTTTGATGAAAACAGTTTAAAAGGTACAAAATAAAAGGTCTACTTCATAAGCAAATTTGCTACCCTTTTATTTATTGGGGCAGGTAACTAATAAAACGAATCACCGAAGGTAAAACCAACTTCAAAAGATGCAAAACTGTGATGTGTTTTTCGCTACCCAGTGCCACTGAAATTTTAGCTTTGGTTGGCAAACTTGATTCCCTTCTCAATAGATGATTTTAGTTCGGGCAAAAGGGCTTCCAAGCCTTGTTTCTCATAGTCTGAAAGTGAGCCGAGACCAAGCACTTCCTCCACACCGTTTTTCCCAAGTCTCACCTGCACAAAAGAGTCACGAATTACTTGTAATTCCCACTAATATCGCATACGAAAAAAAGCTATGAGGTAGAGGTGGCATGATGCATGGATCGGACGACTTGAGTAATGGGACCATTGTAATTGTTTGGTAGACCCAAAAATACTGTTTTGTTCATTACTAAAACCATTTTATAACTAGACAACGTGTTAATTATGATTAGAACAACACTACTATCATCACAATAATAATAATAGTAACAATTCAAATCCAAATCTTGGAACAGAACAGTGTAGGAGCACTGAGAATAGACTTCGGGCGACATTTAACCTGTTTGGCAGTTCACTCACTTTCTCTTCAATCCAATTTTATTAATTTGAACGATTCAACTATTTGAGACAAAGTAAAACTTGAATCGACCCATTATTAAGTAGGGGTGAATATGCCACCTCTACTTTCACTTCCTCTTCAATCCAATTTTTTAATTTGACCTATTTGACTATTTGAGACAAAGTAAAACTCGAATCGACCCATTATTAAGTAGGGGTGAATATGCCACCTCTACTTTGAAGCATCAAAATGCTAGAAGTAGGCAGCGTAAGTTAAGGAGTGATAGAGACCAAGATGCAAAGGTACCATGCCTCATAAATGAGGCAGATGACTTGATAACCACATTCTAATACAAATGGTGAAGAGACATACAATAAATATGACGTGCAATCGAAGGCGGCCAGTTTAAAATTCAGTGACAACATGACAAAGTCAACATTTATATTGAATTAATAAATATAGTCACTGGCAGCAATAATTTAAACCGTTGACATGATATCATAAAATTAGTCTAAGTTCAGAGTGAACAGATGGCATGTGGAGGAAGACTAGTATCTCTCTCATTTTTCTTTTCTTTTCATATAATAGTTAAAATATGTTTAATATTCTCTGCGAGAATCTCATTTATGTACAAGACAGCATTATTCTATTCAGTAAAAAACGCGTAAAAGTTGTATAGCTGCAAAGTCACAAACCAACCCAGACAAGTACTATAGGTGAAAGTAGGAAAAAAACTATAGTACCTTTGAGGCAAAGAATGGTAGTTCAGTAACGTTCGATTGCACAAATGAACATTCAACAACATCAGGGACTCCGTTAAGTCCTTTCAAGCAAGCATCAGCAAATATGGCCCCAGCGTAACTGCATAAAAGGCACATGTCAGATAACACAGTCACTTCAAAAAGTAAATATGATGAACGTGACACGTTTGGGATAAATAGAAAACCAGATACTACAAGACTGTAATAGTAGAGAAGATAAAGAGTGAGCAGGATAACATCACAAATTGCCATGAGTTTGTTAGGATTTCTCATACAGGTCTCTACAGCCCCTAAAACTATAAACTCATACACACTCAATATGCACATGAAACTAGGTTCATAATGATGAGTATGAATGACCCGTTTCTTATACAGAACACGTTGCATTAACCTAGGTCGCATAGATATAAGTATTCCATCATTATGAGCCCCCATGGATCCAACTAGAAGGTCTTGCTTGAATCACTACTTGTGAATGGAGTCATGGGCCTCCTAAAAGTAGAACCCATTCTTTTGCATCCACAAGAAAGACCATCCTTTATATTCATCTAAAATAAGTAATCCCTCAGCAATAGGTCCAAGATGTGGATCTTAAACAAATCCTTATGTGGGTTTCCGAACACACGAGATTTTAATATGAAACTAATAAGGATAGAATGAAATGCATGTAATCTAGGATCAAGAATGATACGCAATGTGAAGTCCCTGCTTCATATGCTTCATGAGTGCAGACCATAACACCTAACTGCAGACATGATTGGGGAGGACGCAAAAAGATAACAACTTTGGGCTCTTTATTAAATTAAAATTTTTTTACAAAATTCAAAATCTGCAATAACTGCACCAATCAAATTGAATGTTCTATTGCATGCACAAAGTTAAAAAAACAATTGTAGATATCAGTTCAAACTTACATAGCAAGTGTGTCAACCATAATAAAGATATTGAACATATTGTACAAACATATCAGTTCAAACTTACGCCATAGAGAGTGTAGCAGAACCCTTTCCAGCCTTTGCCTCCACAACCTCTGTACCACCATCTTGTGTTCGTTTTGTGAGAGCAGTAATCTCTTCATCTGATAAATTATTTGCTTTTGGTGTGGCCTTCATTCAAAAGCATCCATCGGTACTATAAACTAATAAGCGACTAACATTAAACAGAAAGGGAGTCATACCTGAGAAAACAACGGCAGAATAGTAATACCAGCATGACCACCAACAACGGATACATTGACATCTATAACGTAGGAATACGAACTAGATTTCAAGAGAGTAACCGTACATAACTTTAACTTGAAAAACAAACAAAATGTGAAAAATCATACCAGCAACTGGAACCTTAGCTTTGCCAGCATAAAATGTCTTCGCCCTAACAACATCAAGTGTGGTCACACCAAACAACCTCCTCTCATCATAGGTACCTGCTTTCTTAAATACCTCAGAAGCAATGGGCACGGTGGAGTTCACAGGGTTGCTGATCATATTCACAAGTGCCTGCCTGACACAAATGCGAGCACACAAAAAGTTAAGTAAATAACCATCAAAAGTTGCACTTTAAAATATTACTACATATTTATAAACTTAGTGCTGCATACTCACATGAGGACAGTATTTAGCAATCGCAGTGCAAAGACCCTTAACAATACCAGCATTGATGTTAAAAAGATCATCCCGAGTCATTCCCGGCTTCCGTGGCACACCAGCTGGAATTATAACAAGATCAGCTCCTTCTAATGCCTTTCCCAAATTTTCATCACCCATGTAACCAACCACCTATACATATAACAAAAACATATATTCATTTTTGCACAAATTTACAAATTCTAGAATCATGCAATTTATAAAATTAAAACACACAGATTTTGAATTTTCAAACATTTACGAAACAATATTAACAGATTCAAAATAAGAACAACAAATACGGAAACCTTGAATTTAGCTGCAAACGAAATGAATACAATTAATAACTACGAGTATAAACACGTAATGTAAGGGTTTATTAATGAAAGACCTCAGATCTGGTGTTGACGTGGCTGACGTCAGCTGCAACACCGGGAGTACCGGCGATATCGTAGAGAGAAAGTGAAGATACGAGAGGGTTTAACTTCATGAGGAGCGAAAGCGGTTGTCCGATACCACCGGCGGCTCCTAATACGACGACCTTACGCGCCGTAGGGGATTCCGATGAGTAACTCCGGCGGATTAAAGATGAAGAAGATGACGAAATTTTGAGGATGGATCGCAACATTGCAGAAGACTTCATTGTTCTAACCTCTTGGATCAAGCTTATGCTTTCAAGGGAGAAAGAGGAGAATGTCTATATAATCAAGTTATACGACTATATAATATTAACTTAATTATTAATTTACTAGTCTGTAGTCCCGTGTATAAATACGGGTTAATATAAAAATGAATATATATTTCAATTATTGATTGTACTAAGTATAGTTTTTTTTTAATCAATAAGAGTTATAAACTCATGTATACATAATGTTAACATAAAATGAAACTAAATATAATTTTTATTTTATCAATACAGTGTTTAAACTTTAAACCCGTGTATGCATATGAAAAATATTAAATAAATACTTTATCCGTTTATTGTGATTAATATAAAGAGTATTAAACTCGTGTATACATATGACATAGTTAATGTAAAATGAAGCTTAAACATAGTTTTGACCGGTGTATAGCAAATAATAATTAATTAATATTTATATTGTTTGATAAGATATATATGTTTGTTATTTTTATGGGGGAATTATTTTTGACATAGTTTTTTTTTAATTAGATTTTTTAAAGAAGATAAATTGATTAGATTTTTTAGGAAGATTAATTGATTAGATTTTTTAGAAAAATAAATTGATTTGATTGGTCAATTGGATGTTTGATAAAATTAAAGAATTTGATTGGTTAATAGGGTTCGAATAAACTATAATAAAGTTATTAAATTCTATGGTAAAGTTTGCATTTAACTTTACTAAATTGAGATTATTTACCATGAGTTTATTATTATGTCAATCATAAGACTGTTAAAACCCACGTATACACATGCACGGATTCGAATCAAGCTATTTTTCATTCATTGAAAGTTAAACCTATCAATGAACTAAAATAGTATAATATATTAATCATTACAAATCGCATAAACTATTATAAAGTTATTAAATTCTATGGGTAAAATTTGCATTTAACTTTACTAAATTTAGATTATTTATCATGAGTTTATTAACATGTCAATCATAAGACTATTAAAACCCATATATACATATGCACGGATTCGAATAAACTATTTTTCACTTATTTGAATGTTAAACCCGTATATACACATAAATATTAAATCGAACTATTTTTCATTAATTAAAAGTTAAATCTATCAATAGATAGAAGATGATTACACGAAGCATCTATGATACTATCAATTCTCATGGAGGTTAAATAATTTATTTTATTAGAAGTAATATATTAATATTAAGTAAATTGTAATAGACACGTTAGTTTTAACTTTTAATAACAATTAAAGAATATTAATTAATTTAATATTATAGAAAAGTTAATAATTTAAAAGTGAAATTCGTTTATATTAGAATTTTTTTTATTAATATAAGTTTTATCTTTAAAAGAGATTTTTTAGAAAAATTGTTGCATATGATTGGTGAATAGAATTTTGATAAAATAAAGCATTCTCATTGGTCAATAGGTGTTGATTTTAAGCAAAATTGAGGATAACAAAGTTTTCTTTTATTAATATTTAGATTATAATTAAGATTGAGATAATATTAAGATTATTATTCACTACGTCCCAAAATTATCGTCACCAGACAGAAAGTACACAGTTTAAGAAAAGTACTATTGATTACCAATAGAATTTCGTATTTCTCATTTTCAAACATTTTAACCGGTTAAATTTGAAAGAGGATAATTATTTTGGAACATACCAAAATGAAAAGTTACACAAATAAATCGGTATGAATGGAGTTTTATAATAAACTTATTTTAAAAAATGTTGCATACAGTACAATAAAATGTTTTTGCAAGGAAAAAAAAGTGTTCAATGCTAAGAATAATCAGTTTTTACTAGTATTTAAAACATATACTTTTTGTTACAAGTAATTTACAAAAACCTAGTATTAATTAAGGAGTTTGGACAATGAATAACAGAAATAAAAGTATGAATATCAACTTATTTGCTTCCATTTCTCACTCAAAATCATAGAACCACGGGCACATTTCAAATAAATTAGACCTGATCATGCTATCTCAAGTATTTAATGATATTGCATCTTTGTAGCGATTGACGTTAAACATCTAATCGCTCATGTTTACACAAAAATGATTTAGCTAAATACTTAATTAGACGACTTCAACTGGTAGCAAAACCATCGTGTTTATATGGGCTCACACAATTTGACATGTTGCAACGCTAGTTCACATGAAACCAAGTGCATATCGTAAATATTCCCCTCTACAACTTAATTTCGATTAAGAACCAAATATTTCCTACTATAAATATTTTGATTGTGCAGACCACCACCACAAAGTACAAAAATGGTTGTCAAAGAAGGTACGTGTGCACATATAAATATGTTCTCTGTCTATTGTCAAAAACTTCTATGCTACATCAAAGCCTGGTAGGCCGACAGACCAAGTACATTTACTCCGACAGCAACAATCAGATAATCATCAGCTATGTATCTTAACAAACTCAGCCCATATACCAAACAAAAAACAACAATTCCTCTACTTCTTACATGAACTAAAAACTAACAAAAATGTTTCTTGTTTTACATCGATACCAACTGTGCAGCAATCTATTAAGGGGCAGAACTTACATTTTCTGTTATATGACAAGAGTGTTTGTTATGACGAAACTTGACCTCCAGACAATTTGCATAATCAGATCCACCAGGCGTTTCAAAGCAGAAGAGACATCAAGTCATTGCTATGGATAACGTACTAAAGCAGAAGGAATGGGGAATGGATTCCGTATGCACCTTTTAAGTGTGAGCCTAGCCAAATGAAGGAACTAGTGTTCGTGATGCTACAAGCTAATTAGCAATCAATTCAGTCTTTTGCCTTTGACCATCACTTATCCAGTTGAGAACATCCGAACAGTCCTCTTGGTTGATGAAAACCCTGTATACACTTGAGGTCAGTTTAGTTCGAGAACTAATAGGCAAAGAGGGCAAGATGGGTGGGTTGCGAGGACTGGGTAACGGGTCAAAACAGAACTTTTTAGTACGGGGTAAACGTGCTTGATCGATTGGGTTGACCCGTTAACACTATTTTGTCCATTTTGTGATTCTTTTTATATAGTTAAATTTGTTAATTATGATTACAAACACAATATTTTTTACAAATATAATCCAAATATCTGAATAAAGCAATTCAGAAAGTCGTATGCATTGAAAATACACTTCGGGAAACTTATAACCTGTTCGACCCAATTGACCAGTTCCTCTTTTAGATAATTTATTTATTTGACCCATTTGATATAAAACACAACCCAAATCGACCCATTCATTAAAAAAAAGGGGTAAAAAATGGCACATCTGGTAAAAACAATGGCTAGACTGTTAGGTTCATACTCTCGTTTAGTACGGTAGGTTTTCAGTTGTGCAATTTCTCGTCGATCTGACATATCTCTATTCATTGCAAGTGATCGAGGGACTGCCAGTTTCCCAGTTTGATCATGATGTGCATTATATATGAAATTGAGTACTTCTTCCTGCAAGTAGGTATAACTTAGAGATTATATGATTGGAGAAGTGGAAGATCAAGGGCTGAAGTTTAAAAGACGTGAGGCATACAAGGGGTCTTGAGGCATCAATCCAGTGATAAATTGGCTCATTGCGGAACCATGTCAATTGTCTTTTTGCAAAATTCCTGCAAGATTATACTGCAATCAGACAAAACTCCAATAGTACAAGTGAAATAAATTTAATATGATGACGTGTTGTATTATCTGAAAGAAGCACCTTGATGCTTTCTGAAATTCAGATAGAAAAGAGTAGAAATCACGTGTTGAACTTCTGCCCCCTTGCTGTTCACAATTTAGAAGGTATTCCATAGCCTGCAGTTTGTCATTAAATCTTTAACCTCAGTTGTATCTTTATTACTGGATCATATTATTATTTTAGTAATTTACATGCATCAACTATTAGAAGTGAATCTATTTTCAAATCCATGGAATCATAGGATTAAAATATTTCTCAAGGAAGTGGACTATGATCAGAATTAAGGCTGAATGAACTAAAACACACATGTATCTGTCAAACATGAACATGCTGAAAATAATGATAAAAAAGAAAAGAATAAAAATGAACTACTAACATGTGTAGTCGTATTAAATAAAAAACATGTACATAAGTTGAGAGACGAATACCTGTCTGTAACCTATCGCGCGTGTAGCAGAATTTGAATTTGGCTGAAGACCCATATCAAGAAGCCATCTTGCCTCGGACAAAAGGCCCTTATCTCCTATTTATATAACGTGTAAACCAGAATATAACTTAACGAACCGTAAAGAAAGCCAAAAGCTACAAAAGTAACTACAGCCGTTTATGCCATGAAACACTTTTGCACCAAGTAGTAAATAGTAGTAAATGCTATTCCCAATGCTCACCTGAAATCATATCTTCACAACGGAAATCAATTGACCTATAGAGATCTGTTCTTGACGTTGAAAGAAAGAAGCAAATAAACTCGTAATCCAAATCCTTATGCTTTTGATCCAGAATTCCATCAGAGGAGACGTCGATGCCAAGATCTGTAGAATGTGTATCAACTTTTCCTTTAAAAGAATCATATGGTATTGGGAAAGCGGATGGAGGTAACCCAGTAGACTGCATTATCAATGATGGACTGTCAATATAATGTTCTAAAACTATTCATGTCGTATTTTACATCGTAATAAACCCACTATTTAAGGTGTTAGATGTCTTGTTTGCAGTTTGCACATATATTTAAAATTGTCAAACTATTAGCTAAATAAAACTTGAAGAATTTGACATAACCTCTATCAAGTAGATCATGCCAGATACACATATCAAACAGCTACAGGTGGCAATTTCAACAAATTTACTCATTAATGTGCCAATTCAGGTAACAGGTAAAATCAAAAGATTTAGCTTAAACTGAAACCGCTCAAATGAGTCAAACAGGTCAAAAGTCCCCCCCCCCCCCCCCCCCCCCCCCCCCCCCCACCCCCAAGTGCATAAATCATCATACATCATTTTATTCAACAGATAAGATTAATGTCAATAATTTAAAAATAAAAATAAAAAAGCCGCCCACTTTGGCACCTCTAATAGATGCACAGTAAAACTTCTATCTATTTACATCACGTGCATTAATACAAAATAACATCGTTATGCATAAAGAAACAAGAGAGAAGGCTTGTTTCTAGTTACGTGACGGACATGCTACTGACCTTGATGATTTCAAGCTTGCGACGTAAACGGTACCAATCATTGGAAGGTAAAGATTGAGCACTTGGATCACCTGCTTCGGTGACCAACTGCACAGCAGCATCCCAATCATATCTTCTCTCAAAATTAGCAAGTTCCATTTGCACTTGCAAACTAATCTCTGGAGTGGCCTTTGGAACATCTGGTTTCCCATATATAAACCTTATACACGATCAAAAGAACACGTCTCACAAACCATAAAATCCAGTTTCAACAGAATTAAAAGTTCAAAATCTCAGTTGATATATACCATCTTAAGTACAATCCAGTCCCTCCAGTAACTATAGGAACACGACCTCTATTAAGAATATCTTTGGTAGCTTGCCTCCCGTCATCATAAAAGTTCCCAGCAGAATAATCTAGTTCACAAAAGCTGATTAGCTTGTGTACTAAAAGCAACGACCGACGACATATTTCAAAGGGTATATGTAAATATACCTTCAGCAGGGTGCAATATGTCAATTAAATGATGTGGCACTTCCTAAAAAATGCGGGCCATACATCAATAAAACACTAAGAATTCACATCACATCCCTGGTATATAAACTCTGTTTATAAGGATAATGGAAGTATCTCAACTCAATGTACCTCTCTTTCACTAATAGAAGGTTTCGCAGATCCAACATCAAGACCTTGATAAACCTGTGCCATAAGCCCATAACAAACGCAATTTTACCTAATCTACTAACCAAAAGCTAACCGTACAGAATATCGCAAATGTTTACAGCTTTTATCGATCAACTCGAACTCACACTTAGTTGAGTCAAGCTTTGATCAAGTTCAAGCTTAAAAACTGAGCTCCCAATATTTAATTTTAACGAGCTAGTATGAAGCTTTTCGGGCCCTAGGTAATCTGTAGATAGATACATTTGTTATGGTTGAATTTTTATTATTGTCAGACTTTTTTACAATGTGTTTAACATCAGGTCACGTTTTGTTTTATATATTTCGTATAACTTTGTTTATACATTTAACTGAAATAAGTTCAATAAATTATAAATCCTGTATATTACTTGAAACCTAATTTCTAAATATAATACAAAGAGGTACTGTACGTAAATACCTGAACAGAATCTGCGCTAATGATTTCGCCCTTAAGTTTTTTAGATAGCTCTAATGCGAGCCTGCTTTTGCCGGCACCGGTTGGACCGGATATGACGATTACCTTTTCCTTTTTGCTGGAAGCAGAGCACTGGAAAGTGGTAAACAGGCGTCTCCGGCGGCGTAAGAAGAAGGAAGGACGGAGGAGTGACGTCTCCGCCGGTGAATACGGTAGCCGGAGGTAACTCATGCTAAACCTTCCGGTGACGATGTTCATTTGCTGATAAATAACTCGGTCCTCTTCCAAGACAAAATAAATTTATATCATTATTTTGGATAATGCATAGCAAAATGTCACAATCTTATAGAACTTTAAAAAATCCAATTTATTTTTTATTAAACTTATAAGTTTTAATTTAAGAATTATTAATTGATAATCTTAATCTTAATCTTAATCTTAACTTATAATAATTAATTAATAAGCCAATGCTTCTTCTTTTTGAAACGATTAAAGAGATTTTTGTGGCTTATTATTTTTTATTTTAGAAAAGAGTAATTTAATGATTTAGTCACTGTGTAGGATTTTATAGCAATGTTGGATACAGTGGTCAAATACAAAGTATATATTGGTGAATACCATCATTAAGTAAAATGTATATCAGTACAATGTTTGAAATGTATTTTGTACATCAGTATCATAAAAGAAACCAACCAACAGGTAACCTAATAGGATTATGTAGTTGCAAAATAAAATTAATGACGACATGATAACAGACAATCTGAAAACAGCAACCAAATAAGTGTTGTGACCACAGCTGACCCATTTTGACATGGCCTATAATATCATCCATTTAACCCGAACTCAATTGATTTCTAACCCACTCATTTTACCACCCCAGTTCTACAATGGAGTACATGACCACTATCACTAGCCAACTTGTCTCAAGAACCTGCTAAATAAAAATCTTGAATTTACCTGAATACTCATCAAAACTTGTGCTTCTTTGGCACATAAGAATGGTTAACTGAGGAGCTCCAACATCTTGATTAAAAAATAATGACATAATGAACTACACGATGATTCAAAAGATAGATATTTTACCAAGAACCCGAGATACAATATTTCAAGTTCTAGATATCACAGAAACCATAATATATTAAAAACTTTGTACCAATATCCACATTTTGCTTAACAAAACTCCAGAGAAAACCTTCAAAACTAGCGAGCATTGTACTTTACACAAAAAAAGAGGCATCCTATCTCACTTTTATCTGCAGAAATATGAAGCAATCAAAAATTTGAAGGTAGAAAAGTTATCTACACGAGTTCCCAATCAGAACCAATTAAATTTTGTGCTGGTGATTTTGGTATAGTCTCTTCTGTTGGTTCGCCTAATTCTTTGTCAATATCTGTAAACAATATTGGCATCTTCTTGTACTCCTTTGTTACCTTTTTTCTCAACATGAAAGCATTTTTTATCATTTGCTGCCAGAGACAATAACAACGCTTGTAAATGTTAGATAATAAATATTGAATATGACAAAAACAAAAAACTACTCAAGTACATAATATCTCACAATACGAAGCATATAATTTCCGTTGAACCATTATCCAAATTAACAAATTCATCATTTGGCCATTCATTAGTCGATAAATTTAAAGAAGATAGTTATTTACGAGCTAAAGTACATAGCATATACTATAGGTTAATTAGATCGCAATAGTGTATACGTGATTGACAGATCTTTTGTTTGAGATCTACAAGTGAAAAGCATGAACGTTTAGTGATTGCATTACCTATTTTTGTTTTGTGGTATTTAACAAAACATGAATTTTATTAAATTATTATTCATTAATCACTATACTTATTTTTCTTCTTTAGATAAACATAGAGAAGTACCTTGTAAGACTTGATTTTTAAACTGGGAAGTGCCAGACCTTTTCCACTTTCAACAATGACACAACTTTCTACTGGCTGTTTTTCAGCCGACAAATCAACTGCGTCCGTTGTAAGGTCTTCAAAACTAACATCTGAAAATTCTGTCATAGTTTACTTAATCAGCATAGGAATGGAATTGGTAAAATAGGCCAAGAAACTTAATTTTCCATTTATACTTGCTCTGTTTTTTTGGAATAATTTAGATTAAAACCAACTTTAATTTCTTATGTTATAATGTATTACAACATTAACATTCTAATCAACTTGAATGTTCAATACCAGAAAAAGGCTGAATGTATGTTGTCTTTATTAACATCACGACTTAAGATTTGGTTAACTGATTTTTAACCAATCATAAAGTCTTGAATAATGGAAGTAGAAAGACATCTAGTGACTAGTGGAAAGTGAAGTAAAACTTCTTTTTTTCGGTGAATAAGTGGCATACCATTTTCGGAGAAAGACATGGCAGTAACTTCCTTATTGCAATCACTGCCAAGAACTGTGAAGGACCCACACAATGAGAAACCATGCGACGACACAGAGAAAGAGTCCCCTAAATCTGTAGGATTGTAGTTGATTTTATCTTGTTCCACAGTAAAGTTTTTAGATGACGAATTTGATGACTCAAATAATATCTCAGTTAACGAACTACTGTCAAAGAAATGACTCGCATTCTCCTTTTTACTCCGATTGCAAGTAATTGCACTTTCCGGTTTAGATACTTGGTGACCGCTAGAAGTATCTGAATCGTTTTCAGGTTCACGGATGCAGCTACTGAAAAACTTTTTCTTTTCTTCCAAATTCATCAATGGATCCCCTTCAACCTTTTTGTCAATGCCCAAATTCTGATAGACTGTATATGGTATATTCCAATCTGCATCTTCAAATATAGAAGCATCAGTCTCCAAACTTGCATTACAAAGTATTCCCTCTTCTTCCATTGTGTAACTAAACTGATTCCCTGAGAATTTATTCGAAATCGTAGCAAAATCATCGTCATCACACTTTTCCTTAACGCATTCATTGTACATATCTAGTTCGGCAATATCCCAATCAGCATCTTGAAATACCGAACCCTCATTCACTGAACTTGCATCACAAAAAATTCCCTCTTCTTCTGATCTGTTATCAAAATAATTCTCTGAAAGTTCATTTAAAATCTTAGCAGAACGATCAGCATCATACATTTTCTCAACGCATCCACTGTACATAAATGATTCAGACGAATTCTTACGTTTAGAAGAACCAACATCTTCTTGAATATTTTCAAAAGAATTAAGATGAACTTGAATACCCTTATTCAAATTCTTCTTTATTAGATTATCACCGTCTTCAACGGAACGTCCCCTAATTTCAGAAGTTATTTGCTCGCGACTGAACTCTGTAGGAACAAAAGGAGCCTCTTTTATTTTATTTATGTTACCGTGAACAGTGTTTTCTTTAAAGGCTACAGTTGAACTTGTGGAGGTCTCAACTGAATCGGTGGAATTTGAATGTCTTAGTGGGATTTCTTGCACAGCATCAGTATACAACTTCTTCACACTCTCACCAACAAGTCCATAATATGAAACCGGTTCCTGGAAAGAAAACAACATCAAAATCACACGACAATCTTGCCAAAACAAATGAAAATCATCAAGCTTTTCTTTTATGTATTGCATTAAACTAATGAAAGAAACGTCTTGAATACAATCATAAAAGCATACCTTGAATTCCTCAAGTTCCTCCCACAAAGACTCAAGCTTTTGGAACAAGTTGTTAATCCATCTTTCACACTCATGTATCTCATCCATTGTGAATGTTTACTGCCAAATGTAATCAAAATCAAGAACGTGAGTGCTTCCTAAGATAGAAGACCGTATTTCATATAAAAATTCTACAAACCTAATCCAAAAACACATTCCACATTAAGCACATACATATGCATTATACTTCAAAAGGATCCATAAGGTAGCATATTTTTTAAGAAAGCAGTTACTTTTACCTATGAATTAATTGATGAATATTTCACGCTATTGCTTATTACTCAATATTCAGTTGATAATAATTTCGTTTAATATTCATCGACTAACAATACATGTAAAAAAAGGTTGCATACCTCTTTTCTAAAAAAAACATGATCCTCGACAATGTTGACAATTATATAAACATGACTAGGGTATATAACATAAAACAACTCATTATTACTTATCAAACCTATAGATATACAAGATAAATACATAACCACGCACAATTCAATTCAATTCAATCAAAATACAGTTTAATATTAGTTTTCTTTCTAGTGAAAACCTTATTATAATTGTTCAATTTGATCACTCAATTTTCAGTTTTAAAAGCAACATACACCGATAGGCGATAGATATTATACGGATAACATAAAAAAAATTATGTCACAAACATAAGCTATAAAATCGCATTAATAGTCTGTTTTAAAAAAAATACTTTATAGTAGAAGTGACAAGTGATGATGACGACTTAAGAAACCCTACCGGAATCGGTGAAGAAGAATAAACGTTGATCGGCGAAGTGAAGACGCAAACGCCGGTAATCGTGGAGGTAAAAACCTCTCGTTCCGCGGCAACTGGGTTTTCGAGGGGATTTGGATGGCAATGTGTGAGAATATATATAGGATTAATTAATTAATGATTAATAAATTGTTACATTCAAACCCCTAAAGGATTTATAATTATCACGTGCGTACAATTAACATGTGCATAGGGTTGTTAAATATTCGATTTTAAACCTTTAAATGGAAAATCTAATCGAATCAACACCGAAAAAAATTAGAATTGAATTTTAATTTGAATTCGATTTTCGATTTGATTTCGATTCGGTTTTAAATTTTTGAATTCGGTTAAATCGAATTCAAATTAATAATATATTAAATTATTTAATATATGTAGTATATATGTGATATTAGTCTTAAAACCCGTGTATACACACATGAATTTATAATTGTTATTGATAAATATCGATAAAACCATTATATTATAAATTAGAATGTTTTTATAATTTAAGGGATATGCAATATTGTCTGAGAGTAAAATACGAAACCGAGGTGTAAAAAGTAAATGTTCAGCGGTAAGCAATTAATGTAAGTCAAAATACATTGAATTGTAAGGTATCTAATTAGAAGACATAAGCAAATTAATAGTTTGATGAAGAAATTATAGAAGGTTGCAAGTATAAGCGATTAGGTTGAAATACATAGCATAAATTATATTATATGCAATATATATTTGTACGTCACATTTGTAGTCTTATTTGTATATGATATTGTTAGTTATACTGATTTTTTAATATTATGTGTTTACAATGCAATCAGAGTAGAATGCATGGCATTATTTGGTATTTTTTGGGATCAATTATCAACATATTTAGACCGTTCCAGTATTGATGAATGACATATTGTTATAGTAATTCGATTTGTTAAAGTTTTGTTATGTGAGGGTTGTTGATAGCCTACTTACATATATTTATATTATAAGATGATTTTATATGCAAAAAATTTTGTTGCCTTGCATATTTTTGTTGTTTTAGGTACTCCATATTTTATTAATTGTTTGTTGGCTGCTAAGATGCTCATAAATCATTAATCACTATCGTTGTTTTATTAAATATAAATAAATTAAAAGCAAATAATGAAATTAAATACTAAATTGTGATTTCCTTTTGATAGACTAAATATTTTATAATTTGACGAATTAATTTTTTCAATTAATCATCTTGACTCTTGAAGGTATCCTTGTCATTTTACATTCATAAAAAAGAGTCATGAATACATAATAAGTACATAACGTTATGATCGATTCATGGTGATTCCTTAGGGCATCATAACTACACTTTATCACTTTCTTTTTCCCCTCGTGTTTACGATTGCATTGCAAACTGTGAAATCATAACCACACAAGGTCTAAGTTAATTGAAGTCCAAAATTCATATTCATAAAGATATTTAATCAAAAAAATAAAATATATACTCTTAACTATGAGTAGTCAATCGTTCAACCATAAAACAAATTGAATCGCCTCTTAACCGAAATCAAATTGAATCAAAAACTTCGTAAACATGAAGATCGATTTTCATTGGAGTAAAAAATATTTGTTTATTATTTTCAAATAGATTGATGTTAATGATAAATTCGTGATCAAGGTAAATTAATAAATTGTACATTCTTGTTACAATGCATGATTTATGCTTCTATATGTTTTGCCCTATGTATCATCATAATTATATATGCTTGTATAAGTTACATAATTTGAATATGCTTAAAGATAATCCTTGAATTTCTTATAGTTGTTATTAAAAACTCTAGGAAAGGTTAATTATTATCTATGCATATGGTTTTGTGGATCCAATCACACACATGTTTATGATTTGTAATAATTATAGTGTCTTTAAAAGAACTTTTAATAAAGTTAGTAATTCATGGCTAATACAACAACGAGTACACAAGTCATATATTCATTCTTGATAATTATACCTACATTAAATTAGTAGTAAAAACTCTGGATTTATAGCTTGATTATGGTGTTAATTATCGTATAAATTCACCAGCCACTAATAAGACTTTCAGAAACTTTTCTTTGTAATACATTGTCAAACTGTGTCTTTGTAGTGGGTTGGTAGAGTTTGATATATTTAATTGTTAAGGTTACATACTTTTTTTGGGTTGGTATAACTTATTTATAAGTTTGATTATCAGTTGAATACTCTTAAGCATCTATCAACTATGTTGGCCGACCTCATGATACCAAAGGATATTGTTTTATTTCATTAATATTGATTGAAATAATGTAATGATAAATTTGAATTTTTTATGAGTTAAATTATATGCAATACTCTTTGAAATTAATATATTTTTAAGGGTAACTGACCTTCTAGTAACTCTTATGTATTTAAGATGATAAAATGATGAAGTCTTCCACATAATGTAATTCGAAAATTATAAAAAATCACTTTTATAAATATCAATTACCAAGTAAATCATACATGTAATGTATTACTCCGTATTTAATGATTTATTCATAAATTCAATTGTACTTTATATATGTAGAATTGTTTTAGGTTTAAAAAATAAGATAAATTAAAAGATTATATTTCATGGCATAAATTGTAGAAGAGGATCGTAGATAATTCGTATCCTACTACACTTACGTCTCACGTTTAATATAGATATTAATTATTACTCCGTATGTAACTTTTTAATATTAGAAAATAATTTATCTTGAATTTTAGGAAGAGTTGGAATAAGACTAAACTTATTATGAGTTATCTTCAATTATATCGAGAAATCAAGAATACATATGCTAATACGATTGGGATAGTATATTGTTTTATTAATAATTTAAAAATAGCTAAATACCACTTATATAAATAAACATAATTAGATATTTATTTTTAAACTAAGTAAAAATAGAGGGACTTAATTGCTCAATTGAAACTTTTTCATATTGATGACGTCATATAGGTGTTTCTTATATTATATTTAAGATTTAAACTTTATAAACAAGTCTATTCACATTTCAACCATAAATTAATTTCATGTCTTTCACTTCTCACAATAGTTAAACCTTAACACAATAACAATTACACGCCGAAACTGATTTTTTTATGATTATTTGGTTAAACTCATATTTTTTTGTTTTAAACGAATTCGATTTTCGGTTCGATTTAGAACTTTGAATTTGATTTTCGGTTCGGTTTTGCTCTAAAAAAATTCAAAACCGAGCAACCCAAACCGAATACACCGAAAAAATCGTGAACTGAATCGATGATCAGCCCTACATTTAAAATAGGTCGAGTGTGTTTGGGATTCCGTTTATGTATCCTCAGACGACCCAATTGTAATTATATAGTCTTGTTACATCTCATATATTGGTGATCATTTGTAATAATTGTAATTAACTAGTGTTTTGGTTGTAAACTTTGATAAGTATTCGTGATTATTATATAAGATGTATTGGTGAAGTTTAAGAGAGAGACTTAGTATTAATATGTGTAAATCATTGTAAAGTATTCGTAGTTTAAGTCTAAGATTTTAGACCTAATTAGCGACGCTCTAAAAAAATGAAATAAATTAGGACAATAATTTTCAAAACTCTAGATCAACTATAATATAAGTTGAAAGTTATTTAATCTCTAAATTCAATATATTATATTTGTTAAAATTCATTTTAGATCAACATATTATTTTTCTTTAACCTTTTAATGTATAGCGATTAGTGAATATCAATATATAATAGTGTTTTTTGGGCCGATAATTTTGGGCCAAAGTTTGACCCGACCATTGATGGAAAAGCCTGGAAGCATTGATGATGTTGTGAAGGGCTAGAAGGCTGGTCCACGTGTATTCCCTGAAAATATCTGTATAATTATTTTTGTAGTCTAAGAAAAAGATAAAAAAAGAAGTATAAGAAGATTATACTTTAATTTAAAGGTCACGTACTTCTAATCATGTTGAACAACAACCGGGCCAAAATTTGACCCAATCGAACTTTTGTGAGATCAACACGTCTACTATGCAATTTTTATTTTTTTTTTATTTTTTTTAATATTTCATGCTTACTTGATATTTTTCTATGAGTTAAAATTGGATTGCAAACAAATTTAGTTGAGTCGAGTTCAAACTTACCGGATTAAGGTCTTCTTGATGTAGATCACGAACCCAACTCAAAGCATATTTAAGCTCAAGCCTCGATACCTTAACGAAAAGAAGATGTTATATTCGAGTGTTGAATTAGATTGAAAACATCTTTCAAAACTACAATCAAAGAAACAAGTTTAGTTTGTGCTCGGCCTAGAATATATAAACGCCAATATTTAACCAAAAAAAATACTCAATAACAATTAATAACTTGAGCCGAGTTCTAACTATATAAGTTTATAATGTTATATATGCCATTCTAACTATATAAGTTTATAACGTTATATATGCGCCTATTATACTCGAACTTTATAAAACTCTACTTGATCATCTATAGATTAAACACAAACTCAATTATTAGATAAACAAAAATGTGTACTTTTACACCATTACGACAACGTTATTAAGCTTTTACCTATTTTCCCAAAGAAGTAAACCAAACCAAACACTTGACCAAATGGTCAACCAGCAGCTCACCTAGTAACATCACACACACAAACACACTCACTGTGTGTATTTTAGTATTAACCAAAATTCCACCCTACCCCCACCAAATTTCATATATTCCAAGGGCAAAATAGTCAACCACCCTTTTGCATGAAACACACACAACGTCAGTTAGTTGTGTTAGTTCATCTCTTTCTTTTTTTTTTTTTTTTTCTCTTTGCTCACACTCCCAAATAACCCTTCTTCTTTATACCATTCTTACTTTACAAACATTTACACAAATGGAGCTGCCGGTCAGGTCACTGGTGGCCGGCCATCGCCGGAAAACTTCATACAAGATTGAAACTAAGAATCTTGCATATAAAAGTTCCAACCTTTATGATGAATTCAAGTGGGGTGTTCTTCAAAAGTACTTCAAGAAACCTACAAAGTTTATCTTGAATGATGTGAGTTGTGAAGCCCGGCCCGGTGATCTTACCGCGGTTGCAGGCCCCAGTGGGGCTGGGAAGACAACTTTGCTAGAAATTCTTGCAGGAAATATGTCATCGGGCGAGGTCTCTGGACAAGTTTTGATCAATAACCATCCGATTGATACAAAACAGTTCCGGAGACTGGCCGGATATGTGACACAAGATGATGCTTTATTCCCATCATTAACGGTCGAAGAAACACTTTTATATAGTGCGTTTTTAAGGCTAAGAAGTGGTCGAAAAGAAGCAGTTGATCGTGTCAAGATTCTAATAAGCGAGCTCGGTTTGGACCATGTGTCGGGCTCTAGAATTGGAGAAGGTTCAAATCACGGGATCTCTGGTGGTGAACGGAGACGGGTTTCAATTGGGGTTGAGTTAGTTCATGACCCTTCCGTGATTCTAATCGATGAACCAACTTCCGGGCTAGACTCAAATTCGGCTTTTGGTGTCGTGTCCCTTCTCAAATCTATGGCGATCAATCGAGGTAAAACGATCGTGTTAACGATCCATCAACCAGGATTCCGGATCTTAGAGCTTCTAGATCGAGTTATTCTACTCTCGAACGGATATGTTCTCCATAACGGATCACTAAAATCACTCGAACATAGACTCAAAGTCTCGGGCCATTGTATCCCGCCTCGTGTCAATGTTCTCGAATTTGCCATTGATGTTGCCACCACCTTAATCATACAATCACCGAAACCATCAACTGAACCACTCAAATTTCACGAAAAAAATGTGAAAGATGTTGAATTCCCATACCCTAATACCCATTTCGAAGAAATAATGATTCTTAGTAAAAGATTTTTCAAAAACATATTCAGAACCAAACAATTATTCCTCACAAGAATCATTCAAGCCATACTTTCGGGCTTAATCCTTGGAACCATCTTCGTAAACATGTCAAACAACAAAGGAAAACTCACATTACAAGCCCGATTAGGTTTCTTTGCATTTAGTCTCACTTTCTTACTGTCATCATCCACAGAAGGATTACCAATATTTTTACAAGAAAGAAGAATCTTGATGAGAGAAACATCAAGAGGTGCATATAGAGTTTCATCATATGTAATCTCAAACACTCTCATATTCCTTCCATTTCTTCTAATGATTGGAATACTTTACACGATTCCGGTCTACTGGCTCGTTGGATTACGAACTGAAATCACCAGTTTTTTCTACTTTGGATTGGTTGTATGGATGGTAATCTTGATGTCAAATTCATTCACAGCATGCTTTAGTGCGTTGGTGCCAAATTTCATCATGGGAACATCTGTGATATCTGGATTAATGGGTTGCTTCTTTCTATTTTCTGGGTATTTTATAGCTAAAGATAGCATACCAATATACTGGATATTTATGCATTATATGAGTTTATTCAAGTACCCATTTGAATGTTTTATGATTAATGAGTATGGAGGTGAAGATGGAAGGAGTATGTGTTTGGAAACTGAAGGTGGAAAGTGCATAATGTATGGAGATGAGTTCTTGATGCAGCAGCAAATAAAGGAAACACAGAAATGGAGTAATTTGGGGGTGATGTTTGGGTTTATAATTGGATACAGGGTGTTGTGTTTTTTGATTTTGTGGTTTAGATGTCATAAAACCAGAAATTAATTATTTTTCTTTTATATAATTAACATAAATAGAAGTATACAGAAGAGTCGTTATTTATTTTATTACTCACTCTATTATTTTTCTACTATTTGTATAATTGTATTAATTAATGTTATTGATTATATTGACGATTTATTTTACCAAGATCTTATGGGTTTGTTATGAAACTGGAAAACCATAACCACGTATGTTGCGTTTATTTTATTGTTTACTACTGCCATCTTAAAAAATTACTCAGATTTGAATGATAACATAGTCATTGTTTAAATGGTTTCAAAAGCATTCTTTGCAAAACATGTAGTCAACTTCATCCCGAATTCATACATATAATATATACGTCTTCGATTTTAACACCTTTAATCTCTAGTAAGCTTTTCACTGTGAAAAAAGCTCCAGAGTGTTTCCCACGATTCCCTAAATATAAGTCAATCTGTCGCGATTCAACCTCCAATGCTATTCTTAAGTACCTATAACACATACATATAAAAGTATGCATACAACTATGCAATAATCGAGAAATGACAAACGAGAAACTGTTAATATAGAAGCACGACCTCATTTATTCATTACCATGCATACAAAACTCCCATCACACATCTAATCCCAAGTGACAGGGTTAACTTATAGTGAGATTTGTGTTGCTAATGACCATCGAGTAGGCAACTAAACTAGACTTAGCAACAAGAAAGCTATGTTTAATGTATTGACTTCTTTTGGCAACTAAGATTCACATAAACGATGGACCAAGACTACAAGGACTTACACAACGAGCATTGCCTTAGAAATCTCTAATGCTTTCTCGCGACCCAATAACTTCTCTACTATGGCCAACGAAAATTCTAAGGAAGTCCCTGGCCCTCTGCTGGTGATAAGTTTACCATCTACAACAACTCTGTTTTCAGCTTCACTTGGGTCTGAAAGTTTGTTACACATGGCAGGGAAAGCTGTCGCTTTCTTTCCCTAATTACATAGATAAGGCTTGTGTCAATGCAAGTGAAACAACGCTACACATGCCCAAGAATGGCATTTTACAGCATGAGATAGCGTTAGATGACACATAAATTGTGTTACCAATAAAAAAGCATGATAGATACCTTGAGTAATCCATGGGGCTCCAGCACAAGGGCTGGAGATGCACATATTGCACCATAATATCTGTCAGACTCGCTCTGCTTCTTCAGCAAGTTTACAAGTGTTTCAGAGCTCGCAAATGCTTGGGCACCACCAAGTCCACCCTAAATACATCGAGGATAATAATTGAACAGTGTATGTTGCTAGCAACTTATGAACTAATACGAAATAAACTTACGGGCAACACGATGAGGTCGTATGAAAGTTTAGCAGCCTCATCAAGAAGCATGTCTGCAATTAGCTTTACTTTACGAGAAGCCTCAATTTCAAGTTTATCCCCAACTGATGCCACCACAACTTCCAATTTTGCACGTCGGAGAACATCAATGATCATAACAGCTTCCATCTCTTCTGAGCCATCAGCAATAGGTACTAGAATCTAAAATCAGAATATATTAATAAAAATGTAGAGGTGTGGTTGGCTAATGTGTAAAACACATGCAATTGTGGTACAGGTCGGATTGACTAAAGACACTTTGTACTAAAATTTGAATTTATTTATAATACAATCAATGTCAGATATGATCACGAAAACTATATTAATCCAATATAATCTAATCTCTAGAAGAAAACAAGTTATAAGGTTTTATGCATTTAAAATACACCTCGAACGACTTTTGACTGACCTGTCTCCTCTTTAGTTAACTTTCCTGATTTTACCCAGACCAGTTAGAGATAGAAGCATAACCCAAATGGACCCACTCATACGTAATGAGTCAAAATTGCTACCTTTGGTTAGTATTGGTGAAGAGCCCATTCAGTTGGTTCATGCCTCGGCAGACAAGCAAATGATAAAACAAACACATGCACTAAGCATCCTCAAGCATCTTTGCATGTATTATACATTTAAATGCAAAACTAACAGGCCTAGATAAGAATTAACCAAATCAATACAGAGCGATAATTTACCTTGGGTCCAGAGCTTATCGTCCATTGCAGCTTATTCAGCTCGGCAACAATAAATTGATCGTTATGCTTAGAAGGCATCAACTGAACACAATAGAACAACTTATGTCAATATATCTTCTAAGAGAAGAGACACTTATGCACTACTAAAACAACATGCAACAACGTAAATAATAATAATGATAACAAACTACTAGAACAAATTAGGTCTACCCTAAATATTTTTGGCACCTACCTACATGCCTACATTCAAGTGCTCTTACAGATTTTATGGACCGTTCAATGTGTTAGGATCTGACCCTAAAAGTAAAAGGAAAACTAAGACCCATCATGAATTAATTAATGATATATTCAAATATACTAAATCCTATTATACTTCACCACGTTGATACAGTAAGTTTGTAACTTAACCAAACAACTAACTTTTATTCATCTGCCATTTCTTTCTAATAAATCATTCAGGCTCAATTATCATGCGGTACTAGGTTATGTATTATTTCTCATAGGTGAACAGATCAGCCTAAAAGTAAAAATAAAAGGAGTCAAATGGCTCCAATGTCAATCCTAATATATTTTTTATAAACAAATTAGATTATTATTGAAATAATAGTTTCCGCAATCATATTTGGCACATTCATTATTATAAATTCAACAAAAATGGACCAAAAGTTGTTGCAAGGTCGTTGAACCTGGCCCACACTAAAAAGTTACTCAATTTGACCCCTGTTTTGACATATTACACAACCCACCGAAACCCGCATATTTTGCTACATCTATTACTATAAATAAAGTAAAACGTGAGAACCTAGAACGAACCAGTGGTCCAGAAACTTCATCAGCTTTCTCTTTACCAAACAGCTGCTCTACCAATGCAACAGAGTACTCCATGGCAGTTCCTGGACCTCGACTAGTAACAGCTTTTCCATCCTGCTGGACTCGTGACTCGACAGTGGTTGCAGAGGATGCTAACTGTTCCATAAAGGCTGGATAACAAGTTGCCTACAACAGAAAGTTCATTTGTAGGTATATTTATGTAACGGCTTTTCAAAAGCAGGATCACTTCACAGTCAAAAATTCTAAGTAACCACGGTGAATTTTTACTTTTAAGCCCTTCAGTAGGCCCCAAGAACCAAGTGCAACAGCAGGAGCTGCACATATTGCAGCATACAACCGACCTTCCGAAGCTTGCCTTTTCACTATACCTTCCAAGACATTATTGTCTTTAAGATTGGTTGCACCTGGCATCCCACCCTGGAGGGAAAATTAAAATATAATGAATACTCGCCACAAACTTATGATAAGGAACTATGAAAAGAATCTGATATCCCAGAAAGAAAAAAGAAACCCTTTCTCTGTTGCTTAGGGTAACAAACTTTCCGAATTATCGCTGAACCATTTTGTTAAAATTAAGCATTCTAATTTGCAAAAACTAGCATATAATAAGAAAACTACTAGAAGTGTTAAGGAAAGTACCACAAAATGTTTTTGTTTACCTTTGCTACTCTTACAAAATGAATTACATTTTGAGATGTTAGTTTGCAACCATCAATGTCTCTCATAAAAATCTACTTAATTCCTTTAAAATACTAATGATAATTGAAAATAAATAAAAAAAGAGCATACCGGAAGAGAAATAAGATCAAAAACAGTATCAACACAATCAGAAATCAAAGCATCAGCCACAATTTTAACACCATGACAAGCATCAACACTAAGCTGTTGTTCAACAGAAGCAACAGTAACATCAGCACCAGCTCTACGTAACACATCGATAGTAATCACAGCTTCCATCGGTTCCGTTCCGTTGGCAATCGGAACAAGCACCTATTGTAATCAAAATCAAAATCAATCGAATTCAATTACAAAAAGTAGAAACAATTAGCGAATTTGATGTCGATTTACCATTCGTGAAGCGGATGCCATAACTGAAAATGAAATTAGGGTTTGGCGACGTGAAGTGGTGGTGCGGAACGACGGAATACGGTGAGTGAGAGTTGTGAATGGGGAGAGGGGAGTGAGGTGGCTTAATGCCATTTTTTAGTTTGGCGGTTGAGTTTAGTGATAGTGAGTCGACCCGGTCCAGTAGTGGTACCGGTTTAATGTTCGAGGTATGGAATGTGGATAAAGTTTTTTTTTTCTTTGTTCTTTTTTTTTTTTGAAAAATAAAAAATCTTATATTCCTCCTATTAACATTTATTTTGCAAGGCAGATTTCACTATTTTTTTTGAATAGTTGTTAAATAGTTATTAAATTGAAAAAGCTATTAAACTAAATAAAATAAAATATTTATATATATGAATTTATTGAAGAGTGGTTATTATCTTTGCGTTCACTTTTTTATTTTATTTTACTCCGTATATATATTTTTTACATGTCATATAAATTGGAGTAAGTAATCATGGCTTTCACCCACTCTGTGTGACTCTCTGGTCATACCATACCCAATCCCATCCACCATCAATTTCAAATATACCTTTTTTTCAATTTGTTCAACTACAAACATATACACCATTAGATAATTTGTTCATTTCTAACTCTATCTTTTACCTAAAAATTTCCTCTTATTAACATTTTGCAAATTAGATGTCACTATTTTTTGAATAGTTGGTAAATAGTTATTAAATTGAAATAACTATTAAATTAAATAAAATATTTATATATGTGAATTTATTGAAGAATGATTATTATCTTTGCCTTCACTTTTTTATCTTATTTTACTCGGTATATATATCTTTTACATGCCATGTAAATTGGGGTAAGGAATCATGTCTTTCACCCACGTACTCTTTGTCACTCTCTGGTCACACCATACCCAATCCCATCCACCATCAATTTCACATATACCCTTTTTTCAATTTGTTCGACTACAAACATGTACTCCATTAGATAATTGTTCATTTCTAACTCTATCTTTTACCTAGAAAGGTAAAAACATTTATGGCTTTAAGTGCAGTTGAATGATGTTCTCAAGGGTGAAAAAACAAAATTGATACTCGTAGTTCGATAGAAGAATCTTAAACGGTATACTCTTCATCATCTTCTTGGGAACAAACTCCCTTTACGGCTTTATCATTTCATTGTCACTATTTATAACCATGAGATGATTTATGACAACCAGGTAAACCTTTTTTGTTTTATTTTTGGTTTAGATTTGGCATGATTGTGGTAGATGTATGTTTGAAGAAAGGAAGTTACTATGGTTTTAAGTATTGCATTTGCTTTGGACCTGAGTTCATGTTACTCATTTTGTTTAGGTGTTTGAGCTAAATTTTTTTTTACCCTATTGGTGATAGTAAGCTTTTGTTTAGAATATCCATAACACTCATTAAGTAAAGTTAATTAAAGGTTAAAATACAAATTAAAACAAAAGGATATCAAAGGAACAAATGACATGATGAACGATGAAGTACCTATTTATGCGATCCTTTTAGTCTCTCTATTTATGTCAATTATTATTTTTAGATAAATATATATTTTTCAATCTCTAGCTTACAGTAAATGGATAGATGTAACAACCATCAAAAATATCAGGTTAATACTTAACTTAATCTCCACCTAAATCTTGACCTGACCTCCTTAAGAATTTTGGTTAATACTGCTAGACAAAAGTTACTACTGTTAGTTGTAGTTAGTACTATTGGTTAAAAGTTTATACTCCTGACCGAGTTACTACTGCCTTCATAGTTAATAATGCTCTCAATAATTTCCACTGCTTTCATTGTTACAACTGCTAGTTCAGTTTCTACTGCTAGTCAGTTTCCACTGTAGTCGAGTTACTACTGCCTTCATAGTTAATACTGCTCTCAATAATTTCCACTGCTTTCATTATTACAACTGCTAGTTCAGTTTCTACTGCTAGTCAGTTTCCACTGTAGTCGAGTTACTACTGCCTTCATAGTTAATATTGCTCTCAATAATTTCCACTGCTTTCATTGTTACAACTGCTAGTTCAGTTTCTACTGCTAGTCAGTTTCCACTGTAGTCGAGTTACTACTGCCTTCATTGTTATAACTGCTAGTTCAGTTTATCACTGTAGTCGAGTTACTACTGCTCTCATGTTACTACTGTTAGTCCAGTTTCTACTGCTAGTCAGTTTCCACTGCTAGTTCAAAGTTTATACAATTAGCACATTAATGTCGAACAAATCATGAAGTACTAAGTGTCAATCTATTATTAGTGATATGCTTAAACAATTTTAAGACTAATCAAGTGTTACCCACACGTACAGTAAACTTTCCTGCCCGAGTTAAAAGTTTTTTTAAGTAATATTAAAAAGATAAGTAACCATTCGTATTCTGTAAAAAGGAACTTTAATATTTGAAATAGAGTAATCTGCACACGCAAAACGGGTTATGATTAATTCTTTTCCCTCAAAATCGGCCAGCAAACCTATTTCCCATAAAACCAAATCAATTAACTTACACTCCCCATAAAATCACCTCCACCTCCACCCAATCAAATTCCCGGATAGTAAACTTATACACTCCATCTCTTCTTCTTTTTGTTAACACCAACAGAGATATTACATTCATACTCAAAACACACTCATCTATTTTCTCTCAAACACTCTCAACACTTGCACGATTTTAACAGAGATACCCAGTTCACTTATTATCTTCATCCAGTATCAACCACTCCGGGAAACCTGCTCATCCTGTGAAAAGAACTTCATCACCCAAAAACCTACACTCCTGGTCGAAGAGGTAATCATAAAGTGCAAGGATGTTTACATTCTATCCTGTACAACCCATTTATTTCCATTCTGGTTACTGTTACATTTTTATAATATATGTGTGCATTAGGGTTTTTGTACCAGAAATGTTAACATATTTTACAAATAAAAACACACTTAAGGGTAGTTCAAATCATTTACATACGGGTTTTACCTCATATTATGCACTTTTGGTAAAGTAAGAGAGTTGGACAACTTTCTGTCCAGATTTTTAAGCCAACTTTGGAAGGCTATAGCTACATGAATACTTCACCAAAAGTGATGGTTCTTCTTCAAAAATTTAACTCTATATGTTATCTTCCAAACCCAATTGATTTCATGCAAAAACAGTAAGATTTGGGTCTTCAAATACTGATTGAATGACAAAGAAGTGAGGCTGCCGTGCAGTGGCAGTTTTCCTCTCCTAACTTTGGACAACCGTATCCCCATCTATTCTTCATAAAAATAGTGACTTTAAACTGGGAATGACTTGCTTTTGAATCTTTCACACAAAACCTAAATCATACACCAATGACCTAGTATTTTGAGGTGTATCAAGAGATGCCCAGAAACTGTTTTAAGCTTTGCTAAAATAAGTCACAAAACCAACAACAAAACCTGGGCAGATTCATCATTTAAAAATAGTGGGTAACCAATTCGTATGAACTACTATATTAAAGCATATCACTAGACATTAATGGACACCTTGTTACTGGACTAGGTTTCGGTTAGAGAATCACTTCAGTTTACAACTTTCTCACAGCTTTACTCGTCATACTCAGCTCACAAAGGTGAGTTCATTGTCCCCTCTTTCTGATTTCTATTTTTGGGGCTGAAAGCATGCAATTACTTTAAACTTTTGGTTGAACTTTTACGTACTATCAACTGCTTTTGAACTGTTTTTACGCAAACTGTGGTATGTCAACATGTTAAGCTTGGGTTTTTCTTTTACTCAAAGTCCCCGACAACTTATTCACTACTAATTAAGTCGTAGCGACGAGCCGTAGATATTATGGGTAGCATGCTATTTAGGGCAGGACCATCTCTCACTCACACTTCAACGTGGGTGCATAATATCGCCTTTTACTCATGTTTGTTGAAGAACATGGAGCACTTATATTTTGGGGCACGTTCGGTCGGATAAACGGATTAGTAGTGGTCTTAAGGCTTATACATCTTTCTCTTTATTTCCACACGTTTATTTACAGCAACGTTATCAACCAAATGCTTATTATATAACTGTCCCCGAATTGGACAAACACAGGGATGATAGCGTCCCCGAATCGGACGGCTATGCCCATACTTAAGTCCCCGATTAGGCACACTTTTGGTTTAATTGTTTCAAACCTTGAACTCACCATCTATGGCCATAGTTGACCATTTTATTTTGGCATGCTTTTCAGGAGAACGTCGGTAAGCACGGATCATATGGGGGCTAATGCATGGGATTATGTCGACCAAGCCATCTTAAATGGACTTTTGAACTGAATCTTTGTAATATAATTGTAACAATGCCGTGTATCTCAAACAAATTTGGATGTTCTTTTGATGCACCTAAGGCTGTTATCAGTTTAATAAAATGGTGTTGTTACTATATCTTTGTGTTGTGAAATCATTAGCTGTAACACCTCGTGTTTCCGCTTTAGCGGGGTGTGACAATAGAGTCACCATATGTAATGACTAATGAGAGGATAACTGTACACCATATAATAGGAAAGATGATAGTTCAAGTTTAAACTATCTATTGAAAACATTATGCATCTTTGGTATTATTGATCCTTAGATGTCAACGCAATTCATAAAATCATTTATCATTCAGGTTGCACATGAGTTCTGTGTCATTGTCATGATAGAACAATTTTGGAAGGCTCTAATACCTTATATTTAGTGGAATAGGAACAAGACGTTCTCAACTCAACATGTGTAAATTTGATTGCTCTCTTTTTCTAGATTCAAGTGCTAGCCATTGAAGGGATTTTCAGAAGATACAAACAAGGGTGCCCTGTCCGGAATGTGATGTGTTGTGACACCCGGCAAATTAGGCCATCATATATACCTAAGATAGGTCATTATTACTGGTATTTAGTGTGAAATAGGACTAAGTACGGTAACACTTTGTATATTGTTATATACACACGTACGTAATTATTTTTAATTACGAGAGTTCGATCGGATGGAATCCGACACAATAAATACGGACGTTGGTGAAAAACAATTTTCTAAATAACGTAATTATATTACATAATCGTTATTTAATCTATATTATTACGATAATATGTCAAACTTTATACGTTTCGTATAAAACGAACCGTACGCGACGAAAACTCGCGAATCGCGCCCGACAACCGAACGAAACACGAATTATATTCCAATAACTTAAAATGAAGTATTTTAAATAAAAATTCAACCAAAACTTACGCGAATAAATCGTTAACGAAAAACTTGAATAATAAACGTTTAACGTTTAAACGAACGACGAAACCAATGGGTAAACGAGTACCGCACGTAACGTTACTTGGGGAACAATAAATTTGGCAACCCACACCATGTGGGGCCCACAAAAATCTGCCATCCCCCAAGCCATGCCCAAGACACCCCCATTCCCCTCCCATGCTCACCATACCCTCCATACTACCCTCACATTTTCATTCATTTCACACACTACACTCCACCTCTTTCTCTCCCACTTTTCTCTCCTCTCTCTCTCTCGGTTTTTCTCTGCCCAAATATCATCACCATAACACCACCACCATCATCACCTTCATCATCTTCAAAGAGAAATCAAGCCAAAAACACAAGATCAAACACCTTTCATCATCTTCCTCTTCTAGATCATCATCTCCTTTGTAAGAAACTTCATCTCCCTTTTATTCTACTTGAAACATACATATAAACATGTTATAATGTCCATTTAACAAGATTATGTCCAAAAATGAAGTCGAAAAACGTTTTTACAAACACAAAACGTCAACAGTTTTCGGGGCAGAAATGTAGCCGGACTTCAAGGAGAACTTTCGTGCTCGAAACTTAACGAAAATGGATGAATCAAAAGACAAAAATTAAGTTTAAGAAGTTAGCTTTCATCTCCAAGTAGTTTCGTAATTTTTCGACACTGTTTGATACCCGAAAACGATTTTACAAAAACATGTCGCATTTATATCTCGGGTGACAGATTTTTGCACCAACTTCTCGAGCCCATAACTGAGCTACACAACTCCAAACGACATGAAGTTTTCGCCTAAATCTCACAAATCTTGTTAGCATTAAAAATAGTATGATTACACTCTCTGAAGTTTTGTAGATTTTTCTCAGTAATTAAAACAATGGGCGTGTGTCCAGATTAGTCACTGTTGGACCTCAAAGGACAAAAGGAATTATTAAAAATAATTAGACTTATCCAAAAATTCTAGATAAATTACTGAAAGTATCCAAGATATAGGGGAACAATTGGTATTTTTTTTGGATTTTTTCTCGACACTTTGACTAGTCAAAACGAGCCACAAAAACGACCCAAATTTCTGGAAAAATAATCACAGGGACTGTATTTGTAAAAGTTTAAAAACGATGCTTTCGGGTTAACCAAAAAACGCAACGGTAATTTTCCTAAGCTTTAAAAGCATATTTAAGACTTTCCTAAAAGTTTCGGGTCAAACCGAGCCCGTTTGGCCACGTTCACAAAACTTAAAAAAACTTAACAGCCTTAGTGTTGCATCGGGCCCAATCCGATTGCGACAGATGCGACACTAACCTTGTGTCGCTAGAAATCAATTGAGTGTTGCAGATTGCGACACTGACTGTGTGTCGCTAACCATCGAATGTCGCAGACTGCGACGCTAAACTTTGTGTCGCGCATTTATTAAATTCTTCGGTTGCGACACTAACCCTAGTGTCGCAACATCACTAATTTTCACATCTTGCGACACTGACCTTAGTGTCGCATTCCAGTGTCGCCATCTAGTGTCGCAGGACACAGCAGATTGAAAAAATGATTTATACTAAGTGTCGAACTCACGTATCAACCACTAAATCGTATACGACACTACACATACATGAAATACATATACTCTTATTAGTATACAATCAAACAAACATAATAATAATGTCTTCGAGAATTATTATTACAAAACGTGACCAACAGGTCGTACATGTTTTCTAAACACAAACGATAAACAAACTTTGGGCATAGCTAGTTGAGTGAACGACTAGCACAAGTGGACATTAACCCTCCACTTGCATACATAAGTGGACATTAACCCTCCACTTGCATACATAAGTGGACATTAATCCCCCACTTACATACAATCTTATGCGTTTAGGGCGCTAGAAGATTTTACTTTGGGACACGCACACCCACTATTTGATATAATTGCTTACAAGACTCAGGTGAGTCTCATAGCCCCACTTTTACCGTTTTATACTATGGGGTGAGATTACATACACGGTTTATTATAATCACAAGTAACTGAAACAACTCTTATACGGATTGCATGAGACCTTTAATCCACTAAAAGTCCTCACTTTATCATAGTTCGTTAATTGTATAAACGCGAGTATTATTGGATAGATCTATCGGAGATTGACATCCCCGTCCGGGCTAGTCGCTCTAGCCGACCCACGGACGCATTAATATTTGACTGTTACGGGTGTATTGGATTATGCACCTGCCCGAGGCACAAACCAGGTTAAGCGTCGAACTGTGAGACTCATGGCAATAGTATACACTTATTTTGCATTCGTGCAACACTGATTAAAATTTTGTGATTATTACCAACTTTTGATAACTGTTTCAAACCTATGAACTCACCAACATTATGTTGACCGTTTTAGTATGTAATCTCAAGTTCGCAGACACAGTAGGACAGCCTACAGGGAACTCTAGCTCGAGTTGCATGCTTTACAAACAAACAAAGATATTTTCCTGCATTACTATTTTTGTAATAGTAGTTATGTACTAGAATCTCTAGGCTATTGTGTGAACTCGCGGATTAGTGCAACTGCATTTTGTGAACAATATATTTTACGGAATGTAATTTAAAAACGTCTCATTTAGAGGTCGTTTGTTGTAACTTTGTGTAATGATCCATAATTAGTCGCGCCCCGACCCGACTTCCGCTGCACATCGAATTTGGGGGTGCGACATGTGCGAATCTGAATCTATACATGGTCATTCCAGAGCTTCAGGCTTGAAATCCATAAAGTTGTGTGCCCTTTGTTTTCTGATTTATCATTTTTAGAGTTTTTAGTAGTAGATTGTTGTTAATATATGGATCGTGTATTCACTTTTGAATTTTAATCTCTCAATATAGTTATAGGATTTTAAGTGTGTGTGTGTGACATCTGCTTTGAATTTCTACTTTTTAAATTACATTTTTGCTATTGTAAGCATGTTGTTGTTGTGGTCGGTATGACATTTCGCGATGGGTCTTCTATCTCTCTTTGATTAGAAATTGTGAGGAATTGAACAACGTTGTTGGTGTGCCTTTGGAGTTTGGAGGTTATTTTCGGGCAGTATGTATATGGGATAGTATTCTCATCGACATCAAGTACGTCAACAGTTTCATTTGGTTAGCCATCTTTTAGCATATAATGTTAGCAATATGGCTTTTATTTATATTTGGGGTTAGGTCCCAATAATATTAGAGATAACTTCACTTATTTCTAATGGCTTTCGATTATAATACATAGTTAACTTCAATTATTTCCTTAAATTACTACACATCGTAGATTGACTTTATATAATTTGTTGTGTTTATTATGAAATTTGTACATGTACGGTGTCATCAATGTATCAACTATTTGTTTCATTAAGTGTGGAAGATCTGTATGCATTAGGAATCAAATATGGAGTTTATAGATGTATTTTTTTTAAGATCCAGTCGTAACGCGCAAGTTAAGAAATCCTTGTTAAAGATTAAAAGCCAAACTTGGAATGTGAATGCTCACAAGTATACAAAAATTTATTAATTTTGAAATATATGTAAATTGATGCATTTGTTTGTTGGTAAATCTTTTAATTTTACCTGTGCTTTTGTAAGCTTTTAAAGTTTATTAATTATGTGGTTTAGTATATGAGAGGAAACAGGAGAAAATATTTTTTACTGTATTTTAGGACAAATTTTTTGTGATTTACGATAATTATTGCATTTTAACAACACTACATTTTAATAATACTGCATTTTATATCTATAAATTTCACTGCATTTTAACATCACTGAATATTAATGCTTACAATTTTGCTAAAATGCAGTATTTTTTTCCTCCTTCTCCTCGAATGAGACATTCTCCTCAGAACTTTACTTAAATTATGTGGCTAAAGGTATAATTGAATAAAATGGGTAAGGTTACGAGGAGAAGGTCTCATTTGAAGGGTCGCAGGAGAAAATCCTTTTTACTTCATTTTAAGATAAAATTATAAGAATTAAAATGCAGTGAAATTTATAAATATAAAATACAGTGCAGTAGTCGGGTAAATCACAAAAAATTTATCATAAAATGTAGTAAAAATGTCTTTCTTCTCCCCCGCAAATGAAACATTTCGCGAGATCCTCCACCACATAAAATTGTACGTAAATTATACATTTTTATCTTGATTTAACTTTTACCGTTGGATAAATTTTATTTTTTTCAAGTACTGTATTATTTTTCTCGTCAAATCACAAATGTAATAAGAACGTAACTACTTTTGGTAGCAAAATCTGGGCCCACCAAACTACCAACAAACATAGCTACACATGCAGATTACAGACTATCATTAATCCAGTAATTCCACCCTTTATAATTTTACAATTTGACATCACAAACAATATAAATGATTTTACTGATAAATTCTAACTTTAACAGATTATATAAACCAACTTTCCTAAATGTTAAGATGTAAAAGTAGAAGAAACCCCATGTACCCACATAACAGAAGAATGGGATTGTGAAAAGTAATTGTAATTGACTGAAAATAAAAATAAAATTAAAATAAAAAAATGAGTAAAATTGACAGCAGCATGATGAATGGGTGACATGTGTTGAGGGGTGGAGCATTAATCGGTCATTCCAAAGCCCCAATCCTTCCGCCACTTCTTCAGCTCACTCATTTTCAACAACTCTACCTGTATTTTGATCGATTCAATTCAATGTTTTTGCTTCCTTTTTTATATTTTTAATTTTCATCCACCCCATAAACCTATCATGTTCAGGAGGAGTTTGATGCATGTTGTTGCAAATTATGCCTGCTGAATGTTGATCAAGGTAATTCTAATTTCTTCTTTCTTTTTTTATGATTTGTATTTGTATTTGATTTGTCTGATTATCATTATGATTGTTGGACATTGCAATAATTTGTTGTTTATAAGCTGCATTTTGTGGTGAATTTGGGAGTTTATGTAAGGGAAAGCTCTATGTTTTTGGGGTTTGTTTGTTTGAATTATTATTATTCTTATGGCATTTCTGCTAAATAATTGGATTAAATGGTATATAGACAAATCACACAATTTTGTTTGTTTAATTTGATTTTAATATCTTTGTGTGGTAATTCACTTGTTTCTGGATAGATAATGTTTGCATTTGTGGAAGATGGTAATTATTTTCTATTATTTTGTGTGGTAATGCACATATTTGCTGCATTAGACTCTTTAACCATATTCAAAGTCTGCATTTGTGGAAGCTTAAATTGATATAATCGCACCAGGTTTCTTTCAAGAGATGTGCTTGTTAGATTCAGAGAGCTTAACGCCTCATTGTGCTTAATAGCCAATTGTTTTTCGCATATTTGGATACAACTTAAAATTGGTTTAAAATCTTCTCTAAACAAATGATTTTTAGTGACTGTGTGCCAGCTTGGCAGAGTTTGGGATCTACCGAAGTTTACATTTCGTAAGGTAAAAAATAATCCAGATGCAAGTTAAATGTCTAATTACTTGAATCATATTTGATAATCCAACAATAAATCACTACATTTAGTACATAATCTATGTCCACATTTGATCGATATACATTTCTTGAAACACACAGAGATTGATTACTAGCTTTCTATTTACTATATGGTTCTCAAGCTCTTTATTGTACACTAAACTATTTAGCTAAACTTATATACAAATATAAACTTAATACAAATATTTACTATATGCAGATATTGTAAGTTTCATTGGTAGTGATCGTATATGATCAAGGCACTTAATAATGAAGGGTCAAAGCAAAAAGTCCTTAAAGATGTTATTTAGGCTAGGACTCAAGGAGTTGCATGATGATGGTTTTGAAGGTTCGGTAGACGATAACAACATTTTCAAAGATGTCTTTTTTGGTCATGAAAATGACACAAGTAGTAAAAGCTGTCTTGTAACCGCAGCAATCCATTTTAAAAGTGACAATAATAAACCCAAAGACGTATCATTTCCATCTAACAGTGAGAACTCAGTTATGACAAGTCAGCAAGACTTTGTGAACAACGATGAAAATGCCGAAGAGTTCAGTGGAGTTAAGAGAAGGAAGGTGTCAGGTCTAGAACATTCTAGTGATAAATCTTATTTAGAAAAGGTAGTTAATTCTGAAATCCCGTTAAAAGAAGTTGATTCGTGTTTGTGCCAGCGGGATTCTATTGTAACATGTCGTCTGGTTCAATCATCTGTGCAAGGTATTAAATCCAGTTCCTATTTGTTTAAAGGACATATTGGAGATCGGGATACCAAAAGGTGTAGATTATGTTGTTCCGACGTGAATAATTCAAAAGTAAATAATGTAATTAAGGTTAATGATTCACCTGCTTCACAAGAAAGTCGTGCTAGCAAGCTTTTAGTTATTAGCGCTGAACCTGTTCAATATTCCAAGAAAATAGGGAAAAAATCTTCATTTTTGGAGCTTGATGAAGATGAGTTCAGTGAGAGTATCACTCAATTAACATCTAATAGACCAATAAATAAAAAACATAAAAGTTGCAGAAAACCATCTCGTTGCTCATTTAATGGCCAAAAGGACAAGTCAAAGTTCAAGAATTCGGTCAAACGAGAAAAGAGTAGAAAAGTGAAATTACGAGTTAGAAGCATTGTAAAGAAGTACAAAAACCGGAAAGGTAGTTGCAGGTTGCTTCCGCGTACACATAATGTGGAAGAGAATTTGTCTAGCCATGGTGTAAGAACAGTACTATCTTGGTTGATAGATTTTGGGGTTATTAGTATCAAGGAAGTTGTCCAGTACCAGAACCCGCGGGATAATTCGGTGGTCAAAGACGGTTTAATTACCAGAGATGGTATAATGTGTCGGTGTTGTGAGACGGTGTTTTCTGTCTCTAAGTTTAAGAGGCATGCTGGTTTCAGTCTAAATTGTCCATGTCTAAATCTTTATATGGAGTCCGGGAAATCTTTGAATTTGTGCCAATTGGAAGCTTGGTCAACTGAATATAAAGTCAAAGCAGGCATCACACAAACCGTACAGATTGACGAATTTGACCCCAATGATGATAGTTGTGGGCTGTGTGGTGATGGTGGTGAGTTGATTTGTTGTGATAACTGCCCTTCAACATTTCATCAAGCATGCTTGTCTGTGCAGGTTTGTTGCTATTTATGCAGTTGACTTTCATAATCTAATCAAACATATTGCTAAATGTAAAATTTCAGTCCAAATTATCTATTGTTTTATCTCAAATGAGCCAAGTTTAAACATTAGCTACAATGGAATGGGGTCAAACGGGTTGAAAGTCGCCCAAAATGTATTTAAATGCATAAAACCATCTAAATTGCTTTATTATAAAAAAGAAAATTATTACTGTAAATATGTAACATGTAGTTTTTGTAACCAGATTTAACGAATTCATTATTTATAGCAGTCAATAAAATTTAAGACCAAAAAGTATTTCGGGTCTACCCTATTTGCTCAATTTTTCTATGATTTTGCTTCCCTAGGAGATACCTGAAGGCGATTGGTATTGTTCAAGTTGCTCTTGCTGGAACTGCGGGAATGTCGTTGGGAATAATGAGACATCAATTTCGGGTGTGCTGAAATGCTTCCAGTGCAAACATAAATGTAATTTTCTGCACTTAACCACAAAAGCTATTTGTGTTAATGACGTGACATTTGAACTGTAACGTGCATTGCATTTTTCTGATATTAAATTTCCCTTTTTGTTATTTTTGTTTCCTACAATTATCAGAATGTAAACATCTCGTTCTTTTTCATTATTGGTTCATGTGTGTTGCTGACAATTGTGGTACTCGTAAACAGACCACGAGGAATGTGTGAAGGTAACGAAACTTGGATGTGGATCTCTATCTTCAACCTGGTTCTGTGGTGAAAGCTGCAAGGAGGTAAAATATTCAATATTTTGATTCCAACTTGGATAAGATCTATTAAAGGTGGCAAGATGGTCAGGTTGAGTTGACCCGCAAGCACTTTTTATGTATTTTTTTTTATAAGATATTTAAAAAATGCTCTGTATTTTTTTGATGAGATTATGCAAGTACATTTATTATGAATACAAAGATAGTATTTTGATTACCATATTAGTCTTAATCTTTGATAATAAAAAAATAAAAAAGTCAAGAGCGTGTCATTTGAATAGACTTTGGGCCAATTTTTAGCTGGTTTCAAGAATCAACCCATTTGACCCGTTTTCTTATTAGCTATTAAAGAATTATTGCGCCTGCTTAAATAAAACACTACCAAAATTCACACATTCATGGGTCTAATTGCCATCTCTAGAATCTTCCAATAAATGCACCATTCATAGGCCCCGATTCCTTGGATATCCTTAACAGTCTTTGACATTCATCATTTACAGATTCACACAGGACTTGATTCACGGGTTGGACTCATGAATTCGATATCTGATGGTTTTTCGTGGACGCTTCTGAGGTGCACTCATGGAGACCAAAAGGTTCTTTCCGATCAACATTTTGTAGCTCTGAAAGTGGAGTGCAATCTGAAACTAGCTGTTGCCGTCACAATCATGGAGGAGTGCTTTCTTCCCATGGTGGATCCGAAAACGGGCATTGATATGATACCCCAAGCACTCTACAATCTAGGGTGAGTACTCTTGCTGTTCATAAAATTTCCATTCCGAATTCGCCCTTCATTACATTACTAACATTTAAGCAAAATTATTTTGCTAAATTGTGTGCACAGATCAGAAATTGCACGTCTTGATTATGAGGGATTTTACACAATGGTCTTGGAGAAAGATGACATGTTACTATGTGTAGCATGCATAAGGTACCTTCTTATCGCATTGCAGTTTCACCATTTTAGAATCCTATTCTTGTTTTTCGGTTATTTTAAGTGATGCATTTTAGTCCAGTATATGATAACTGGAATGATATAGCCTCCTAAATTTTCCTCCTAATGATCCCACTGATAATTAGATTATGGCACTTGGTAAATAAAGAGATAAGTGAGGAATGAGAATAAATGGATGACATATCATATTTAATGAGCATATGGTATTATGAGCATAAATCATTACTCATGATCAATTTCCAAGATATGATGTGTTTGCATTGTGATTCAGGATTCATGGTAAAGGAGTTGCAGAGCTGCCACTCATTGCAACATCCAGCAAATATCAGCGCCAGGGAATGTGTAGGCGTCTCATGAGTGCTATTGAAGAGGTACATCTGAATCATTATGACTAGTAGAGTGATGAAAATGGGTGGGGGCGTGTCAGTCATGTTGACATTAGGTACATTTTGTCCAGATTTTCCTTTAATAGTAAGTTAATGTGTCAAATATGATACAGATATGACATTATTCCACCAGTTCCCCTTTTAAGCTAATCTTTTGATTTGTTACCCATTAGAGACGAAACGTAATCCGTATCACCCATTCATAAATAAATCGGTCGAAATCACCACCTTAAGTGACTAGTAACACAATTGATTTTTCATGGTCATGTATTAGTTAGACAACTAGCGTCTATCTTTTGAGTTTTGGCCTACTTTGCAAACCAAATCTGCCGTTTCGTGTATGAGTTAATAAATGACAATGGTTCAATGTATCTATCTTTAGCTACTAAAGTTGTTGAAGATTGAGAAGCTGGTGCTGTCAGCCATCCCCAACTTAGTTGATACATGGATCAATAGCTTCGGTTTTACATACTTGGAACCCGAAGAGAAGAAAAATTTGAACAAAGTCAGCATGATGGTATTCCCAGGAACAGTTTGGCTTAAGAAGCCCATGTACCAAGGGTCGACCCAGAGTAAGCTCTTTTCGACTTTACACAACTGGAGGAATGTTATGTTTTATTAAGCCTGAATCTTCTTCTTTCGTGAATAGTGGATACTCCAATTAAAGTAGTGGCTTCACACCCAAAATTTGATCTTGAAGAAGGTAGGATTATGCGCATTGGCTGCAAGGAGTTGTTGCAGAAAGACCGCAACCAAATTGATGATTTGAAGCATTCAAGTGAAGAACAATACTCAAGGTTTGAAGGAATGCCTTGTGAAATGGTCTGTGATGTAAAATGATAGCTATGTAAAAAAGATGTATGTTTCACTACGGACATATAGGCAATTAGGTTGTATATATTTAAGAAAATGAAATGGTAGAGGCAGAGGCCAAGTTTTGCAGTCTGACCAAGAACATTATCAGCAGATACTGAAGGCATGCATGTGCTTATTTCCCTAGTTTTGCAAAGCATAGTGAATTTTGGGTTACTAGAAATTTTTTTAAAAATAAGTTGCACAACGTTTAGATGCCCCACGTTCGATATTACTTGTTCTACGCCAACTGGATCATTGTTAAATTATTTTAACGCCTCTGCCATGAACATAGGACAGAAGATCTAAAAATATCCAATTAAAATGACTGACAAATCAACTGAAAGTAAAATATAATATATTTAAAATGATGCTAGTTACTAATGAGAATTTAACAAATGCAGCATGATAACATAATAAACATCGACTGATAGACATATCTACCATACTTCAGTTTGTTAAACAACACCAATTTACTTTTAAAAAAGTAACACCAAAACTACTATAGACAGCATAAAAATATATTCGTTTTGACTATCAAGACTTAGGATTATACATCATGTTAGATATAAGCAATATATAAATACGTAGGTTGTAATTAATCTTCTTCACCGCCCGAAAGTAACCAGGCGATGAAGTCAGAGCCTTGTAGTCCATCAGATTCACTAGGGGGAAGTACTCTTTTTCTCATAAAGGTCTCTATTGTTGTGGGCAATTTCCTTTTCCTGCCACCCCGTGGCCTTGATTGAAATTCTTCATCAGCTTCAACAAAATCTCCCTATAAAAACCAACATCAATCAAGTCATATAACATGATAATTGAAATAGATGGTTAGCTGTTATATCAGTTTCTATTTAAACAAATTTGTACCAGTGTGTAAACATGAAGCCCAGATTTCTCATGATTATTTCTCACATGCTTGTAGGAAAACCTCATTCCACATCCAGAATGGCTACAGACAAATGGCCTTTGTTGTAAATGCACAGCTTTTACATGCTGTCGGAGATTCGAAACCTGTGTTTTCACAAAAGCTAAACTTTAGATTTGTTGTCTTCTTTATCTGGACACCTGTTTCATATATAATGGTTCGCAGTAAAGGTTGCAATTTCAATCCATAAAATAAAATATGTTTATTACCGTTGAAAACGTAAGAGTGCATCCTTCATAGCTGCATTTAATCCTTTCTTTAGAAACCACTTTCTCGTGTGTGCGGAAGTGGCGCTTAATATTCTTCTTCAGTTGTTTTCTACCGCATATTTCACAATTAACATACTGATGGCAAGTCTCAATGTGTGCCTTTAGGCACTGCTCATTTGTAAAAAATTTCATACAGCCTGGTTCCCCACAGAAAGCTTCTACTGTTTTCAACCTAACTGCAATAGTTAACAAATATATCTCATCAAAATGAATCAAATATGACTAGCAAGAAACACCAATCAACATGGCAAGCAAAAGCCACAAACTCACCATGAGAATTTTCATGCTTTCTTAACTTGGATGCATATTTAAAAACTTTTCCACACCCTGGTTCCAAACATACATGCTGCTTCTTACTGTTATTGTCTTCAGATTCATCATGCATTTCTCTCACATGTCTTGTCATGTTGCCTCGAACCGAAAACTTGCTCTTGCAGTTTTCAATTGGACAGTTAAAAACCTTACCCTGGTGCTGGATAAGATGACGAGTCAGGTGATCTTTTCTACGGTAACTGGAGTGGCAGTCCTTAATCGGACAAGTAAAAGGCCTCTGCAGCAAGAAAACCATTTAAATAGTGAGAACACTGTTTCCATGACAACTAAACATTTATAGTCGGACGCAAGAAGAAAGAATCTTTGAACCTCGTACATCAGCGCGTGAATGAGGCTCACTTGATGGAGCTTCCCAGGAGGTCCCCCTTCCTGGTACTAATCCAATCAAGATCTCACATTTTGGAGTTCTCTGGTGGGATCCAATGCTTCACGCAACAAAATCAAATTTTGGGCGTGAACTGAGGCTAACTTGCTGGAGCTTCTCAGAAGGTCCCCCTTCCTGATACTAGTCCAATCAAGGTCTCGCATTTTGGAGTTCTCTGTTGGGATCCAATGCTTCACGCAACAATATCCATCGTTTCATATAAACTCATTCATACACCTAATATAAGTCTATACCCTGTACACGTGAGGATACTACAAAATATCAACATAACAAAAACATAAATAAAAAAATTGTAAAAAAAAAACATTGTACACCAACATAAAAAAGATCATCTGCAATAGCTTTACAAGGAATCTTTGAAAGCATACATCAAGTGGTAAAATCATACAAACGGTACAACAAAAATGAAATACAAAAACAACTTAACTGAAAAAGGTTTACTAAACCGGCAAAAATTTCATCAGCAATTCAACAATAGTATATATATCACGGTTTCAAGTATACCTCGAATGAATGGCCTTGCATATGCTGCCTCAGATAAGCTGGTTTTCGAAAACAAGCCCCACATTCTTCACAGACATTCATCTTCCTCTCCTTCTTCTCCTCTTCACAATCACTTCCTTTCTCTTCAATTTGATCCTGAAAGACAACAAACACTTTAAAGCTAAAACTAAATGATCTAACTAGAACACTTACATTTAATACTCAATAATTTCCAACTTACAAACACATGATTACATAACATACAATCTCATACAATGATATATCAGCAAATATCAGCAATTAAAATTCCTACTAACAATACAAACAGAATCTGATCTGCCTGCAGTAAATTTTATATGAAATCAATAAAACTTTATATGAATCAATTTTCTAAACAATAAACATAGTACAATTCAACGGCTAATTACGTATTTTTTTTAATTTTTTCAAAATAAAAAACCAATAACCACAAACCTGGTGATGAGATCGAATGTGAGCAGTAATGATGGTTTTCTTCGAACGAACAATACCACAATATGCACAACTATAACGCCTGATGTCTCTAAATATTGGAATTTTTCTCGTTGTTTCTATCGTTTCTTCACTCATTTTAAATACTGCTAGGGTTTTCAAAGCTGCGTGAAAAACGGCAGATTGAACGAAAGCTGCGGAATTTAAATACTGCTAGGGTTTTCAGGCGTGTCTGAATAATTGGGCGGGCCAGATTTTGGGCCACAAACCAAGGCAAAATAAATTTGGCGTGAGAAGACAAGGCATTGGGTTCTAACTCTAATTATTTAAAATTTATATTTATTATATAATGTAAAGTGTACTAGTTTTTATTTAATGCCTTAATTTATGGTATAGGATTTTCAGTTTTTATGGTTACAATTAAAGTATGATTAGTGCGTGTACCAACTTCATTCTGGTTTGTTGTGTGTATAGAACTTTTAGTTTTAGTTAATTCGTGTGTATTCAACCATACTATTACTTGTAACTGATGACTGAACACTCATTCTTACGTCATCAAAAGAATACCTGTCATCGGTTGAATAAGTCATTTGATACATATAATAAATCAAAATTGAAAATTCGATACACACAATAGACCAAAATGAAGTTAATTATACGCAACATAGAGATCATGCTGCACACGCACAAGTCCATGCAAGCCAACATTTTCATATAAACAATGTCTAATATTTAAAAGCATATCCGATACATTTTTTGAAAGTATCTATATTCATTAATTTGAACTTTGTTCTTTCTAACATTTGAGTGCTAGACACTATGTTTAATGTTAAGCTATGAGATATTTGATTATTTGGAATAATCCAACTTTGAATTTTTGTACTAGTATTACAAATCTAGAGTTGACTGCGCAAGCAACAAATGCTAAGTTGAATTCTAATGTTTTGGTAATTTGTTTAGAAAAAACACAGTTCAAACCCAATAAAAATGACACCTTGCAGAAAGAGATCTCAACAAAATTTAAAAATCGTATACCAAAATTACTTGCTCAACTTGCAACTCCAGTCCCTTAACAAAAAGATAACAATAAGGGCTCAGCACAAATCAGAACTATGCGTGGCCTGTTCATTTAACAGTACCCTCTACTCAATCCTACCATAAACATACATCTACGATGATTCACAACGAAAAGGAGAAAAATAACATAAAAGAGCGAGAACACTCGTTACAAATCTTCCACACAACACTACGCCCATAACAAGAGCATAACTCGAGAGATGAAAGAGCACCCCATATGTAACCCACCTATTGACTCGAAGTATCCTCACTGACCACTTTTTCACTTTCTTCCACCTCACCCACTGGACTGCTGGAGGCAGATACTTTCTCACTCATATGCACACTATCTGCCACAGGACTACTGGTAGAAGATACTTTCTCACTCATATGTACAGGATCTGCCACGGGACTGCTGATAGGGGATGCTTTCATGGATCCACTATTTTGTTTAATTAAATGAGCACCAACACCTTGCACTGTTGGAGATGTAGCGGCAAGGGTGCTTGTACCTGGAGATCTGGGGCTTGAGTTCCTTGGTCTATTCAGTGCATGACAACGTGGGCAATAGTATGTAATGAAAGGGAAATCCTCTTTCCTTGCAAGACCTGTAAAGATCACATTCCCTTACCATCATTATGTTCACACAAAAACAAAACCTAGTATATGTATCCAATTAAAGCTGCAATATTTTATTTAAGCAAATCAAGCTAGAAATGTATTTGTCAATAACGAATGGAAACTAATTTTCCAGACTAATTAAATATCGACATACAAGTAACTAGAACATCAAAACTTCTCGAAGATGGAAAAATTGCAAAGTACATGGCACATTCTGAAGCGGAAATTGTTCGACCAAAGGAGTAGCTTTAAAGTTGGCAATTATTACTTTACTACCCAATATAATCCAATGTACTTTTGAAAGTGACCATTTCGACCCGTTTACATATGAACAGGTTGATTTGGGTTATGCTTTATTTCTACCGGGTCAAATAAACCAATAACTGTTGCTCTAGAAGAGAAACTGGTCACACGGGTTAAAAGTAGCACACTGTTTTATATGCTCATACGCTAGAACCTTCAAAGGCGTTTATTTTTTAGAATTGGATTACTGTTACAGTAGATAAGAAACTTACAACATTAAATAAGAAAACAACGCCGGCCGGCCCAATCCAATCCACCCATACAATAACTTGATTTGACTCATACTTAACCTGCCCAACCCACCCATTTTGCCACCTCTGATAACTTTGGTAATCAAATTTGATGAAAGGGGCAGGTTGAAAAACATAAAGATGAAATCTACTTACCATTATGCATATGGCAATTGCCACATATAAGTGCATAAGATTGTGAGGGGTCCTCTCCAACAAGTAACTGGGCAAGTCGAGCAAGCCAACCCCCATCTTGAGAGCCAAATTCTGCAGGGATATGATGCTCAACAACAACCTGATTTTGTGGAGAAACCTCAGACACCTCATTTTCCACATGCTGAAGCATTTCCATGTCATTGCCTCCCTTAGATGTAGCTTCTGATGTATTTCTTTTCCTCAAACCACTAGATTTCACATGCTCAGCGTCATGGCTCTTCCCTGTAGCTTCATGATATTGCTGCGACTCATCCCCAAGGGACACTTTTAGCCCTGAATCCGCACCTAACTTGGATGCAAGTACAGATGCAGCAGCTGCCTTGGCTGCTGGGTCAGGATCATATTTCTGCAAAAGCATAAAAGTGATAACATTAAACAACAATAATGATAGATTGGCGAATAACATGGATTTATGGCCCCTTATACAATTCGACACTGACAATATGCAGCTCTAAGTTATACCTGAATAAGTTGCTGAGTAATATAATAATTGGTTCGCTCCTTAAGTTCGTCAATTTTTGATTGCCTTTCAGCACGAAGCTTGTCTATAGTTTTCTGATCCCTGTTATCACCTATAAGGGAAAACAAAAAATAATTAAAAGATTATTAGATGGTTTGATGAAACTTTTAAGGAGCATCACAAAAGTTTATGCATAAATATACTAATTTTTATGTTCCACGTGTCACAAGTATTGGAACTTACGCATTCTTGTGAAGCTAAAAAGTGCCCAATACAAAGCCGATGATAAAGCAGGCAAAAGAAATATAGGTAGAACTCGCAATGCCCTCATTTGCCAGTCCAGCCCCACAGTTCTTGTTGTACTTATAGCATAACCCAATGCTATCACCTGCAACCATATAAAATCAACATGCTGACAAGAAAGAGCCTGTAAAAGGAACGGTTATTTTTGCATCATTTTCACAAAGCAATTGAGTCTTTACAGATACTCGTCACTCTGGTAATATGAATCGAATTATAACTAATAGGAAAGATGTATTTAGCATCATTTGACCACCTTTTAACAAACTTCAAAATATCTCTGAAGTATAATCATCCTTTACAGTAACTTGTTCTAGTTCAAATAAAATGAACACATCCAGCTACTTGTCCACAGAGCTTTGGTATCAACGATGTCCATTTGCATTATACAAGCAATATTTCTAAGTGTCATATTAATAACGTGCACAACGTATATCTCCACTCAACTACTTGCATATGACATCCTTTTACCACTTTTTAACCAACTTTAAATACTGTGTCTAAGATATAATCATCCTTTACACTTTAACTAACTTGTTTTGATTCAAATAGAACGAACACATCCAACCGCAAGTCTAGAGCTTTAGTAAGTCCAACTTGCATTCTACATCCATTATTTCTAAATGTCAAAGTGATAACTAATCAGTTCATTACATGCATAAAATCCATCCACCAAATGAAAAAAAATGTTATCAAAACTTACCTATTATTCACATAACCAAAAAAAACATACAATACTCAAATACAATCAAAACATCTGCATCATCTCTACCTATACCTAAAATTATATAACCATATATATTACACTACAAGCAAATAGTCAAATACCAAAAGCAACTCCAATTTTCACACATTCGGCACCAAACTCTAGTTTAGCTACATACCATTAACAGATTGATAACAAGAGTTCTACATAAACCTTCTGTAACATAATTACATACATATCGATACATATAAGCAAAAATAACGGTGAAAAATACCTCCAGGAGAACAGAAGCAACAATTAAATTCCTAGCAGTTGCTCTCCAATTGGATGATCTGCGTTTCATTCTAGCAACAAGTGTAGCTTCTTCTTTAGATATATATTTGAGCCTTTTCTCAAAATCATCACCATGAAAACTTAACCTAAACAATCCATTCCATACTCTACTCCAAAAACTCTTTTTCATCTTCTTCTTTTCTCCATCAACCGCTTTATCTTCTTCAGCCATCAATCTAATCAGATTGAAATCATAAATTTTAATACAAAACATATCTAAATCATGTAATTAAATAACGAATTAGCTGATATCGTATCAAAACCCTAACGAACAAATACGGTTACGTACCGGATACTTTGTAGATGGCGCGAATTATGCAAATTCTGCAGATGAAATTGAATACGAAAATCGGTTCTGATTGAATCAGCAGTGATCACGAATATCGGTTGGATCGATTGAAAATTGGATGAGTTTTAGTTAGAGCAGAAAAACTTAGCGGGGAAATTGAGTTGTGATGTGTTGGTCGGAAAGGCGTAGTACAGCAAACGGTGTGGAAAGTGGAAACGCGTATCTTGAATCTCTTCGTTTGCAAGTATATGTTGTAATTTATTTTTAAAAATGAGATGGTGTAATCTATGTATTTTGTTTGTATTACCAAGTCATGAAATGATACTTTTCTGTATATTTAAGACTAGTTTTATGAGCTTTTTTGTAAAGTATTGACATGGTTTTATATGTAATTTATATTATAAATATATATTATATATTATTCATTCAAACCTTATTAAGATGTTTAAGAAGTTTATATATTGAGGTTCGTATAAGATTTAAGTTTGTATTTTGTATAATGTACAAACAGGTATCCCAATACTCAATCTTACTATACTTGATGGGCCTGAGGCGGTCTAGTGTGGCCGGTTGGAGTTGTCTGAAGTCAAACCTTTTTCTATTTTTCTTATCGTGTCAACCTCACGACAATCGTAGCTCCTGCTATCACACCTCCCTGTTGCTGCTGCAACCCGCATCCACATCTAGTCGTAGATCTGTAGCCGACTTTTGCTGTTTCATAGCTTTTAATAACCTCATCACAGTTTTGAATTCTGTGCGTGTGTGTGTGTGTGGTAAACCCAGCCCAATCAGTTTCGACGGACTAAGGATTACCCCTTTTGACCCAAACTTGTTTTTAACCGATTATTCACCTACCCATTTTGTCCCCTCTAGTTCCACATTGAGTTATTCAACGTTAAACAGAGTGAACCAGGCATAGTCCACTTACCGTTTCTAGAGCATCAGCAACAACCAGTTTCTTTGTTGCAATTGCAGAACTATATTTTGCATTGGTATAGATTAAAATTCCAAGAAATCTTAACAATAAAAAATACAACATGAGAGTAAATTATCTCGAAAGACAAGAGTAAACAACATTAATCATCCAGGAACTAGCAGCAAGGGGAATGGAACTTCTTTCCCAGTTGCTGAGATTTCCTAACCGTAATTTGGCATCAATGTCAAAATTATAAAAGTAATTTTCTTGGGGCAACATAGTGGCCAGTGGTGCGCACCTGCTTTAAGTGCCACTGGCATACAAATGGGTCCATTCTTTTGCTGCAGGTTTTATAGACAACAAATAAGACGTGCTTTAAATAACAGAAAGAAAGAATCAATGAAATGAACAAAACCATGGCTACGGCACATACCTGTTTCAACAGCTTCAGCTTCATTAGTTTTCCAGTGTTTGGCTACGTTCTCAGATAACGGATCATCTGGATTTGGAGCACTCAAAAGTGCTTGAATGCTACCACAGACAGATCAACAATGAAAAGATCAGTTTTTTTTTTGTTGGTGGGATGAGAGTAGCGGCTGAGCTCTTAGTAGAGCCTTAGAGAAACAAGATTAGGTAGAATATTAAAAGGTGTTTAACTTGTGCTTAAATTCCAGTTGGTCGACTATCCATTGGAGCCTGAACTAGCTTTAAAATATAGCAAGAACCTGAGTAGCATGTAAGTTTTATGATTTTTTTTCTTCTAAATTAGTATTTGAGCTAGGGCTGTAAAAGAGTCGAGCTCTAATAGAAATGAAGAAACAGAATATATGATTGTTTAAAAAATGTTTGTTTCATATGTTGGGATTTGAATTGGAAGTGGTATTCATATAAAAAATAAAAGGGAGAGAGAGGGAGAAGAAGAAGTTTGGTATTCCTATATTATCATCCATTACAGATACTGATACTCATTTTGTTATCTTTGATTGTAATTTTTTAGTATCTTCTAGATTTAAGGTGAGTCTTTTTTTCCTTTTGGAACATGGGTAGCATAATCTTATAACAAATAATAGCAGAGTACTTCAAAAAAATTAGATTAACTATCTAATCTTTCCCAATTACTAATGGAGAGCTCCCATGTGTGGTAGGCTATGAGGGTGTGACAATGATTACAAGCCATCACTTACGAAGTAATTTGTAAGCAATAAAACTCAAAGTACTTTAACAATCAACTTCTCTTTTAATGGTTCTACCTCAGAAGCACAGTACGAATCTGGAGAGCTGGGCTCCATTTGTCTTTAAGTATATCGAGACATATCCGACCAAGCTGCATATAAAGCTAAACTATAAGAAAAAGGGAGCTTGAAACAATCCAAAACTCAAGTCTCGCACGATAACTTGGGTATGACAAACACGAACCTTATCGATGTTAGGATGGTATATTTTTGTAAGAAATCGAACCTGTAAGACAAGTTAGTCTATCAGATATAAATCCTCGCAACCATGCAGACATCAATGGCGTTATACAAACAAGCAGTAATAACATTAAAAGTCCATTTTCAGTTGCACAAAGCCAAGCATAAAAGCACGTGACTTGTAACACCTTGAGGGACTTCAGCAACCAAATAACTAAGAATACCAAATCAAACTTAACCTAAAAGGCTATCACAAACAGTTTTCGAATTTTAATGAAAATTGAATCAGAAAGAATTAGAAACTATAATTACTGGTTCACCTATATAACTTTCATTCATCTACCACGAAAGACAAACACCTAGTTTAAAAGAGCAGTATGGTGTCATACTATCACGTATATAATACCATGAAAACAAATGTATACTTCGGTATTTTCTTTGCTCACTAAAGTAATTAAGCACGATTGGTTAAATTTCTAGTGAGGAATCATCTTTAAAGCATTCCCAAATTCGGCAAGCAGTTTCACAATAGACAAGAGGCCAAAGAGCAGCATACCCCAATCAAGGGATAAAAATAGTTTACAAGAACTAAAACGCTCTCAATACCAATGTTAGCCCTTGTAAAATAAAATGTTTCAATAGGGCTAAAAGATATATTCTTGTTAACACATATAATCTTGTACCTTAGGGGCAGCCATTGGGTATTCTTCTGGCAGAAATAACTCCAGTTTAAAGACTCCTCCTATAGAGCAACCAGACCATGCATGCAAACGGTGAGTATTTTACTGTGATTGGGATGAGGTGGACAATAATTTATGAAAACAATAGATTAGATAAATGTATTTAATCATAAAGGACGAATAAACAGTCACAAAACTGACAAAAGCATCTAGGTCATTCTACGTTTGCACCTTGTGAACTATGATAAGTAAAAAAGGGAAGGTTATTAAACTGAAAGAAGTTATATGGTCATAATGCGCACTTGATATTCAGTCTACAAAAATTCCCTGTAATTGCATTTATGATATTTAGATCGATTTGTAAGATAATGCGATTGAAACTTAATAACCACTCCATTCCACAAACTAGCTTCAGTTTGATTTTAAAGGATACAATGCGCTATCTTTTTTAAAATTATAAATTTTCAAATACCTTAAAGCTACAATTTATTAATTTAGTTTATGAAAACTTAAAAGCAATATCAGATTTATATCTGATATAAGTACACGGTTTCACATCACAAAGTCCATGTCTTTTTAAAAACGAGCAACACTTGACAGCTTCAGTCTATCTTCGGGAGAAAGGAATTCTACACTTAAAAGGTCTAAACAGCAAGACACGATCTCACACAAAATAGTCCTATTGAACGCAAAATAAACAGTTATTAGTAAGTTAGAATTACCTTCATAAGGAGACTGTGATGGACCAAGAATCATGACATTAAAATACCGCATATTCTCTTCCGATGGCGACGCACTTATCCCAGGAGCTGTACACCAATATCATACAAGCATTAACCTCAACATTAGTAGGCATGAATCTGCTTATCTATGAAGCGCTTATTTTGCTTAAAAAAAGTGGATACAAACCTGCTTATTTAAGTGTTTATTCATTCTAAAATAAGCAGCCAAACAGTTTCCAGAATAGTGTTTGGGATTGATTATCAACAGTCAAAATAAGCAGGTTACTCCTTACTCCTTAGGTAAGTTATTTATCTCAATCATTTTTCACTACTTTTTTTTGTTTGTTATAAGCTTATATAATCTGTATAACTAATTTCCTATAACAATTATAAATATACTTTTAACAAAGAATTGTTTCTCTTAATCGTTGAAATTGTCATCATCCAATTACACAATAATTAACAATAAAAAACAGATCGAGTTGAATTTGAGGTTTACCTGGTTCGCTGAGTAACCGCTGTGTCTCCTGAACGAAGTAATCGTAAACTTATCATAGTTAGGGTTTTAAATTTACAAAATCTGATCGCGGTATCATTGAATAGATACAAAATTATGTAATATGAGAGATAGATAAATAGATGATACGGTAAGTAGTACCTTGATAATTCTTCGAGGTAGATTGCTATTCGCCATGGAAGAAAGAAGAATACGAGATGCTGTAAAAGTTACGCTTAAATGGATCTTCCTTTCTTTTTCTATTCACATAGAAAAGAAATGGCTGCTCTCTTTAATCTTAATTTAATATCATTTCTCTTATAGTAGATAGTATAAATAACAATGATGAATCCACCTTACATTTTGATAAAAATGTATTAACAGATCGTACGGCATAGCCTATTAATACATACTCTTGATGAATGTATAAAAATAGCAGTGATATCATTAATTATAATATAATATTATTTTTATTTTATTTTCATCTTAAACGTTATGTCAACAAAATATACAAAACTGAACCTATAGTAATCGAAAGAACTAAACTTTTTTAGACCTCAACTATACCAATTATACATTTATTATTTTTATACATTAAAAGGTAAAATTATAGAGACCCACACTTCTTAAGTTCCTCTATGATCCATACATCAAAAGGACGGAGGATGCCAACTTCGTGCCTATAGCGTTTTTCGGTCCTTACAGAACGCTTCTAAAACTCCCACACGGAGAGGTCTTTGGAATTCAAATATAAACAAAAGTCAATTTCGTCAAGTTTGACTAATACAGCCAGTTTTAGAGTGTGTTTGTCAAAATCTAGCTAGAAATTAAAGCTAGCGTGAGCTTATTATTCTAGATAGAAGCTAGAGCTTATATTTTTCTAAAGTGTTTGACATAGTAGTCGAAGATGAAGCTTGTAAAAGTAAATTTATATAAAAGGACAATAAAAAATATGGTTGCTTATAAATTAAGGGGTATTTAGATAATTAAATTTTTATAAGTTCCAAAAAGCTACTTCTACTAAGTTATTTTTTCAATGAGCTCCTACAATTTTTAACCTACTAAACAAAGCTTATAACTTTGAACTTTTGAAAAACATAAACTTAAACTTTTATAATCTCCGATAAACAAGTTGCCAAAGATACCATTAAAACAATTTTTTTTTCTTCCAAACAAACTTTCACTCGGTACGGCATCTCATTAATCAAATTTAATACATTCCAATAAAATTTCTTAAGATTCTAAATATGTACATGAAACAATATTTGAAAACAAATAAAAAATCTAAAATTCAAACCACTACATTAATAAAACAGTATTGGTTTTGTTCTATTTACATTAACTGAATAAAGTGGTTTGTATCACGAGTCACAAGCTTGTTTTGTTCTCAAGGTATGCAATAAGTTTCTTGAGCGACATTGTTGCATCTTTTGTATACTTCATAAGCTCTCCCGACACTTCCGCGGGTGTTGCGTTTACATTTTGCAACAACTCTTCGATTCGATTGAATAGTTTGTGATCTTCGAGCTCCAAATAATTGAAAGCGAGTTGTTTAAACGCCGAAAATGTGCAATACGACATGTGAATATGCATGTCCGTTCGACCTGGTCGAAGTAACATGGGGTCAAGTTTATCTACACATTTGGTAGTGAAAACAAATATTCGTTCTTCCCCAAAACACGACCAAATACCGTCCATGAAGTTCAACAGTCGCGAAAAAGTCTTTTTTCGCGACGTTGTATCATGAACCATGGGATTATGAAGTTGGTCGAAATCTTCAAAAACTAGTATCGATTTGCTAGGCATTTCTAGCAAAATATTTTTAAGTTGCGAGTCTGAATGGACTTCTGTAAGATCGATATCATAAATATCGTAGTTTAAATAATTAGCCATGCATGCAATCAAGCTCGATTTTCCTGTTCCTGAAGGACCGTAGATCAAATACCCTCGTTTCCACGCCTTACCAATTCGTCGATAATAATCTTTCCCATTTTTGAAATTGTTTAAATCCTCGATAATTGACTTCTTTAGCTCGGGCTCAATTGCTAGGGTTTTGAAGGTCATCGGGTTATCGAGAACAATGGTTTTTGGTTCCGGGTAACCGTCTCCAATCATATGAAACTTTAATCCTTTTTCTTCGGCTTTAATTTCATCTACTCGCTCCATAATGTATGGTAAGTACGACTTGATAATCTTGAATCGATGTTGATTATGAAAAGTCAATTCGTAGCATTTGATTCCCGATTGTGCTTCCCTTGAATCAAATCTCGTTGTACATCTCCATTTTACTTGAATCCCATCAAACTTATCGATGATTTCTTCATTTTCATTCATTTTAATAGCTAATGACTCCTTGTTTTTGCACACGTTAACCTTCCGAATGCACGATTCATTCACTTTAGTGCCTAAATAGATTTCTACTGCTTGGAACATTTGGTCAACGGTGTTTGATTGAGGTTGATATTCATCAATTACAATTGTGAATTCGGTATCTTTGTTAACAAGAAGTTTTTTCATTTCATGTAAGTAGTATTCTTGATACTCTCGCGGTATGAATTCGTCAGCGAGTGTACGAAGTTCTTTACCGACGGTTAGAACATCATTAGCGACGCTTCGGGTAAGCATCGCAAAAGCAGCAAAAGAAGCAACTGTCACATGTAAAAAGTATGTAGTGTCAACTTTTTGAGAAAAAAAATAATTTTTGAAGTTAAACTTACCATAAGAAGAGGGGTGATGACTAGCATTTGGGATCCGGACCCGGTTTATTTTGTTGCTGGGGTTTGACTTCGGGTTCGGGTCAAGTGAATTTAACGGCCTTGTTGTCCCTAAAAAGAAGCGTGGAGAGCTCGAACCACGGGTGCATCCACTGCAACCAGCAATGCGATAAGTTATACTGTATAATTTAGAGAAATTGCAATTACAGTACCCTACAATGTTTCTTTATTAGCATGTTAGTCCCTTGACTTTAATAATCATAAAAATGAATTTTGACTATTTTTATAAAGGTCAAACGCATCGGTCGTTAACATCACCAAACATTTCTTCAGTTGACCGATTAAAATAAGAAAAAAATTTATATTTTACATATTCAACCCCTAACTTTTATAAACATACATAATCGATCCTTATGTTAAAGTTAACCGCACGATTTAATCCGCCGCATAATATTTTCCCTTTAATAGATTTCTCATTTATAGCACAATTGATTTCCAAGGTGTAAAAGAATCAACTATATCGGCAAAATTCCTGCATCATCACTTTTTATTTTTTTGAATTAATCGCTTTGTTTCATCACCAGCAATAATTTCATCTTGTGACAAAGCCATCTTTGAAATAATATTTACTATTACTAATGAACTATCCCATTTTGCACTAACAATAGGATCAAATATTTCTGCTAACAATTCAAGGTAATCCTGATCCTATAAAAAACTTGAGCTTATAGCATCGTCTATTCAAACTCTCATCATCAACATTTATTCTATACCACCCCTTTTGGACCTAACAATTTGTATTTATAAGACCAAATCTACACATATATCAAACATATTTGTAAAGGGTAACTTGGAGGGTACATCTGACTCCCGTACTATATTTCAATGATACGCATCCACCCCACCCGCAGGGAGCATCAAAACCGGACAACTCAATTGTCCACAAATCAACCACATGTGCTGAGGAACGGATTCAAACCCCTAACCTATAGGTCACGCATGTGAATTCCGAACATTTGCGGTGGCGGTACCAATTGAGCTATGCTCAATTGGTTATATCATACATAATAGTATTACAATCACATATGATACACATATCGTCTCAGGTTAAACTTAAATCCTCAACTTTTAAATTGACAAATATCTTTGGTTTTGACATATCAACCTCATTTCTTCGAGACATCTAATTCATAAAACTAAAGATATAATTTCATTGATAAAAATTTTATGAATGAGTTCTAACTAAGTGTATGTATATGGAAACATGACCATATTGACCTAAGGGATGGAGCCATATAGTTCCAGTGGGGTCATTTGAACCCATCGACCAAGATATAGAAAAATGAAGAAGAAAAACATGTCATTTTAGTTATAAACCATTGTGTTTGTATACAAAGATAACTAAAATTAATCGTCAAATTAGCACATACAAAAAACACGTACCGGATACAAAATCCAGGGACGTAATATGTAACTTGAGGAAAGATTGAGAGGTAGTGTAAGCAAAGTATCAAACCTGTTCATCATGTTCATGTAGGAGAAAGCCATAGATGATCGATCCGCCACCTTATTTTCCGTTTTTTCTATATCTGAGTACTCTTAATACTTCTGTTTTGAAAATAATAAATTGAGGTTGGAAAATGTATTTATTTATTTATATTATTAAGGGTATTTGTTAAGGTTCTGTGCAAGGAAAGGATTATAAGGCAAGAAAAAACCGAAACAGAAACAGAAAAAACAGAAAGCTAGCTTTGGTAACTTGCTAATGAGAGAAAAGAAGGCCACTACGAAACAATTCCTTTCAAGTGTTTTCTTGAGTTTGGTTTCGCATTCCTTTCCCTTACTTTATATTTCTATTATTACTCTTTAATTAATGAGTTGCCAACTTACCCTTTTGAGTTTTGACACTTGTTTTGTGTCTTTTAATTATCGATATCCATCTGTTTTTTAATGGTGTCATAATGGGTGGGTCGGGGGACCGGCTAGATAGCTAGAGAAAATGGGTTATTAATTTTCAGAATGAGTTCAAAAGGTTCGGTTCGGGTTGGCCCGTATTTAAATACCCTTGGGTCTATTAAATTATATCAATCGTTTTATAAACATATATTGTTTAGTAGATTTTACGCACACTAGTGAACTTCAATGGATTTCGAGAGAAGTTTATCAAGTATATATTATATGAAGTTTTGATTTCGAATTAACATTAATTAAAGAAAATATATATATTGATTAAATAAAGGTTACTGGTTTTTTAAGTTTGTTGTAAACAAATATACTTGGCGTGCACACTCTCAAACCGTTGGTACGTGTGTGTAACTATAATTGTCATGTGTATATCACATTACGTCAACAATATAACAATAAAATATACACTTACGTACACAAATCTTATCATAAAATGACTCCCTTGACTCGTGTTCCTGCACTGTTTACGATCATACGAACCTTTTTATAGACATAGTTTTACGTATGTATAGTAAACCATATAAACATACATATATACATACCCTGCTAGGGGCGTCAGAGGGTCCGTTACCATTTTTTTTATATACACACTTCTTGTTTATTTAATTAGGACTATTGTATCAATTAAATTAAATCAAATCAGCTAATATAAGAAGTTATTAATGTTTTGTCTTAGGTAATAAGACAAGAGAATATATTTATAATTACACCAATGATACAAATGACATAATCCGTAGCCAAGCATCTATTTGAAAAGCGTATAGATATGTAGTTTCATGAAGCATGAAAAACGTAACCGAAAAGGAAAGTAAGGTGGGGTGGCGGACTAAAATTCGTACTCCATTATTCCGTGCAAGAAACAAATCAATAATAATGGTGATATAGGCTGCCAAACACAACAAAAATATACTTAGTTTTTCATATAGCGTACACCAAACAAAAGATATAAGTAATAAAACGGATGAATGAGATATGTCCCGTAACGAATTATACTTGCCTAAACATAACGACTAGTAGTCCTTTTAACATGAGGTAAAAATATAAAATCATATCCAGTGTCTAGTTAATTACGATATTTTATTTTATACAAATATTAAAAAAAAAGTTGATTTCACGAGATAACGAAACCGTTCATCAACTTTTCTTTTCACGCTCTCCGTCCAAATTGTTCACTTTCGTCTCGTAAATGATCTATTCGTCACTTGAAATGACTGGCATACCCCTAACCTCTTCATTATTTGTGTTTTTAAAAAATAATGGATAAGGTATGAAAAGGGTATTTTATTCATTTCATATAACTGTAGGACCATTTAAGAGACAAAAGTGAACCCTTTGAACTAATAGTGCGAAAAAGAAAATTGATGGACCATTTAGGTAAATCTGTATAAACCACTTAACCATTCATCGAGTTTAGTATGAATTTTAACATAAATACAAAAAATTTAGATGTTAGTGGTACAAAAACTACATATGTCGTTTTACCTTATTCCAATGCAAAATCTATTTATTAGTCATAAACTTCCAATAAACATAGATGACAATGACAATGAAATTAATCAGAATCCAGTAGAGTCAAAACACCAATAAATGTGGTAGCAAAGAAATCGAGGTAACGTAATTCTAGAAGTTGTCTATAAACCCGTTCAAACCCATCTCCATCATCAATTCTATCCCGAAAAAGCTTCTTCATCATAACAAAATTCTATATTTCTAACCGTATCTCAAGCGTATTGAAAATCCATATGATATTAAGTATTTTGTACGTGGTATTAAATTAAACATGGAAAATAACAGAACACCTGAACAACAGGGTACCTGAAAATGAAACCTGTGAATACCGGAGATTATTATCCGGGAAATACCAATTCTTTTCAAATACTGTTTGGAAATGTTATGTAATTATCTTTGTCGAAAATCAACTTAAGCTGATAGAATCTATCCCTAAGACAATGACGATGAATCAATAAGAGGCAAGCAGAAAAATTAAGATCCATATAGATGAAAAGACAGAACAATCTTGATTGAGAGATGTCTTGAATGAATAAGCGACTCAAAACCATTTAACCAAGAGCCAAACAAACAGAGCCTAAAAACAATTCTCAAATCATTGCTTTAAATTCAAACTTACAAATAACATACATAGTCCTTTCTTAATCCAGTCATCAAAGGATGCAAGCTCGCCGTACAAATTTTACTGCACACAAGATTATTAGTAGAAAAATATCAGACAAACTGAAAACAAATGATCACATTACAAGCGAGCTAGTTAGAGCCAACACTTTTTGTTTCTAGTTTTCATTTTGTAGGTCCCATCTTATTTCTCCTTGCATCAAATACGGGATTTACAATAATTACATGCATATATAATTCCCCTAATCATAAAGGTAACGACCTCAACCCATTCATATGAGAACATATCGGATCGTGGTAAAGTATATTGATAATGGGTCAAAGGGTTGAATAGAACGAAATAGTGATAAAAAAATGGAGTCAAAAGATGTGAAACGTGGAATTTTGAAATGCGTATACCCTCCCAAATCACTTGATTAAAAAATAAGAGTTTACTACAATAATACACTTTTACGATCATATTTTTAAAAATAATTATTTATGATAACTCAAAAAATATGTACAAAGACGTAATGACAGGCCAACCCACAGCTAAATATAAATGTTTCCACCCAAACATAAATTGACCAGTTACCCACCATGCCCGTATTGCTACCCTCGTATTAAATAAAATTGACACAATCAAATCACCAAATGGTTTACTGAATTGAGGATTGCGATTATGGATAACTTACCTCTGCATCTTCTGCCCCTTTGGTGATTTCCATTTTCTGGTCTTCTGCAAGTCCAAGACACAGTAGTAAATAAAGAGCATACAAACTCACTTCGTTATTATATCCAAATGATGGCAATTTCAGTGATCTTTTGGGTAACCCATATATGGGCCCATGACGTATACTATCGACATTTAAGAGCATCAAGCAAACGGATTAATATGTTCTGATCATCCAAGTAACAAGACAGTGATGATTGAAATTAGCATGCCAAAATGACTAAATGAGTTTTTACTTTTTAGTACTAAAGTCCAAGAAGACTATGACTCAACAGATATAAAAAACCTCCTTGAGGCACATGCTGCACTGATTTAGGGAAGCCTTATGTCAAATTCACATATGTAGTAGTCTGGACCACAATGGCATGTATATAGTACTCTAATCACTGTTTCTCTTTTCTCAGCAGTTAACACTGGCATTTGGTCTCTTGGTAACTAACCAAGGGGTCCCCTACAGATGTGCTATAAAATTTTAGGCCTTCCACCAAGCAAGCATCGCCCCACAAAAATTCGATAGTAACCACGGGACTATTAAATAATACATGTTGGAATGAAGTCCCAAGCCTTACTTTTGTATGTTGAAAAAGGGGAAGGATGAGTCAAAAGTCCCCAATTATTTAAATGGCGCAGTGACTTAGAAGCAATGTTTTTGACCCACTTACTTATGAATGGCGGAATAGGTTTATCCGGGTTATTTTTTCTCTGACGAATCAAACGGGTAACACTAAAATCAGCCTAAAATGAAACAGGTCGAAAGTCGCCCGTGTATTTTCAATGCAACGAACTTGAACCATCTTATTTAAAAAAAGTAGATTATAAGTAAAATAGTATAATTTTTACGTAACATAACTGACACTCCCCACCAATGGCGGGATTGGGTATTGTTGTTGTTGTATCAAAATTGACACTACCTATTAATAAAATAATTAGTTTAAACTAGAAGCTTTTTTAGGTCAGCCAAGCCTGAACCGGCCTGTACCAAATAGAATACCCGTTTAATCCATTACCAAACCTGACCAGATTTCCAACTCTACCCACGATATGTTCAAGTGTCTATCCTAAGTTTCGCCAGGCACAAATTGGATTAGCAAGTAAGAATAAGGATCGACACAGGGCTCCTGATCATGGGAAAACGCTTGGAACTAGCTGTTAAACAGATGTAAGGATCAAATCCTTCATAAGATGAAGATGGGATAAGAATAAACAGACCACGATAGCTGAATCAAATAGTACTATGCAAAATACCTCCGTCCTCTGGAATGTCCGACGTCCACAAAGTGAGGTTGTCCCTCAGAAGCTGCATAATTAAAGTGCTATCTTTGTAGGATTCTTCACTCAGAGAGTCAAGCTCTGAGATAGCTTCATCAAAAGCTTGTTTTGCTAGGTGGCAGGCCCTAATAGAAGTCAAAGTAAAAATGAAGGATACAGAGTTTAGCACATATTTCGTATCAAGCATATATAAAATGAAAGAAAAGCATTTAAGATTACCTTTCAGGAGAGTTCATAATTTCATAATAGAACACAGAGAAGTTCAAAGCCAAACCCAACCGGATGGGATGAGTAGGAGATAAATCAGCTTCTGCAGTGGTTGAAGCCAACTGCAAACAGCATGTAATAACTTATTAGCAAAGAGAGAAGGTAAGATTAAATACCAAACTTAAGAAACTGCTTTGTGCAGGCTACATATTTGCTTTGTGTGTATGGGACTTATCGAGATGAAAATAACATGTAATTATGTATGTCAATAAGGCCTCTTGCACAGACTACAGATGAATAGGTGCATGAATGACAAAAAATAACGTTGGTTACTTTCCTAATTAAACATCGTTAAGTTGTGAAATACAAAACAAAAAGTTCCATCTTTTAATGTAGTGTACGGGTTATGTGGTGATCAAAAGGGAAAAGAAAACTATGGATGATAAAAAAAAATTAAACTGAAAAACTGCCAAGTCATGTAAAAAGAAAGCTACACTAAGATAGCAACTTACTTGATAAGCCTTCAGTGACTGATCAGCTGCCTCTTTCTTATCATTACCAAACTTGAACTCAGCAAGATACCTATAGTAATCTCCTTTCCTGCACTCAGATAAAACCCACCAAGAAGTTATTAGAGACAACAAACTTCAGCTACGTAGGTATTTAGGTACATTATATTTATCCAATTTCCTAGCTAGGCCATTAATGTAATCATGAATGCTAACCAACGGAAGAACCTGTGTTAAAGTCTACCAACAGAACAAGAATAAACTCTTTCACTTTTTGGAAACATATTTATATCCGTGAACACACACTCACATTTTGTAGTAGAAAACAGTAGATTCTCCAGCAGATGAAGATGGAATCAGATGCTCATCAATCACAACCATGATATCACTGCAAATATCATTCAATTCTGTTTCAACCTTCTGCCTGTATTCCTTGATACGCTTTACGTTTACTTCATTGCCTCTAGACTCCTCCTTCTGCTCAATTGAAGACAATATTCTCCATGATGCCCTACGTGAACCCACCACATTCTTGTACCCAACTGAGAGCAAGTTCCTCTCTTCAACGGTCAACTCAACATCCAGTTTTGCAACCTTCTTCATCGCATCCACCATTTCTGCACAAAAACCAATAACAAAGTCAAATGCAATATCAAAATACGACTTAAACCGCAAATCAACTTCCACAAGTTCAAAATCTGCAACCCACAAGTACAAGAAAAAACACTCAAAGTGACGATCAAAACAACAACTCCATACTAAACAGTCCTTTTATTCACAAAATCTGCCACAGTCATTGCTCAAAGCTTCAGATACTAGCCACTATATACAATAAAGTATTTGAGTCCAACTAACTCCTGAACGCGTGAATCTGCACGTCCTCAAAGTTTTACCTGAAAGCTCATTACTTACCTTACATTAACCTCCATTACAAAAAGAAGATCCACCATTAAATAATCTAGTACAAAATAACAATCATTTTCCATATGTAATACTTCTCTACTTCTCGCATACTTTAAGATCACTATTCAGTATTGGTCCCTAATTTCACTAAAGATGCGTATCCATTTTAGATTAAGATATCATCACTACAACTTCTCATATAGTTAAAATAGTGATTCAATAGTTCTCTTTTTTATTAACTTAAATCCATTACACCTAGCATATGTGATTTTACAATGTAGCTCAAAATGGTCACCACTTTCCGTTGGTAACACTTTACTACTTCTCACATCAAAACACAACATATTCTTTCTCTAAATTCTAATAATAATCACATCATTCTCAGCTCCCAACTGATATCGACTAACATAGCATCACTTACTAGTTACTACTTCTCACACAGATTAAGATACTAATTCAACAATTTAGCTTTATGCCATATCCACTTAATTTAAATAAGCAATAGAAAAATAACTATTAGCATGATTAAAATCTCAAATCAACAGCAAAATTTAATAGCATGTAGAACTACAACAAACAGATTATAAACAATTACATCTTAGTATCTTTATCAACTAAAACAACAAGATAAGGAATCGACATTTAAGCAAAATTTACTCACTGTTTTAATAACTTAATTAAAAAAATTCAGATAAATACAAATGTATACATCATACACAGATATGAATATCAGCTACAATAACGAAATAATAAAATCAACATCTAAACTAAATCTACTAACTGTGATTAACCTGATTAAAACCTCAAATCTAAACTCAACAGCATCTAACAACTTCTACAAACAGATTATACATGTACACATCTTACACAGCTACAATAACGTAATAAGTAATTAACATTCAAACTGAATTATAAAATCACGAATCATGAACAAAATTGAATAACATCTATCTAGAAATAGAAAGTAAAAGAAAAACGGATCTAGAAAAAAGAAGATGAAAACCGTCATAACGTTCGGCTTGCTCGGCGAGCTTAGCGACGTAGATAAAGGTTTCACGATCAGTTGAAGAAGCCATGGCCGCACTAGATCTCTGACCTCACACCGACTGTTTTATTTCTCTCTCTTTCTTTACTCTTTTTTTGTCAAAACGAGTGGAAAGCGGAGAGAGATAGACAGAGTGTTTTTTTATGTGTGTGCGTGTGACTGTGTGTGGTAAATTCGAGGGATACCCATTTTGGTCACTCAACTTTGTTTTTTTTATTATTTGGACACAATAATATATGGGTTTTTTTGGAAACTAATTTGTATATGAACTATGAAGAAGCACAAAACTAGTGCAACATGTATCTAAGAAGATATATTAACAGTTTAAAATGTAACAGATTCAACATTTCTGGCAAAGCATGAGTAAGAAATTCCAATAAGAAAACGGAAAACTTTATATGATGCGGAATCTTCGGCATAGCTATAAACACGTATTGTTCCTATTAACAAAACATCCCCTTTTCGGAACCGGTACAGAAATGGGTGCTATTAGGTGTGGGAAAGCTGGCAGGGCCCCAGTAGTTTGAGTAACTAGCCTCTATAAGTACAACACTAAAAACATATTGTTTATATATGAGGTGCGATTGTGACACACCTTAAACAAACTTGTTCAAATAAGGTAACGTCTTGACAGATAAGGACCCCAAAAGTTCGATTATGCACACTAGTAAATCAGTAACATACCACAAATTCTGTAGTGCATCATCATCATATATATAAAATATGAAATAATAAGTTCAAGGGTCCCCAAAAAGCATCATTGTTTGGTCTTTCGGACCATCTGACTATGAGAACTGTTATATGAGGTTGTAGATATGCAACTATGCAATCGTACATAAACTTACAGAAAATCAATAACACAAAGCGTTATACAAAAACATGTCACACAGATGAAGTGGATTCAAAAATTAAAGAGATAAAGTACAACTCTAACAAAAGCCAAAAGTATGGCAACATGTAGCAAGAAGGTAAGGAATCCGCCCTTTAATTAGTAATCTAACAAATCCTGATATCACCGTTGTGGGGTTAACTACTTGCAGAACCTATTGTTGCTGCTTGTGTCTCTTCAACAGCTTGTAGATGCCAAATGTGTTTTTCTCCTCCCACATATAAGGTATGAAGAAAGATCGGTGTAAAGGGGGTGAAAATTCCCTATCTAGGTATGGCAATGCTGCAACCACCTACAACACAAACACACATCATTAGAGGTGAAAGAATGGGCGAGGCGGGTAAGGGGTCCAAATACTTGAAGCATATATTAGTTTAATAACTAATAATATGGCCATATGGGTCAAACATGGTGCAAATTTACGAGAATAATTAACGCACTAAATATTACTATTATGTTGCAATGCTCTAAATTTTTGAACAAAATGATGTGGGTTGTATACATTAAAATACACTTTTAATGACTTTTGACAAGTTTGGCGCGTTTTCTTTTTCAGCAAAAAAAATCCATTAGTGTGTCGACTCGTTCATAAGTAAAGGGGTTATAATTGCCACCTCCACCTCACATAGGCTTTCACTAATGCATCAATGATGTGTGACAATTTCATATACAGAGGGACAGAGATAGATTGAGAGACTACCTCCCATTTCGTGAGGTCACTGCCTCTAGAAAGAAACGGTCTTTGAAGCTGCAGCTCAACAAGGAAATCACAGTTTTCGACATCCTGGAGCTATTCATAGATCAAACAAAATTAACTTCTGACAATATGAATTAAGTTAGAAATATACCAAAGGTACAAGATATTTGGGGTAACAGGCTTACAAATTGGTTGGGTGATGCTTTGTTCTTATTGTTAAAATATGGTGGTGCTGCTGAAGTTCCACCCAAGGTTGAATTGAATGGGAAAGGAAGTAGGCCCCTAAAGCCGTCATCTATCCACCTAACTTCACCCACATAATCTGGAATAAAGAAGGAAGATGGAAACCGATGCCATTCACTTCCAACACAGACCACTGCCCCTGCAATGACATTCAAGTTTGATCTTATTTTAGGTAAGATTTCTTTTGCTGTGAGAGTCAAAAATTAACTTTTTCCGCCTACATGCCCATGATTACTACAAATTGATTATAATTTGTGTTTACAATTCTTATTTTGTCTTGCAGAACACTAAAAACGTTTGACTCGTAGTCAACCCCATCATAAAATTACATGTCTTCTCAAACTTTAAAAATCATGGTATGGAGGGAAGTGTGTCATATTTCATAAGTTTCTTACATAGCAAATTCATAATTGTAGCATTTGTCATACCGTGGAGATCAGATGACACATAGCTAGAGGTGGATATTTCGACCCATTTACTAATGAATGGGGGTCGATTCTGGTCATGCGATTATATCTAACAGGTCAAAAAATTTATAAAAAAGTGGAACTAGGTCAACTTGGTTGAAGGGTCAAAGTCACTTAAACTGTCTTTAGATACATATAACCTCCTAAATCATATAATTATACAAAATATAATAATAGTGTTGAAATAATATATTCTTATAATCATACATGACAGAATAAATGTTTATAAAGTATTAATATTATTGCGAGTAAAGCATTTTGGGTCAATCCGACCCAAACCAAAAACTACCCTCTTGGTCAACACTTACAGTTTTCAACCTCTACACAAAACTGTTCTTAGTTTTATACCTGTTCCAGCATCGTCGTGATGTTCAAAGTGCTTGTAAATCTCTAACGGAGCAGCATACCCATTTATGATGGAGAATGTCCTAGAATGAGAAACGCATAGAATGAGGCCAACAAGCAACGGTCTAGTGTATTTAGCCATCTGCAGATGTAAGTGATTAAATGTAACCATAACAGGCAATGCGACTATGAAATGATGTTACATAGACATTCGTTTGTACCTTGTAAAGCAGAGATTGTTCAGTTCTATAGCGATCATAAAAATAATCAGGAAAGCTCTCAATGACAGCTGCAGCAGCAACGCATATAAGAGGGTATATAGGATAAAGGAATCTGCAATATAAAGAGCCATTCGGTCAAAGTTAGAATCTCCTTGTTTATAGCCAAACCGAGATCCAATAAACTTTTCGCGTAGCTTCTGGTCTTTGACATCAAAAAAGAAGGAAGTATCCATTATTCCAAATAAACAACTTTATATATAATTACCAAAACCTGTATGCTAACGGAAGTAACCACGAAATATTTTAAGCACCTCAGTGAAGTGCCTGTTTATAATTTACTTCAAATGGAAAACTAGTCACTGTAGGTGGTAAAAGTGGACAGATTGGGTAATGAATCAAAGCAGGTTTGGGTGTAACGAGTGTTACGTTGAACTACAGACATTTTTTTCTTGGTTTCCTTATAACTTACTATAAATAATTACTGCACTGAATTTAAAAAAACTATATAACCACGATAATGATCTAAATTTCTGAACAAAGTGCTTTAGGGTTGGAATTGCAATTTCAAGGCTAAAAACTGTTGCTCCTTGATAGACAACAGTGTCATAAGCATTATAAATTAAATGTGCAAAAATTTAGAGTGTAAGCATTTGCTTTTTAATTGTAAGACGAATGTTTACTATAAGTGGTATATTTGCAATGCCAACGGCATGAAACAATAAAGACTTAAAAGAGATGCAGGGAGCCACCTTACCTCGTATGAAAGACCATATAAAATAATAATAATTAATAATAAATAATAAAATATCTCCAGTCAGACCTTTCTTCTTTGTGTGGCTGCAAAGACATGAACGCCAACCAAATATAAACAGGAGACACGACAATTAACATGTCAGGTGCATACTTCTTCTTGGTAGCCGGTAGAGTAGCTAGGAAGAGCAATGCGAGAACAAGAGCAATATTGAAGTTATTAAATCCATTCTTCAAGTAGAATAATGGTCCTTCTGTTCCATACAAATGACTCTCACCACCTCCTAAGACATTATACACCAACAGATTCATAACAGATGATGTCCATTTTCCATAGTAATGGTAGTCCACAACTACCGAAAGTGCCTGGTAAAAAATCACATCATTAAGATGATGAGAAAATAAGAATTAGGAATTTTATGTCCTCACATTTCAAGTACCAAAAAGAAGAAAAAAGAACTAGTCATTCAACCAGATGTGGCTGGTAGCTTATAGAAAGGGGTTACTGTATAAAAAGGTAACCAACTAAGATCAGAATAATGTTTTGAGTAACTATCTCACTTTTCGCTCATACAAACCAACTTTTAAATTGACGTGCTTTTGTAACCTGTTTTCTGCGCGCAACATATAAAACTTAACATGGTCAAACTTAACAACATGTCCTCGTTTTGACCTTGTAACTTTAAAGGATTTACTTAGATTGCAACTTATCAAAGTTTAAGGATTCTAATGGTGATACGAAAGAGGGTTACCCAAAACAGAAATTAGACCAAAGTTGGTTACCGCGTTCCAGAAAAAAAAAATTACAAAACACCAAAGTTGGTTACCTTTTCATGCAATAATCCCTGATGGAAATCATGTTTGATAAAATAATAGCACACACACCAAGAAAAGAAAAGAAAAGTTATGTACCAAAAGAATGATAGAAACGAATGCCCCGGAGAGAAATGATTGTTTGAACCTTCTAAGTAGAGAGTACACTGTCACCGGAAGAAAAGCCAGGATTGAGAATGGCCAACCAAGAATAACGCCACTTGCTGCAACAGCAACAGCCGTGGCATGCCTACCGAATAGAAACAGTGCTGAGGAGAGAGAGATAGCATACATCGAAAAAGAGCTTGGCAGAAAACCTGCATGTCAAAAGAAGTTTGAGGTGAGAACGATTAATTGGTCAGAAGAAGATATACATCTCTCTTTTATGTTAACAAAAAAGAAATGACAATGTGCTGTTATTTTTCAAACATACGAAAGTTATAACATTGATACCGATTAACAAACTAAGTAACTAGGGGTTCTAACAAAGAGTTTTAATCATCCAATAGCCTTGATACTGATTGTCTAATAACTAAAAATTGTCTAATTCCAACAACTACATAATGGGATATATTGAGCTTACAAAAAGTACTGATCGCAACTAAATGGCTAATAGATCACACAAAACATTAAACACCAAATTCACTTCTTAGAAGGAAATTAGGCACCGGAAATGAAACAAGACAGACTATGTTATATAGAAGTTTGATGGATACTCACTTGTGCTAGCAAAAAAGCAACCACTAGTTAAGCACAACAAGGCAAGTGTATAACAAGCAACGCGTTTTCCATATTTCCTGGAAATTGCTACTACCAAAGCAGCTTCAGTTATGACAGAGAGAAGGCCAAGAAATATCCTCACAGCATAAAATACTCTTACCTGGAATAATATCAAGAATCAGATCAATCATGTCAACAAAGACAGCAGTTAACAAACTTGTACATATAATAAAAGACAAACTGCAAGAAAATGCAATGTACAATTCACATTTTTGCTGAAAATGCAACATACTTGCCATTTCTAAATGGTAAGTATGTTGCATTAAAGGATTACAGATTGCATATTTTGGTAAGAAAACTTTATATATGCTGGATTCATTGGTTAAAAAAGTATGATGCATATATACGTAAAAAGTTGTAGTGCAATGATACAATATGAGGATCTGTAGGATGAAGTTTAGAAAGATCTACAATTACTCGGTAGAATGTTACTAGTACGCATTTTTTACAGTTCTCATATAACATATTTAGAAATATTGAATGCTGTACTTTTTCATCCTCGAGCCAATGATACAATATTGACGACGGCCAGCCCACTATATAATGGAAAAGAATGTACAGGTATGACCGCAAAGCAAACTGAGAACTGCAAAGAAAAAAAAACGAAATGATTCCACGGAGAAAAATAGAAAATCAAAAAATTCTGAGAAAATTAAAAGAACTTCTAACATTCAAGGGCTTCATATAGGGTATAACAGGAAAAACAGGAACCGAAACAAGCATGAGTGCAGACCTAACAATTCAAGGATATCATAACCCTATGCTTTGATAATACTTATGTTGCTAAGGAACCAAAAATATCTATTTATTGCCAATATATACGAAGGCATAATACTCAATTGATCAACTTCACTAAGATTTTGGTCCACCATATCTTATGTTGCTGGAAGCATACAATGCAGACACTATTAAACCTGCTACATTTATTGTAATTCTACATACGGTTCAGGAGTACACATTAACATCGTATAACTAGTGCCCAACGCTTATCATAAAAGACATCTGTTTCATTTCATTTTCAGATGCAACTTGTCATAAGCATATCTATAGTCAAAGATCTTATAAGCTTTGAACATATTCCAAATTTCAGTACAAAAAAAATAAAAATAAATAAATAAATCAGTTCTAACTGAAATTCGTCGTAACTTTTATAATTGTAATATACATGTTCCAGATACATAAGAAATATATACCAAGTATTGCAAACTTACCTGTTAGCCGAGCTGTGCAACTGTGCAAGTTAAGCATATACATTAAATCGTATAATTAATTCAATTACATAAAAACATAATAAAAATTAAATATAGCTAAAATAATATAAGAGACGTATAAATATTTTCATATAATGCAACATAAAGTAGTACCTGTACTCCCAAGTTTGAAAGCCTGATTTGTAAAGAAGAAAGTGAAGTGGCTCCCAATAATTGAAGACTTCATCGCAGTCATGAATGATGTTAGTAGTTGCACTCAAATAGCGTAATAAACCTAGGGCAAATATAGGAAATGTCCACGAGAGGCCTTTTTCCACATCAGCTTCTGGTTTTTCCGGCGGTTTATCGGCTTTCGTGTAAGCATCTGTCGACGTTGACAGTAATAATCGATCGGATTCTGACTGTTTTCTTCTTCTAGGTGCTAGCGCTGCCATTATTGATTGATTCAAATTTCAAACTCTGGAGTGAGTATAGCTTCTATATGAATACTGTGTTGTGTTGTGTTGTGTTATGGTGGATTTGCTTTTGTTTCTCTTTTGCTTTTTTTTTTGGGTTGGGGAATCGAGAAAGAATGAAAGACGGTCGGAGACCCGATACAGAATGTTGATTCTGGATTACAGGAAAGCCCAAAGCCCACTTATATTGGGTTTGTAGTTTGAACCTTAAATAAGAAAGATCCGTTAAAAAGTTAATTGAACCGAAATAAAAATCCTTTTTCTTTTTCTTCTTTTATTTCTTATTTAATTTAATTTAATTTAATAATTTATGTTTGCTAATGAAACGAGTTGGAAGTTCGCATACATTTACTATAACTTTTAGTTTACTCATTTTCGTATTATAATATTGATATATAATTATATAAATATATATATATAAATATCTAAAGGTCTGTTTGGTAAACTAGTTGTAGCTTTAGCCTGTAGCTGTAGGTTGTAAATATAAGCTGTAGCTGTAGGTTGTGATTGTAGGCTGTAGGTTTATTTGTATAACATTGTTTGGCAAACTAGTTGTAGCTGTAACTTTGATATGTAAAATGACATAAAAGAACATCAATTATATATTAAACATACATAAAAATAGATTTAACAAATATTATTTATTATATAAATAAAATACTTTATTTATTCGATAACATAATCATCATTTTCTCATATAAAAGTAAAACTAAAATAGATCAAAATGCAATATGCTCGGCATAAATCATTGTTGACGTGCATTCCATATTAATGTAGCAATTTCATCACGAATCTGTCTCATCTCGTTAGATATTCCTTCAGATAGATTTTTGTTGTTTGTTTGAGATACATGAACATCAGGAAGCGAATCGCGTGGTATATAATTTGGATGTTGCTCATACACAGTAAACATCATATCTTCTTCTGAGCTATTTCGAATATAGTTGCGCAAAGAAAATGCGGCAATAATAACATCAATTTAGATATGCACACTAAATTGGGGCATTCTGTCAAGGATTCTCCATCGTTTTTTTAAAATTCCAAATGACCTCTCAATATGACTACGTAGAGATGAACGAGAGCTATTAAAAGCTTCCTGCATGTTATTTGGCGGCTCATTTTGAAATTGAGATTTATGATACCTTGTCTTGAAATATGGAACAAGATATCCTTTTCTATCCGGATATCCTTTATCAACCAAATAATATCTCCCTGGTTAAATTGATTAAATAAATAATAAGTGGACTATAATTCATATAAGTAATAAAAAAAATATATGAATACCTTCGGGTGGTGTTGGGAAGTTCATTGATGTCTTAATTTTCTTTTCCCACCAATCAGCATCGCAATCAAGTGTCTTTGTAGACTCATTCCAACCTCCACCAGTTGCCTTGTTTTTCAACAATATCCATAGATTATAGTCTTTTTCATGTTATCGTAATTGTTTTTTAAAGCTTTATCACTAAGGAACTTGTGCTCAATACGTTTCTCAAAGTCTGACTGAAGTTCGGCCCATTTGAATGGAGAATTTCGACCATTCTTCGCGATATATCTGTTCAAGAAGTCACACAAGGCCAAAACTGTTTCATCTGGCCAACCCTGTCTCTCTTTCTTCTCCTTTACGTTAGTTGAGGTCATCTATCTATCATCATATTATAGAGAAATAAATTCATGAACTACCTATTTGTTTTAAGTTTGCTACGATCAATCAAGGAACATGCAAAAGCAAGCAAATTAAGCATAAACAACTTTAAGCTTAAGTCCTATAAACGTATACCTTAAACATATATACAATCATAAACATCTCTTTATATAAGAGATGGCTACCGGAATAAAAGCATTTAATTTTACAGTTGTATGCTTAGAGTAGGTGATGGATGGTTGTACCTATTTGAGATATAAGTTGATCATGAGATTTATGAAATAAGCATGAGATAATGGATAATCGATGACACCAACATCTTTTCGAGCGTAAATCATCACCAAAACTAAGGCAACTAAACATTGATCTCACTGAATCGATAATAAACAACAAATTTTGAACAATAGATTGCACTATCATGATTCTTATGAAACATAAAGTCAGAAACAGAGCATTACTTTATCATAACATCATATTGAAGCACATACATTGACATAGGAGTCAAACGGACAACTTATCTTAGCGAACACATGGAATCTGCATAATATACTTCTACAGTATATATATTTAAAAAATATATATATCAAACTACTACAATTGCCTACGTCAAAATTTAAATCATGTCAATAACACTATATTACTTAACAGAAACGATATAAATATATATTCGATATATAAAGCTGGTGTAAGTAGAGTACCAAACGTCAAGTACAGTCTAACAATTTATCTCCAAAATATTTGAAGTTTGATTAATTTTCTATTAAAACAAAAACTTCTATGAGTACCTTAGATTATCACATATGATTAAACAATAATAAATTAATAAATTTAATTCACCCAAAACAGAATTTTATATATATATATATATATATATATATATATATATATAAATTAATGATCATCAAATTTATAATATCTATACATAATGATCTAATAAATTTAGTAATTTTATAACCATCACAAATGCATGCGGTGGGCAAATAATTCATAGTTCCAATTAAAATCATGAAACACATATCACAACAATGATTTATTTAAAAAAAAATAGAGAGAAAAAATATAAGAATGACACTTACAATGGGGGGGGGGGGGGGGGGGGGGGGGGGTTAATTAGAGATACGTGAATATGGTGAATATGGCTGCTAACATAGGTTTGTAATTCCAGATAAGTTTATTCACGTATATATGATTAGGGTTAATATGGGCTTAATATGTAATTATTGAGAGAGAGGTATTTGTGTAATATTTTCCTTAAAGGCTCCTCTCTTTTTTTGAACGCTACTAGCAAACGTTCAAAATTTGAGCTTTTAATTCATTTGTAAAGCTACAGCTACTACATACCAAACAAGGCTTTAATTATTTTTAGAGCTTTTATTTTTAAGATTAAAAGCTAAAGCTTCTAAAAGCTCTTAAAAGTTTCGTGTCAAACGGACCCTAAATATTAAATATAAATAATAATAATATGAACTGTAACTCTGCTCGACTCATATGGTCATTACATTCCGGTCCATTATTAGGATACAAATTTTCTTATATCCTGTTAATTTTCTGAGCATTCTGATTAGCTGGCCAATGCTGCATATTTTTACTGAATTTTCTGAACATTTGGATTAAATTGTAAATCCCAATACCGCCAAAAAAAATGAGTCGTATAAGTAGAAAAGGTAATATCAGTTGAACCATTTATTCGCAAAGTACAATAATTAGTCTGTTTCGTGGACAAGGTACCAAGGTACCGTCGTAGATGCACGTAGTACACATCATTACTACATACATTAGCGATCACCATCCTCGACAACCAGGGGTTCAACCCAAATTTCCCTCAGCAAACAACCACAATAACTCAGCAATGCACAATTAGATAACAAAACCTTTTCAGCATTCGAAAGGGTAAAACATAAAGTCAATAATTAACCGGTGTTCTGCATTCCAGCTGCAATACCCTTCATGGTCAAGATGAGCGTATCTTCCAAACCTGGGGCGTACTCGCTCTTCGGGTTGAGCTTGATAAGCTCGTTAGCAGGTTTGCTACTTGGCTCGGCATACTCTTTGGATATGTGAGGTCTTAAAGTTACATGATAATTTGGATCACGGATCCGTTTCAGTGTGTAGGCTTGGCATACGTTCAGGGTCGTGATGTATGAGTCACGTAGACGGAGTCTTTGTCTCAGGTATGGATCGCCCTCGAGAAGATCCTTATGCCCCGCAATCTATGACAAGAAAGGAAACGATGTTAAATAGCAGAGCTGGCCATTTCAACCCATTTGCTCATAATGGGTCAATTCAGTTCAAACAGAAAGTTCAAAAAGGCAACGGGTAAAAAGAGAACATATTGGTTAGTAGTCGAGCAAAGTATATAGTTTGAAGGTATAAAACCTCCCAACTCGTATTAGTCAAATAGTAAGATTATTAATGAAATAATACTTTGAAAAGTAATCAAGACAGTAGCATAAAGAGTAACCAACTTTGGTCTAATTTCCAGTATTATGCGAGAGGTGTAAAAGTTGTATATTAACAAAGGTGTACCCGAAGGAGAAGATTCTTGGTTTCCTCATAGTTTGCTCTTAATGTTTCCCCAAATGACCATAGGTCTTCAGAGACAAGAAGCTTGTCATTCAAAGCAGCAATACCAGGGTCACCTTTGGCAAACACCATTTCAACTAAATCGATGGTGACCCTAAAGAAAGGCCATGTTTTGTACATTTCTTGCAGCATGTGAAGATTCTTGATGTCTTTTTCAATTGCATATTTAAATGCTGCCCCAAATCCAAGCCAAACAGGAAGATGGAACCTGGTTTGAGTCCAGGCAAAGATCCATGGAATGGCTCGGAGTGATTCTATGCCACCACTCGGCTTTCGTTTTGATGGACGACTCCCAATGTTCATCCGCCCGTACTCCAGCTCTGGTGTGGCCTGTAAGCGTATTAAAGATCAAAATCAAAAGAAATAAAGCGCATTATAAGAGATGGCCATTTTGATCCATTTAATTATAAATGGGTCTGATTTGTGTTATTTTTTTTACCTCTAACGTGTCAAACGGTTAGAAAACGAAATTCGGTACATGGGAAATAGGTCAAACAAGTTGAAAATCACCCGAATTGTAATGATAATGCATGATGCCTGCTTAATCGTTATATTCAAGGAATTAGAATATTATTTATGGTAACGATATATCTTTTGTCATCATACTCGACACAAATTACTGATAAAAAATAAACATTTTAAATTTTGGACAAAAGGTGTTTCGTGTCAACCCAACCAAAATTTACCAATTTAACCATAACTTGTTTTGGCCTGTTTTTCAAGCTGCCAAACTGCCACCTCAATACAATACGTGTGAAATGAAAATGCATTGAAGGATAATGATACTTACCAGGCGGAAATATTCAACAAATCGTGGTTCCTTGAAGACAATTTCACGATATTGCTCAGTTGCATAAACTGCAATCTCATCCATAAGTGCACGCCACTCAGGTCTTGGTGAGATCGGGGGGTTCATCCCATGCTCAAGGGTAGCTGCACAAAACCTCTGAAGTGTTCTAAAACACAAATGTTCCTCACCAAAAGATTGCTCTATAACCTCACCCTGAACCGTGACTCTAAGAGACCCGTGAATGGTCTCAGGCGGTTGAGACAGTATAGCAAGATGAGTGGGCCCACCTCCTCGCCCAACGGTTCCACCACGTCCATGAAACATTGTGAGTTTAACGCCAAACTTCTTGGCAACATTTATGAGCTCTTCTTGAGCCTTATAAAGCTGCCATGCAGCAGAAAGCCTTCCCGCATCCTTTCCTGAGTCCGAGTACCCGATCATCACTTCTTGTTTACCATCGATCCGGTTTCTGTACCACTCGATCGAGAAAAGACGGGCCACTGCAGCAGGAGCTGCATCAAGATCGGCTAGTTTTTCAAAAAGCGGGACCACCCGTAACGGCTGTTTTACATGGCATTCTCGTTGAAGCAACTCAACAGCAAGCACATCAGAAGGTGAGGTAGCCATGGAAATAATGTAAGCACCAAAGCAATCAGATGGAAGTTCTGCTAACACATGGAACGTGTCCAAAACATCTGCAATTTCCTCAGTTTTTGGGAGATCAGGCCCGAACAGAGGCCGCTTCCCACTTAGCTCAGATAGAAGCCATTCTTGGCGTTTCTCTTCAGACCATTCACGGTACGACCCGATTTCCAAATGCTGAGTTATGGCATCAAGGACATCCGTATGGCGGTCAGATTCTTGACGGATATCGAGTCTCACAAGTGAGAGTCCAAAAGTGGAAACTTGTCTCAAGAAATCTAGAAGACTGCCATCGGCAATTACACGATCACCACAAGCACATAGTGATCTGTAGCATAACTCAAGAGGCTCCAAGAACTGTAACATGCCAAAACATAGTGAGAAATTCAGCATAAAAATCTACAACAATTAGAGTAAAAGTTTTACACCATTTCTCATGACATATACCTGTTCAACATTGGTATAAACCAACTCCTCTGGAATGTCAGAGACGTCATGGGCTAAAAGATGGCGAGATCTTTCACGTGTATTATACAATTTGTCCCTCACGTCTCCAAGAATAACACGGTATGGTTCAGTAGGAGGAACCTGTTTCCAGAACTCTGGAGAAAAAATGAATACTGTTGAGAAACTTTAAAAAGGCCAGAATTGTATTATGCATTCTTATGTGCATATCATTATATCTGAGGTGGCAAAATGGGTGATTCGTGCACTCATGTAACGGATTTACATGGGTGCTTCTTTGGTATAAGTAGAGGGTGACCTGAAATATTTTTGTCAATCTTACAGTAAATTTTAAATAACTAGTGTGGTCAAGTATGATTTCAATAACGATATTCATATAATTTGTTGAGTAAAATAAACTAGAAGACTTTATTCATTAAATTGCATTTCAGGGGACTCTGACATGATTAAGAAATTGATCTCAGCAGTTACCAATGTAGTGTTTGACATCTCTCTTTGATGATGATCTATGGAGTTCTTCAGCCCGGACACGAAGTTCATCACTACAACGCCACATGGACATCTGGCAAAAATGGTCCCATTTTAGGAAAAATGTGAAAAAAATCAATGAGAGTATATGAAGCAGGAATAAGCCCCTACTGAATTTACATACCTCAAACATGAGATCCTCTATCTGGGAGAAGTACATGTTTGCAGCCATCATTCTAGCAAGTAAGCAAACATCCCTTGTAACTTCAGGAGTTACCCTTGGATTACCTGCATTATTTACACATTATTTACAATAAAAAGAGTCAATAATTTGCTTTTACTAACACATCATACATACACATATAAAACTAGAGAAAGTATTGGGAAAACATATACCATCACGATCACCACCCATCCACGAAGAAAATTGTATAAGAGGGGCATTATATGGAACACGTTCATTGATCCCAATGTTCTTGAGAGCAGTGTCAACACGGCGTAAGAATTTAGGAACACCCTTCCAGATTGTTTCATGAAAGTAACTCATTCCAGCTCTCATTTCGTCTTGAGGGGTTGGAGGTGTTCTTCTGATCTCATCAGTTCGAAAAGCAGCTTGAATCTACATAATTTTAATAAAAACATCCCATGAACTTATATTTAGGGTGGAAAATGGGTAGGCCATGCTGGTAACAGGTCCATGCCAAAACTAGTAATTTTGTACCCGTCGAGTCAGGTTGACCCAGAACACCTTTTGACTGAATGTAAATTTATTAAGTTTAGTTTAGGAAAAAATATAGTAGTATATTTCAATATAATCTAAACTTTGGAATAAAAGAATTTAAAAGATGTTGTGCATTGAAAATACACTTGGGGCAACTTTCGGTCCGTTTGACATGTATTCATTTCAGCTATTTTTCAATTTACCTGATAGAGAACGAATATAACCCTACCCATTCATAAGTAGATGAGTCGAAATAGCCACCTCTAACTAATATAAATAAAAGTCAAACTGGCATATTTTTCTAATCAAACATGCAAGATACACCATTCAATATGTCACAAATTTAAAGCTTAAGATATAACAATTGTTGATACATACTTCTCTATGCAAAGCTTCATCCAGTTCCTGTTTATCATCAGGAGTGATGTCTTTGGCATATAACTGGGCGAGACAGTCCCGAATCCTGAAAATAAAATGTCGCTTGTAAAATAAGATAACTGGGAAATTCGACTCTTTGCTTTCCATGAGGTTTGATGCTTATTTAAAGGATATACCTTCCATGCTTCTGTAGCAAAGATCTGCGGACAGATTGAGTTGGATGAGCAGTAAAGACCAGATCAACAGTTTGATTCTTAAGTGCATCAAACACTTCTTCAGGTGACTTTTTAAGCTTATGTACAAGTTTCTTAAGTGTTTCTTCAATATCCGATTCAGTTGTTGCATTACCCTCATCGGCAAAATCACCTTTTTTCAGTTTAATCCTCCTACGGTAAGCAATCTGAACCTCTTCAGCCAAATTGGCCAAGTTAAGCATGTGAGAGAAAGCTTTTGCAATTACAATTGAATCCCCTGGATCCAAACTTGTCAACACATTTCCAAGCTCCTCCAGCTTCTCAGGATCATGCTTTCCTTCATACTCAGCAGATAACTCATAACACTCTTGAACCTACACAGATAAACATCAGAGTCAGATTCTCTGTTTCAATGTACGTTTCAAGGAACGGTGAGACGTCCCCTAGAAACACAAAACGCAACAGGCTATCACTAAACACAGCTTCTGTGAGAATTTTATCAAACAGTCAATGATCAATACAAACGGGTTACATTTCTGTTGAATAGAAACTCCAAATATCAATCAAAACAACAGAATTACAGTAATAATTCGTCAATACTAATAAAACTATGGGAAATTATGTTACACAGTTTACTCTACCAAAATATTACTAATCAATAATCAAAAAATACCTAACATTTTAAAGTAAAATAACACCAAAATAATTGAATAAAAATACGTACATATATGCATATATATATAAGAACTTACAGTTTCTTTAAGATCCTCTCCGTGTAAATCCTGAAGGATGTCAAGAAATTTATCCAAAAGCAAAGCATCATATTCGATTAACTTATCATCTTCTGATACTTTACCAGGAACTAAAAGCCTTAATTGTGCATCAATTGATGCTAATTTCTCAAAATTCCGGTTAGCCATTCACCAATCACACTCAAAACCAGTTCACCTTTCAATAAAACAAATAAATAAACTCAGTACATACGTATATATGTATGTACGGGAAAATAGAATTGAAGTACCTGATTGTTTGAGTGATTTATAACGATAAAATCGAAGTGGAAATTGAAGTGAAGGGTTTTGTTTGTGTGGAAATGAAAAGTGTAAAGAGCATGGAAATTGGGGTTTGGGTATTTATAGAAACCGAAAACGACGAACGGGAAGGAATGGTGGACTGAATGTGACGGAAATATCAGAATCAGCATGATACCTTACTCCATGCCTTTTCATCTTTATAAAATTCAAAATACTATTATTATTTTATTTATTATTATATGAAATCTTAAAATATACGCCACTTCAAATCAATCAAAGACTGTTTTGGAGTATATAATGGATTGTTTGTTTTTCTAATCCTAGTATATTTATAGTTTTTTTTATTATTATTATCTATAATCTACAATCTATAACGCTTACTCTTATATATATCTATATCTATATCTATAATTTATAACTCTTGTAGTTTACCATGTTTGCCCTTAAACTTAAAAAGGGGAGATGCGAAATACCAAGAATACCCTTGAATTTTTTAGAAACAATAAAGTATTTTGACACATGACAACTATATATAATAATAACTCTTTAATAGCTATTATACGTAATTACTAAATGAAAAAATTCTTTTTTATAGTTAAACAAATCACTAACCATTCACCTTGTAAAGTGAAATCATATACAATTTTTCAATATATATATTCGTAACTAGATAACTAGATAGATAGTAAATTTCAACTAACCATATTATTAAAAACAACTCATTTAGATATCAATACACCGTTTGCACTTTGTGAATATACACGCAAATCAAAATTGTCAAATATATTTTAAGTATTGATACGTTTTTTAATTGTCCATATTCATCGTAACTCGAACAATTGTTCTAATACTTACCGTTTCAATACAATAATCGAATACGATATTTTAGATTTCAAACGTAAAGAACCGCTGCATTGCGCGGGTACTCGACTAGTTGTTATCAAAAACACTTAAACTTTAACAAATTTCATATAAGGTTTTATGTTACCAAAGTTGTTGGACCCTTGGAGCATCATCATTTAAGTGCCATATTTTAGTACTATTATATGCGATTTTTTAGTGATAGATAACAATTTGTGTTTCACATTTTAAATAAATTAGAATTTCTTGTACAACGAGTTTACTTTGAGATCATAAGATCAAGCCACAAAACCCAATGAAATATAAATATATAATATATTGGGCAATAGTTTTAGTACAAATTTATACAACAAACTATAACCAATTTGTAACAAGAATTTCATTAATTGAAAAGGCTAATGTAGGTTTTTTGGTAACAAGTATCATGAATCGCATTTAATGAGAATGGGGGGACTGTTTGTATGGTTTTATCTAACTTATTTGGTAGCGAATTGAAATTGTTGCCTCACTAAGATAATAAGTAATCCAAATATCATTAAATGAAGGGAAAAGAAACAAAATTTTCTATCTAAGAACAAGTATCATAGGGAGTAAAAGGAATTCGAATATTTATTTTAGATGGGATAATATTATTTCCGTTATTTTTATAAATCTGATAAAAAATAAGTTATGCATTTAATATTAATAAAAATAAATATATATAATATATATAATAATAATAAATAAATAAAGATTAGGAAGAAAAATGCTTGCTCGAAATAATAGGGTGGAAGAATTTCAAACAACATAAATTCCCAAGAGAATATGCTTTCTAGGATCCAATTCTACTTGGTTTAAAAAAGTATCCAATTGATTCTACTTTGCAAACGTTTAATGGATTCTTTTTCCTTTTTCTACCGAACATTCTGACGACTAATTTGAGTAGTACGGTGAGAGTATAATCCATGCATTTTCGATTCTTTCCGTGTAATTACGACTATTTTCTCTTTAATGTTCAATGAAGTTGTTTTTAAAGGTAACTATATATGAAACTACTTATATTAACTTAAAAATAGGTCTAACTATTATAGTCCATCCGTCTCAAAATAAGTCTCACTTACTAATTTTGTTTGTTCCAAAATAACTGTTCAGATTTCATTACAGCCAATAAGAAAATATTTAGTTGATAAAGATGAAATGTTATGGATAGATAGCGATTTTCTTAAAATTGTATACATTTTTTAATGAGAAACTTAATTTGAAACGGGAGAGTATTGGTTAATATGGTTTCTCTCGTAATTAACATAGAAAATATATTTAAAGATAAATGAAATATAGAATTATGTTATTTAATACTTCTCCTAAAGTTAATGACACATATAAAAGTATTAGGTTTATCGTCTTTAATCTTTCAAGTTGCAACGTTTCTTTTATTTAATGATCATCATTGAGAGCATAAATTGTTTAATTAGACTAGATTCCAAACCTTACTATTTGTTTACAAAATATAATTGGGGCATATTTTGTCTTGCTTGGGGCATCCAAAATCTCAAGATCGACTATGTACCCAATTAATTAATGATATTTTTAATTCACTCAACCTTCAAAAAGTGTGTTTTTATGTATTTTACTGACGTATCATTTACTTAAATGTCACGTGGCATTCATAGAAGTTGACACATTATCAAAAGTACTACATGACACATTAAAATACACTTTTTAAAAGTTAAATGCATTAAAAATACTATGTGTTAAATTAGTTGTATAAACAATAGATATTGCGAAGAAATTACATTTACTTACCGTTTATATCAAGCAATATCAATTAGGAAAATCCAGGTTTGCGTCTAATCATTGTGAGCACTAGCTTGTTAGCCATGCATAAATTAGAAAAAAGCCTAGCCATTAACTAAAATTATGTCAATATCAATAGATAATACTCTCCCCATGATTCCATTTAAAAAGTTGCAAAGTTATATCCATCTTATGATTTGCGTTAGTATGCTCTCTTTTTTCAAGGCAGCAAATTACTTTTTACTTTTATTAATAAACAACAAACTAAGAGACCAATCCATAACTCATATGCAAGTTATAGATAGATCATGGGAGTAACAAAACGCAACCTATTACAGGAAATATAATACTAAACAATTGATTTTTGTATATGTTTATAAATAATTACAAAACTTCATTTAAATTAACAATTAACAATGTATATATAAAAAAGAAGAAATAATAATTACCATGTACATAATTATAATTATTGATCATAAATAAAACATTAAAAACTGAAAAAGGCATAATTATTATATAATGATGATGATTGATCGGCATACTAAGTAAAAATGTTGGGTATGGTTAGACAACCCCTTTTCTACTAAACATTCTTAGGACTAATTGGAGTAGTACGGTGTGATGATGATTCATGCATTTTTATTTCGATCCCCTTCCATGTAATTATGAGTATTTTATCCTGAACGTCGAATGAAGTTTGTTTTTAATGGGTACCTTTATATCAATAAAATGCATTTAAGAAACTTAAAAAATAACCATAATGATTATGCATTAATTGTATTTCATAATATACAAAATTAAAATTTCCAATTCGCTAAATACTTAGGGAGTGTTTGTTTTGATGGTTTTAAAGAATAAGAATAGGTATAGAAATCATAACTTGTGTTTGCTTGATGTACATAGGTTGTGGAAAATGAGAATCAGACCTCTTATTACAGGTCAGGTCCTAAAGCTAGTGTAATTCTCCAAATTAATGGTTTTCTCAAACCCACGACAAGGGATGAGTTTGAAAAACCATTCACATTGCCACTTTATATGTATATCAAACCAATAACCATACTCATTCCATACAACAAACTAAACACCTCTATTGTCATTGCATCGATCGCACATATCAACCAAACTCTTATTTAAATGTGGTATAAAAAATATGTCGTAACAATTATGTGACAGTTAGAAGAGAGCTTTTGTAAGAGTAAAAGTTAGATTGCTATTTGAAAGTATTGCCAACATATGACAATAAGTCACAACGACTCGCATTAAGTTAAGAGATTAAAGTATACAATAAAAATGTAAAGTATGCAATAAAATTTCAAAATCTTAAATTGATAATTGAATGAAAAGTTTACACATTAAATCATTATTAATGTTACATTGTTACGAAATATTTAGTTCAACTAATCTCCTTTTTCCGTTAACTTTTGTTAGCCATGCATAATTACATTACATGTTAATATTGATTAAGCAACATCTTTGCATCTAATCATTGTGAGCACTAGCTTGTTAACCATGCATCAATTAGAAAAAACCCTAGCCATTAACTAAAATTATGTCAATAATAATGGATAATACCGCCTCCATGATTTCATTTAAAAAGGTTGGAATATAATATCTAAATATTTTTATCAAAAGTGAACACCATCTTTTAACTATTTGTGTAAATTAAACTGAAGAAAAAATATATTCTCTAATATACAAATGTTATAATTATGTAGATATTAAGTTAATTAATTGGATTAACCAAGATTAAGCTATTTAAAACTAATTCTTTTACCTTTTCTTTTCTTTTCATTTTCTTATTGTATATTGTATTTTAGACAATAATAATTGATGTATATTTTTAAATTAGTTATTGAAAATGTTACCTGTGAAGGCTTTACTTAACCCGGCATTGAATCTGATTCCCTTTTAATTTACTCGTAATTTGTTGTCAAAACTTCAAAACAAAATGGGAATCTTCATTAGTCGGTTTATTGTAAAATGTTTATTACTCGTGAAGTTGTATGCGAAAATTATTATTACTTATATATTTTTTTGTTCTTTTTCTTGAAGCAAAATGTGTATGTATATGTGCATGAATGATAGTGCGTGTGTTATCTATTAAATTACTATACTACTTATTTTAGTCTATTTATATTATATATATATATATATACATATATATATCTCGAGTGTCTCGAATAATGCATGTATGGTACGTGTTTAGGGAATTTATGATTGAATGTTTAATCACTAATGTATACCTACCCTTCGGTTTAATTTGAGCATTAGCTTGTATGACATGATTGTTAGTTAATTATTATTAAAGTTGTAACTGATTTGAGCTGAACTCCAACGAGTTGAGCTTGACGGGATTCGTTAAATCAACTCGACTCATTTAGGATAAGCTCGAACACTGTTTGATAGCTCAATTAACTTTCTCGATTCATGTTAAATCGAGATGGACTCGAAATGCTCTGTATAATCTACATCTACATGTATGTATTATTAAATACCCAAATTACGTTTGATATGACTTGCATATTAAATTCAATATTGTCTTACTAATCCGCTGTCAATATTAGTTTTTATCGTATAAATGAATTGTCTTATATTCCTATGTCTCGTCACATCACATATATATATATAATAAAAATAAAAATAATGTACGACTATATATTGAGTGAAAGCAAATCTGTATGTCAGATTATTGTTCTTTGACGATAATAATAATTAATTATTAATAATATTGCAGAATAAAAAATAAGTGTTTTTCTGAAGTGTGCCCGTGGTATATGTTAAGAAGCATTTAATGAATCCATAATTTTCTTAAATATTAAAATTTGTAATTAATATATGCATAAAAAAGGTAATTATTAGATTGAATTAATAAGTATTAAACGCAAATTATAATATTTAAAGAAGTTTTGACTTCATTAAACACACATTATCGTATGCTACAGGGGCACACGTTAGAAAAACCCAAAAAATAAATAAAGATTTTTCTTTATGAACCAGATAATTCTGCTTATATAATTTTTCTAATCAAAAAGACAAAATTGATACTTTATACGTTCCTTTCAGAATTGGATGGAGAAGGTATTGAAAGATAAAATTAAATAAAGAAATATTAAATGCATTATACTTGATTACATATGAGAATCCAGGTCACGAACAAACTATATATAATACATCACAATTTATACACCAGCAAATATTATAAATGCTATATTATATGGGTCATGATTTGTACACCACTATACACGGATTGATCATATATTTATCTTTCGACGTCATTAGGGATGTTAATTAAAAGCTCTGATCCCAACTGGTTTTTTCAAAACCGTATTTCTTGGGTCGAGTTTGAGAATTGCTTAAATAATTACAATTAGTGTGGATCGGCAATGTCGGATACATCTCAACATAGTTTACCTCTATTTGCGGGTTTCGACAAGTAAGGATGGTGTATAAGATTTTTATTGAGATTTCATGTTAAATTAGAAGAATAGTACACGATTGAGACCGCTGTAACGCACATACTTCTTTCAGTATGTAACTTTATCGTGGTTGATTTTAATTAAGAATAATTTCATTTCTCTCAGCGCAAATGTTTTTGTGTCACCGCGAAAGGGAGGAGTTTTATTAAATAGACTATGGGACTATGGGTTTAGTTTCAACTTTTCACGGTTCACAAGAAACAACTAAATATTACTTGAATTGCAGTCGTTTACGAAGATTTGTATCGATTTCAAATGATCCCCGATTAAAGTTGTATTTTCTGTTTATCAAAAAGAAAAAAACTATCGTGTGCGAGTGGTAACGGTGTTCAAGCGTGACCTCACCAATCACGCCTCGTTCATTTCATCAAGTATACTTCTTTTTTTACTTAACATCTAATATAAAAATACTTTTACGGACTACAATGTAATGTACTACGGTCTTACTTAGTCAAACTTATACGGCGCTATCTTTCTATTTTAAATTATACTTATAATAACGATATCGATCTAATGTGTTAAATCATACAAACTAATATGCACGTATATGTTTTTATTATATATTATTATTTATTATTATTATTATATTTTATATTATATAAAATATAAAAGTGAAGCTTTCTTTTTCGATTTAAAATACAGTAAAACTTTAGCGATCTCACGTTAAATTCCTTACCCCATTTGATGATCATATGACTATCCAACTGATCTCACAATAACCACCAAATTTCAGTGTAACCCCACCCCGTCTATCAATAGATTCGCATGTTACTCCCTCCGTCCAAATTTATTTGCCCACCTTTCTATTTTGGTATGTCTCAAAATAATTGTCCTCTTTCAAAATCAACCAATCAAAATGCTTGAAAATGGTAAAGACGAAATCTTATTGGTGGTCAACAGTAATAACTGTACTTTTCTTAAATTGTGTATTCTTGTCTGGAGACAATAACTTTGGGACAGAAGGAGTAATAAAAATGAAAAGAGTGTATCCGCCAAACGGTTCCTTGATAAGAACATTGGATCATTTTTGATCAAGTAATTGACTTCTCGAGCAATTGACTTATCGTGTTTGGCAACACAATGTTAGTTAAACGTCGATATCGCTATATTATATAAGTACCTTAGATTAGGTGTAATATATAAATTTTATCTAATAAAAACTTGACAAGTGTGATGTCTATACCTAAATACTGGATAATCAATTTTATAGTTAGATATACTTGAGCAGTTGAGCATAACGCTAAACCTTTACAATAGATTCATAAGCATAATTAGGAGTTGAAACTAGTAATCTCGTTACAAACTTTTCAAAAATAAAATTTTGTGTAATGTGAAATTTGAACGGTTGTTAGAGCACCCGCTATGAAAAGGGCATCATCTTCGGGACAAATTAACGACTGTTGCGTGCCATATCGATCCAAAAGTGGTCGTACTCCTCCATTATTAGTTCAGCATTGATCATTTTTTTTAATGCTATATGTAGTATTGCTACAACAGGATGTACAGATTTAGTAAAGAAAAATAAAAGTGGTGATAATTGTTGGTTGTTTATAGTGATGAAAAGTGACTTGTAAGAAAACTGATGTGACGCTGAAGTGACAAAAATAATAATGGTTAGGGTTCCTTAGTGCATGGCTCCACGCTCTTGCTCAAAATTAAGGCACCATATTCAATTGACTGATTTGATGTAATGTGGAAAATAAATCAGCACCTAATCACAAATAAAATCGAGTTAAATTCAAGACAAGAAGCGTCCGGTAAACTGAATGGATCACAAAATTTTATTTGAATAAAGGGCTACGTTGGCCATTTTGGATTTGTTCGCAGGCCCAATAAACTAGATTGTTTCAAGAATATGATGGATTATACATTCACAAGCCCAATTTGTTCAATGATTGGGGTAAAAAGCCCATTTAGCCAGATTATGTTCGTTAAGTTAATTTGAATAACCAACATGATCGATTTAATTAAGGTGAGAAAGATTGACATGAGAATGTCATTCACACTGACTATTTAATTTCAGAGATAAACACGTTTGAAATCATGGATTCAGTCCCGTTGTATGCCAGAGAGCAAACTGATTTATCGGAAAATTCATTGCTAACGATGAATCAATTGGCTGAGTCATTATACGAGCGGACTATCACACGAGTTTAGAATCTCTCTCTTATGATAGATTTGAGAAAACTTTTGACATGTTCCGGTTGGACTTACTTAAAAACCAACCTCGTAAAATAATTCAAATTATCATATGCATTAATCTTAAATATAATATAAAATTAACCTCGATGATTTCATCAATTTAAAAAAATTTTAATTAAGCAATAAAACAATTAAACATGACGAACATCAAACATATCTAAAAATCTGGTAATATAAAATAGCTTAACAAATTAAGATAGTAAAAAATTTAAACTTACAACTTAAAATAGACATACTTTAAGATTCATACCATTAACAATTCGATTAAATAAATACAAAGAATAATGAATTTTATGGTTCAAAATAAATGAAATTTTACACATTATACTATTGAAGTATTGTGTGTATTCAATTTTGAAATTTCCTAATGTATATATTCAATTGAAAATATATATTTGTATATTTTTGCTACCATATGAATTTTTAAACTTAAGACATTGAATAGTAAGTTAAATATATATAATATACCATTTTAAAACTTGAATACATACAACAATAACTTTAGAGCCTCTTCCTACGTTTGAGTTTAAGTCTTCTTGAAAAATGAAGATACATTTTATCACACTTTTATAATAATATTATTATGCGATATAGTAATCTTAACTTTTATAATTTAATTTCAAAACTCAGTGTATATGTTTCAAAATATAATATCACACTTTTTCTTTTTTCAAGATTAACAGAAAAGTAATATTTCATAAAATCAAAAAGAATCCACTTGAATTACATATTGGCATAATACAAATGCAATACCAAGTACAACACTTGAAGTTTGTTATCGATCTTTTGAAGTTTATAAAAAATTTATACATAATATCCGTACATTAAAAAATTGCTAATAAAATGTTCTGAATAAATATAAATTTTAATCTTTTATGTCATTAAGATTTTATTAACCTCTAATTCATTAATTACCTTAAAAACATGGCTAAATAAAGTTCATGTTATCGAAAATAAAAATCTCAAAAGGCATGGATATAATGCTACTTCTAAAGATTGATCAGTCCAATGGGTTATGCAACAAGAATACAAATTAAAAGACTTGATATTGAAGGGAAAAATATTTCAGTTATTTACGTCAGTAACATAATTTATACCTCAATAATGCACTTAATGTCATTCGATAAAATGATTTCGTTCAAGTTTAATCGAAGACAATATCATGTGGCGGTATGCTTCGCAATGACAATTATATATATAAAAAAGCCAAGGACAATGGTTATCAATCACAAGATTGTATTTACAACGATTGTGTTCCCATAATTGATAGTTTTATGTTGTTGCCTCATGTGTTAAAATTAATAAGGGCCTAAAATTTCTTCTTTGTGACAAGGATTGTCTCCACACAAAAAACACGACAAATATAGTGTATAGTGAGGTATTACAACGAATATAAATGTTCATATGTATTACAACTTTAACATTATGATTGCTATTTTATTAAAAAAATTTAAACTTTTGATTTGAATATGTATAACAAGAATCCTTTATAGTTCTATATGCTGTTTGACTTACATAATATACCAGGGGCGGACCCACTTGAGAAGTAGTGGGGGCCTATGACACCATTCCCTTTGGGCTGTGTAGTATAAATTTTGTTAGACTTTCTATTGGTGACACCACAAAATTAATTATGTGACACCACTAAGCCTAAGAGTGCACCCTTAGTTACCTAGCACAACTCTAATTTGAGCCCAATATCTCACAAGTTTTAAGAGCCCAAGAAGGTTACAACTTGAGAAAAATAATCGTACGTATCATGCTTTCATTCTTGTAGATATGTGGTCGACAGTGAAGTACAAAAGAAACATTCTTTTAATTGGGATTTATCATTCAAACTCTTAATTGCAAGTCTCAGACTCCTAACATATTATAAGGTATACAATTTTCCTTTTCTTAATCTAGTCTAGCAATATATAATTCTAGGGTATATAATTTTAGGATTTATTTTTACTATTTTAACAATTATATTAATTTTAGGGTCATAGTCCAAAATTATTTTTCTATCCGCGGGATCCCAAGGAAGATCATTTATATCAATTGTTTTTAGCATTGAGGGAGTCGGGTTAGGTCATGGAGGTGTAGTATTGTTGTGTGGATGTGAAGTATTGTTGGAGTCATTCACATTTGAAGGTTCTTCACCATCAGATGATACTTTTCTTTTCACCCATCTTTCTATTGAACTCGTTTGCTTATGAAAAGCAACTGCAATAGATTGTTTTGGTTTCATCAAATCTTCACATCTCTGTAGTGTCCTATTGTGAAAACTACCCACGTCACTCACATGAGTTTTTAATCTATCTTTTTTATTCCAACTTTTGAAACCCGCAGTTACAAATGCATCACTCCCACCTTGTTGTCCAACATAATCTCTAAAAAGGTAACAACATAAACAAAATACTTTATCCACTTTAACACTATACTCTAACCAGCGAAATTTATCAAACCAAGCAACGACAAAACTTCTTTCCTTTTCCTTAGATTCTTCGAGAAGGAAGAATATCGAATTCGATTAACGGGTTCAATTGATGCAGTTAGATTCTTGATGTTTAACACATTACCATTTCGTGGTCATGATGATAGCGAAGACTCTATTTACAAAGGACTTTTCTTGGAAACATTAAACTTAATTGCACAACAAAATGAGACTTATCGTAAGGCTATGCTTAAAGCTCCCAAGAATTGTACATTGGTGTCTCCGAAAATTCAGAAAGATATCGTTGAATGTTTTGCCAAAGAAATATTGAAATTCATATTTGAAGAAATTGGTAGTGATGTGATTGGTTTGTTAGTTGATGAGTCGAGTGATGTATCTAAAAAAGAACAAATGGCCGTGGTTTTGAGATATGTTGATAATCGTGGATTCGTTAAAGAGAGATTTATTGGTGCTGTTCATGTGAAGGAGACATCAACTTTGACTCTTAAATATGCCATTGATTCTTTATTTGTTGAACATAAATTGAGCTTGAAACAAGTAAGAAGTCAAAGTTATTTTACTTAACTATTAACTATTTAAGTGATTTTTAATTTACTTAATCTTTTTTTCTTAATTAAATAATTAGGTAAGAGGTCAAGGATATGATGGAGCAAACAATATGCGAGGAGAGTTCAATGGTTTGAAAGCTTTGATACTAAAAGATAATAACTCGACATATTATATACATTGTTTTGCTCACCAACTTCAGTTGGTAGTTGTAGCCGTGGCAAAAAACCATGAGGGTGTTGGAAACTTCTTTGATATGCTAGCTCTAGTGATTAATGTGGTTGGTGCTTCTAGTAAACGGAAAGATCTAATTAGAGAATCACACAGAGCTAGAGTACAAGAACAGATTGGTAAGGGTGAAGTGGAAACTGGAACAGGGTTAAACCAAGAGCTTTCTCTTATAAGAGCAGGATATACACGATGGGGTTCTCACCACAAGTCAATGTCAGGTTTAAAGTCTTTGTTCCCAGAAGTTATTAACGTGCTTGAATATGTTAAGAAAGAGGGAGATCATGCTGTGAACCGACATCAAGCATCCGATATTTTATCATATTTTAACACATTTGATTTTGTATTTTACTTGCACTTGATGTTGCACATTTTAGGACTTATAAATGTATTGTCACAAGCTCTTCAAAGAAAAGCTCAAAATATCTTAGAAGCGGTTTCATTGGTGCAAGGAACAAAGCGATCATTGCAAACCTTTAGAGAAAATGGTTTTGATGGATTGCTGAAGGTTGTGTATTCGTTTTGTCAAAAACATAATCTTGAAAGGTTGAATATGGATGAAGTTTATGTTATCTCAAGAAATCGAAAGAGCAATATTACCAATCAACACTATTTTAAGGTTGATATTTTTAATACAGTTTTGGATATGCAAATTCAGGAGTTTGGTCATTGCTTCAGTGAGGTAAGTACATAATTGCTTACTAATATGTCGGCTTTGAGCTCACGTGCTTCATTTTCTATGTTTGATGCGTCGAAGTTAATGAAGTTGAGTAACATGTATCCGTTTGATTTTAATGACGCGAAGAGGGATAGTCTTAAGCGTGAACTTGACATCTACTATGATGTTATTCGTCGAGATGAAAGATTTGCCAACTTGAATGGGATTGATGAACTTGCTAAATTGATTGTGGAAACTGAAAAACATCTTTCTTATCGTTATGTGTATCGATTATTGAAATTGGCTTTGGTTTGCCGGTTGCAACCGCGACTGTTGAAAGATGTTTTTCTGCAATGAAACTTGTAAAGTCTGCTTTGCGCAACCGAATGGGTGATGAGTTTTTGAATTATTGTCTAATTGGTTCTATCGAAAAAGAAGCACTCGCTAATGTTACGAATGAAGCTGTAATTAATCGCTTTTAAGGAAAGAGAGATCGTAAAGGAAAATTGCCATTTTAAGGTACTCGTTTCTTATTTTAAGTGACGGGTTTTTATTTAGTGTTAATTTTTAATAAAATTGTACTCTCTTAGTTCAAGATTTTATTTTAAATTTTTGTTATTATATTTGTGACATCACTGATTCAAAATCCTGGGTCCGCCTCTTTAATATACTTTCATTTACCAATTTACTATTTACACAATCATATTCATATACAAAAAGTAAGACAGAAACTATATGCTATACTACCTTAAATCATTAATTTTGAGACTATAATGTATACTAGCAGACACCCGCGCAAAGCAGCGAGGTACTTTTTATGTTTAATCTCATTATATAAGCTGGATAACTGAATTTACTGATATGTATTTACAAATTATAGACGTGTGTATTATAGGACTAATATATGAAGAATTAAACAAATGGTAGTTTTCAAATGGATATGTGCTTATTTATGGACAAATATTATAGGTAATTTCTATAGTTAGAAAAGGTTAACTTGGTACATTTCACCAAATATAAGGGTATTTGTGTCATTAGTGTTCTTTAAAATTGTAAGTTAATGAAGAAAAGTCTTAAACAATTTATAAGGGTGTATGATTTTGCAAGTCATGTAAAATGTTTAAAATTTTAACATACACATTATTTAAATAATTATACAAATTTAATACAAATTGAACAGACCGTATGTATATACGAGTTTTAGTTCTAGCAGATAAATATAACAAAATATGATGCAATAGTTTTTTGTTTCTGTTTAAATATGCACTAGGAAATAACTGACTTTTAGTGTCAATTTTTATTTTTATTAAGTTTTACTAAAAAAAGCAAATTATTTGTTTTGGCAGCTATTTAACGTACATTCCTGTATTTTCTTTTGTGTGAATGGTTTAGCTTACGTATAAAAAATGTATTATGTGTAAACATAAGATGCTTTGTTCACACGTTAAATTTTAAACTTAAGTATTGTGTTTCTCAACTTTCATGTAAAAAATATTTCATCGTCCAGTAAAAGTGTTCACTTTGACTATTATTTTTTTTAAAAAGATAAAATCTCTTTGTGAAAAGTAGCATTTTAATACACATAAGACGTGTTTTCACACATAATATTTTTGATCGAATTATACGAAAAAATTTGAAAGGTATAAACATCTAATTAAAAGGGGAACATGGGTGGTGAGTTTGATCCTTGATGGGATTGTCTTCATTAATATGAATGTTCCAAAGAGTGAAAGAAAATAACACAATTTCACGATATAAGCATGTACTATTTTTTGTTGATTTTTGGTCAAGTGAGTTCCGAAGATGGAAATATGGTCTATTTTCACACCTTGGGCATCAATTGTTTTGTGGGCTTATTTTCAACAAAACATACAAAAAGGAGTCATGAGAAAACGTAAGGGCTTTTTGGGAGGATAAATTTGAAAACAACACACAACATATATCATCACAATCACTATCACTATCACTGTTATGGAACATATATATTTATAATTGTAATTGTAAGTACTTAAAATTTTATTTGGGAAATTAATTACGGAGTATGTAGTTTTATCATATGAGTATGTAGCTAGAATTATCATAAAAGTGGCTAAAATCTACTAAGAAATTCAGTTACGATCAGAAATTGAGGTGACCCGTAGTACCGTAATCTCACTAAGAATGTAAATTTTGTTTAAGTAGCAAATAGACCTGTAATTATCCCTATCCTCAATGGCTGAGCCCTCTTAACAATAATCATAGACTATATGTTCCAAACTCAAAATGATCAATAAGTTTATATAAGAAAATTTGAATATAGTTTATTCTTTATAGATATGATTTCTGGAATCTTAATATTTTTACCCTTTCATGTAATTGAAAATCATAGAATAAAGAATCACATGCATTGAATTCATGCAACAAAAGCCAAAATGAGTAATCAGATTTCAATTTTGTGGTCTAAATTAAGTATAATTATATTTTTGAGAATAAAGTAATGCCATAAATCAGTTGGAAAACGATATCAAAATGAAAAAAAAAACAAAAAAAAAAAAAACATCACCAACACCAACACCAATTAGAATATACAAATACAAATATAAAGAAAAAGAATAATAATAAAATAAAGGAAACAGTAAAATGGAGTAAAAAACAATTTTTCCTCAAATACATCATTAATTATAATCTCCATGATGATTTAAATGTAATTGTGCTTTTCTTTGCGTGGCTTCCTCTTATTGGAACTCTTAATTGATTGATGTTTTTTTAATTATTTCTTTAATTTCTTTGAAAATTGCAATCCAAAATCTTTACAATTTAAGGTGTATTTGGCACATAAACTTATTGGAGCTTATGACCTTTAGAGAGCTTAAGTTTATTTTATCCATAAGCTCAAACTTCTAGTCTTGTTTGATAAACAAAACTTGAGGAATTTATTGAAAAAAATAAGCTCTGGAAAAATAAGCTACTTGAAGTAGCTTTTAAAAATAAGCTTCAAACTTATAAAATGAGAAATTACTTAAATACCCCTTATATCATTATATATCATATATATTTTGTTCTTTTATGTCAATTTACATTTTTAAACTCCAACTAGTTTTATCAAACACTTATAAAAAATAAGTTCCAACTTCTAACTTAAAATATAAGCTCCAGCTATATACTTACAGCTTCAGCTACCAACTAATTTCGTCAAACATACTCTCTGTAAAATTATTTATTTATTTATATTTTACATGTTGTAATTTCTCTTTTCAATTTTCACTTTTTGCGGTTTGTACATGGGTAATGCTCGATGACATATCAACTACTGTTACTCATGAATTATGCAGAAACAAATTATCGTACAGTTTTTGTATTTTAATAATTGATTAATATCAAGAAAATCTTTGAAAGTCAACAAGATCATCTTAGAATATAAATTTTGCCTACCACCATTAGAGTCAAATATATTAAAATAACCCAAAAAAAGTTAATTATTTAAAAGTTGGGACTAGGATTTGAGTGTGTAGATTAACTTTCTCTTGTGATATATGGGGCACACTATATTCCTTAATTAATTAATTAACTGGACAAATTTGTGACCTTTTTAATTAGTTTAACCAATTTCTACAAATATAAATTTGTAATGTCGTTGTGGAATCAATTTAATTTTAATTATTTAAAACTATGAAGTTATTTTCAAGAAAGTTGGCATTTCTTGAAATGCCATAAATGCTATATTTAGTATCTTAACTGATCTTAGATTCTTGTGTTTTGATGGAAAAACCTCTCTTCATCAAACACTCAATTAATTAAATTCTTTTCGAATTAAATAATAATTAATAATTAATATAAGTTGCACTATAGTTTCACAAGAATTCTCTGAAAAGATAATCGACTAAATTTGATCATAGGTTGTGAGTTAATTAGTGAATAATTTAATTTTAACTTAATCTGAAATCTCTTGTACCTTATACACTGTACAAAACATTTCTATTTATAACATAATTAAATGTTAGACGATAATAGCTTGACAGGTCATTGAGATGGTGATGGATTGTGATCATGATGGAAAGAAAAAATTGGTTACCATTTAAATAGACAAGAAAAGAGAACTATTTAACATTTAGAATGTAAGTTTTACGTTTTCCTTGCAAAACGTTGATAAACAACAACGCTGACCGGTACACAGATATTCCGCTCTAAGGACATTATGTAAAAAACAATGCTTATACTGAATTAACGGTCCACTCAAAAGAGTGATCGCGTATAACAAGAAATTAACCATTTTCTTGCAAAATCCTAACCTCTAAAACCAACTAAGTTACGCGCATTAGAACTGACACCAAAATTGCAATACTTCTGACCAAGCGTTACTATTGTGTATTAGAGTGATTCATCACTTAAAAGTTACGAGTTTAAGTATTATTATTGGAAACAAAATGTACGTGTAAAAAAAAGTGATGTATATATTATTTATAGATAATAATAGATAATGTTACGTGTTACCAATTTTTTTAATTCTTCAAAATCTTCGATTTCACTTATTATACTTGATATAGTACTTCTAAAGTTGTAAATGCACACTTCTGTTTCAAGAGATTTCCACAAAAGAAATGAATAAACATAATTGAAAACGATCGAAATGAAAGAAAAAGATAATGAAGGGGACAAGATCTAAATCAATAATCACTCAAAGTTTGCGAATTATTCGATGTTTAATCTCTTTTTCTACTGTTAATTAAGTCACTCATATAATTACATATTCCACTTTTTTTCGGTTAAGTTTTAAGATTGATAATTAAATATAAATATAAATTTATTATAACAATATTACCGGATAAGCTTTTAATCTAGTGGTGAAAACCTTTTTAGTTGAGTGAAATCAATAATTTTCCCAATCATTAAAATTAAAGAGTTCTTTTTAAAAGAATTTATATATTTCATAAAGTTTTCACATTTATTCAAAAATACGTAAAGATTATATATTTATTTATACATTAATTGGATATTTGGATTATTGGTTTTCTCTTCCACAAAACATCATATAATTTCTTTATTTTGCTTAGTTTTCTCTTCCACAGATTCTAAGTTTTATTTCGATTATCTTAACAAGGATTTTCCTGATACCCAAACAGTTAAAATCAAAATATATTTATATCGAAATCGATTTAATTACATGATACAAAAACATAATCCAGATTATCGTCACACACATGTCATTTCCTAAAGTTTACTATAAGGGTTCAAACCCAGACCAGTAGATAAACATGTTTTTACGAACATATAATGTGCAGACATAACTCCAAATCAGAAAGAAAAAGGTTAGAAATAATATAAGCTATAGATTATTATTTTATAGTGAACATTTTCAGCCGCATTTTCCTTGATAATTGTTGTACGTGTGAATTAAGAAGCGAGAAATTGGAAAGTTCAAAAAAATAAGACGTTAATTAAAAAAATATTTTAAGAAAGTTATTCAATTCTACGAGAGACTAATATAGTGCCAATTAAAGGATATGAATAATAATAAAATTATAATTTGATGAAGAAAATAATTAAAGCCTAATTGCCTTAAAGCACTTTCAAATGGACCCATGTCTTGTCTTCTCAATACCTCTTCCTCCTCCATGATTTGATTTTCCATTTTTCCATTTTAATTTCTCATCTCTCTTCAATTATATACCATCTTTAAGTTCCTTTCTCTGTTCTCTCTAAACCAATTTTCCAATTTTCTTATTGACAAAAAATTGATCATCACTTACTAAAAGATCTAATGTCTAGTGATCAACAAATCAAGGGTAGATCAGAAATAGGTGAAGGATCATCACGGGGTGGCGGTGGTAGCAGTGGCGATGGTGGTGGTGGTGCACTTGTACCATTTGATTCACAACCACCAGCACCACCAACGGTACCACAACTAAGCCGATATGAGTCACAAAAACGACGCGATTGGAATACTTTTGGGCAATACTTAAAGAACCAAAGACCACCAGTTGCTTTGTCTCATTGCAACTATAGTCATGTACTAGATTTCCTTAGGTACCTTGACCAATTTGGAAAAACTAAGGTTCATTTACAAGGTTGTGTCTACTTTGGTCATCCCGATCCAGCTGGCCCTTGTACTTGTCCACTTAGGCAAGCTTGGGGCAGTCTTGATGCCCTCATCGGGCGTCTTCGGGCAGCTTACGAAGAAAATGGTGGATTGCCTGAAATGAACCCGTTTGCTAGCGGCGCGATAAGGGTCTACTTAAGGGAAATTCGCGATTCGCAAGCGAAAGCTAGAGGGATTCCTTACAAGAAGAAAAAGAAGAAGAGAAATACTCCGACTCTAAAGGCGAATGAAGAAACATCGAATTTTCGCATGCAACAATCATGATCTATTTATGATTAATCATCTTCATCTTCAAGAAACTGGTAATCGCTTTATTATTAATCAATTACTTGATGCTAGAATTTTTTGCATAAAGCTGAACTGATAATCATAGTTGCATATATGACAAAACCCTAGATTTACAATCCAAAAAGCAAATATTGTTGCGGAAAAGGCAAACCCTAGCAGACTGCATATGATTCTAGAAACCCTACGTTGCATGGAGAACACTTTGACCAGTAATCTGCAGAACTCTCTATCTGCATATATAACTGGTTTCCTATCTAATAAAAATAAATTTGATTTAATTAAATGCTTGGATATATAGTTTATTAATATATTTTTGGTGAAAATTCTCCTTTATTAAGTACTATTTAGAAATAGCCAGTCTTGTCTCTTTTGGGATTCTGCACTATATAGAGTGGCCATCAGGATTTCATCATATTAATTACATCAATTAATTAAACACAGTCAATTACTAACTACTAATAATAACGCATCCATATATATAGGAGTAGCATACACGTACATTAGGAGTACATGTGTCCATCAGTTTGTGATTAATTAGCTGTAATTTCTTACACAATTTCATAATTAAACTCACAATTTTAATAATTTGACTATAAATGCTTAAACACAATGGGGTAATATTATTCACTTCACATATATTATTTTTACAAGAAATACGTACATTGCCTGAATGTATTTTCATTTTTAATTTAATTACCATAACTTCTTACTAGCTAGGATTTTATTTATAGAAACATCATGAAAAAACAATAGTAACATAATGGTCCCAATATAAATTAACTAGCCAGAAAGAAACATAAAAAACTTAGTGAAACTAAGTATACTAATTTCATTGCACAGATAAATTTAATGAAGTAATTTACCTAATGAAAATGCAAAACTAGACATACACTAATCTCTGTCATCACCTTAAAGGGCTGTTCATCTTTACATAGGACTATACTTACATATATAAGCTTACTTATGTATGGTTATGTAAGTATGTATAATTCAGAAAATAAAAGATAATAAGTAAGTGTAAGCAATTCCGATTCCATGGCATGCTAACAAAAGAGCAAATAATGCAAAATAAACCATTCGTCACACATCTACGATCGAAGTAATTAGTTAGTTCCTTAAGCATACAGTTCCAACACTAGCTTCATTGAAGAAATATAAGTGTGATCAACAGAACGAAACGAAGTGCCACGTACGGAATATACTCAAAACCAAAATTTTAACAAGATCGGAATATATTTAAATGTGCAAACGTACAGACATGCCAGAAAGTTTGGATTGTAATTCTATAAATTCTTTCAGTAACATTCGTGTAAAGTAATGAGTCCATGTGTATTGTGTACATGCATATATATATATCAGAAGATTTTTTGTACTTAAGTTACTTGAATATATGTCCAAATGTATGTTTCTTGTAATGAGGATATATAGATAATATATATAAATAATAATTTATTTTCAGGTGGACATGGGCATACAAGCTCTCAGAATATACAGCTGCTGGAAGTCCATTGATGCAGATTTCCTGATTCTCTAGCTAGAGCTCTGGTTAATTGGTTACGGTGATATATATATATCATAATTAATAACAGCACAATTTATTGTTTATATATTGTCTGAATTATATATATATGCACTTCATTCTTGTTAATTTTGAAGATCGATATATAGGTTTTAAACCAAACTTAATTAATTACGTACCCATTTATGTTAAATTTATAAAATTAAAAATGTTTAAAAATACTAAGGAATTGAACAAAGAGATAACAGTCGTCTTGTGGTCTTGACTCTTTGGCACATGCTTATAATTGACTTGAGAAGAAGATTTTCTTTTTTTCATTAACTCAAAATATTATTCAGTGAATATCGATCGTGAATTATATATTACAGGTTGTGAGTTCAAATTTCATTTTTTACAACTGTTTATATATAATGTGTATAGTTAAGTTGTATATTAATTGTTGTGACTTAGAATGTGAGAGTGTGTCATTTTAAAGATTTATCTTTATGTAACACTATATATAAATTAACAAATTAAAAAATAAAAAAATTGTAATTGATGTGATAATTAGGCCCACTTATAGTACCATTGGATTCCTCTTGAATTCATTCATATTCATTAATGGAGACCCAAGAGGACACCATTTCCTACTTATATCCTAATTGCTTCCCATAATTTCATTCTTATGTTTTTTTCCCCACTGTGAATGATAATTAATACATTTTCAACAAACATAATCAAAATTTTGAAGAATATAATAAGATCCACCTAAACAATCAGCTATTTAATTACTACTGTAAATACGATACGTACATACAGTTACTTAACTTACAAGATTTGCGCAATCCATATGTATGAGTATTATTACAGTACAAAGTTTAAGAGACAAAACAGTTTAATATAGTTAACAAGTCTCTTTTGTGATAGATCAGCTAATTGCAGTTTAAAAAACAATTAACTAACTGTCAGTTAACAACAATTATGACACATCATCTTAACTTCGAAAATACGAATCTCACAAAAAAGAAGTGAAATTTAGAAAATGTTAATCATAATCGATGCTATGAATGTTAAGTTTCATTGATAAATTCTTTTTTGCGGTTATAACAATTTATGAATATTAGACCCAAAATTGTTAATATTTATCGCGGTGAATCTTAGTTAACATTTATGGTGATGAATGTTAAAATTAAAAATATTCTTCAAATAATTTGATGTTTTAACATTCATCGTAACAAATGTTAGTTAACATTTATCACGGTGAGTGTTAACAATTTTTTAAATAAATATTCATCAACTAATGTTATAACTTAAAAATGAAATTCTTCCGTTAATATATTCTTTATAGCATGGATTTTGATTACTATTTATTGAAAAATATTTTTTTTATTGATATTTTGATTTTTAAGTGTAATATTGTTATGATGAATATTAACGCTTCCTCGTTTAAAAAGAAAATATTTTTCTCTCGAATGTTCGACTGTATATATATCAAAATAAAATGTACTAAAAGAATAAAAAGAGAAAATGAAGAAAAAATCAATGTACTCGATCGTAGGATTATGGCAATCAAATATATGTAAGTGGTACGTTTCAATAATGTAACATTTAATGCATGCACGTGTGCGTTGGTCTATAAGTCATGCTTTATAATTTATATATATTTGGTTTAATAAACAATATGATATGATTTCATTAACCTTAAAAACAATACGATCTCATTTTTATTAAACTATATATACAATTTCGAGTTTCTGTAGCACGTGACCTAATAGTACTTATAAATAAAGAATTAAAGGTGTGTTTAACGAATGAAGTAAATGTAGTTTTTAAGAGAAATCCAATAATGCATTTAATACACATGTATTTCGTTTAACATAAGTTATGTATTTGGATTGTACTCATTTTGAAACCAAAAAAGTAGAAATAAACAGCCAACAAATGGTCAAAAGAGCATAAATGCATAATTGTAAAGGACTTTCATGCATCAAATCCATTTGAGTCCCTACAAAGACAATGACAATATGAAAAGTGTTGTCATAATAATTTTTTAGGGACAAACCATGTCAAATAACCCCCTTCCCTCATCTCAAAATGATATCTAGTACAATTCCCTCATTCATCACATATCAATCATACCTTTTAGCTTTTTTGGTTTTCCTAAAATAACTTCATCTACAAAACCAATAAATAGTGTAGCAAAAAATTTGATCTTTTTGCACATTTCATACGAAGAAAAAGAGTTAAGTATGTATTGTTTGGTCTCGTGTTTGAAAATTCGCGTGGAAAAAAGAATAGAAACACATCGTCACATGTAAGCCTTTAAGGAGGACCACATTATCGATGGGTCGTTGAAGGAAATGAAAGATTCCTTAACACGTGGCATCGTATGAGTTAATACATGTTTTTTCTGTTTTCAGTTTTAAGCCACGGCTGTTTTCTTTTACCAACAGTGAAACATTGGCATGTTGCTTGTCTATGATCATGATGCTAAAGCAGTGTTTGGATATGGGTCAAAAAAAAAATTGCTTTGAAATTTATGGGTAAATGACTCAAAATAGTCTGATGTGAAAAGGCAGGTAAGAAACTATCCTAAAAAAACAGATCACTGACATGAATGTGAAATTAAGATTAACGACTCATAATCACAATTAACAGAAATCAAGATTAACCAGTGTATCACAACCATGCTTGCGAATGCATACTTATATGTATGCGTTTTAGTGATAAAGAGATACCACATTTAGATTGGACCTAGAGTGCGAGTACTTCTTGATATCACATGAAAGTGAGGGGGTCTAAAGATGTTCCCTTTATCAAACTGGAGCTGATGCAGATATCTGAACGATTATAATCTGTTTTATAATTCACGGATACACATAGTTTTTCATTGACATCACATATTCACCTCACTATATGATCAACATTCTGAATCCATCTTAATTTACCTTTCTGTGAGAAGACTGTATCTACCAGTTTGGTATAATGAATGTTCTGACCATTGTAAATCATGTTCTGTTCAGACCCGTAAAATAGATGTCAAAGAATAAAGCAAATCATTTGTGATGTCCAATGTTCTTATATACACACTTTAATTTAATTATATATGCAAATGCAAATGCAAATTCATGTCCGCGTGTAAAACATTAGAGCTTTTGTGCCACTAAAAGCAAATGCCCGTGGACATTTAGGATTGTAATTGGTGTTTCGTGCTAACCTTATGCAACTACACCTTCCTTTCTCAGTTTCTCCTTTAAGGAGAAAAAAATATATCACATTGCAATATTGCATATGAAAGCTGGTATGTAAATAACATACTGAAAAGGAATCCACTAGTTTGGAAGAACAAGTTAAAGAGAAAAATGTGATAGGAAGACTGTCTAATTCATGTTTAGAGTGAAAGAATTTCCAGCAAATTAAACTTTCGGAAGAAAAATGAAGATCATGATTTATGAGAGTGAGAATTTTTATCATAATATCATCAGACTACATATATGCATGACATCATTCTTTCCCAGTTAACCTTTACAAATCAGCAACTAAAACACAGAGCAAAAGGAAGAGCGAAAATACATACTAAAGTTAGCCCTTTGAGTGGTAGCAGAAACTAGCCTGATAATGGATTAAATAGTACTCGTAATTTTTAAAGAATTTAGCATAAAAAAATTAGAAGTAATAGATTGACCAGGAGTACAGTAAATTAAGATTAGAAATAAAAAACTTCCAGACGGAGATTGGTAACCTGCATAACATAGTCAAAGCCTCAAAAGTTATGCAATTGTCATCAGAGGTGGCAATATTGACCCATTTACTTACGCAGTTCTAACGGTTAATAAAGTTCAAATAAGGAAGTTCTAAAAAGCAAACAGGTCAAATGGGTCGTAAGGGTCAAACTAACCCCAAAGTTTGATATACAGTAAACCTCCGAAATGTTTTGTTGTGTGTGTGTGTGTAATCATGTATGACCCACAAACTAAATATACAAAATTTAGAAGTTTTGGACAAACAGTGTTTTGGGTCAACCCAAAACGATAAGTACCAACAAGATATCGGTTTTGATGCATTAAACAATATCCCTGACAGATGAATTTTGCCACCTTTATCTGTCATAACCAGGAATAAAACCATGTTAACAACATAAACTTCTTAATTATGTACCCAACACCACAATAGATCTGCAACCAATAGTCATAACCCGGAATAAAACCATGTTACGAACATATATTTCTTAATAATGTACCGAAAACCACGATAGATATGCAACTAATACTCATAAACATAATTCATGCCCAAAGAAAATAGTACAGTGGAATCAAGAAGAGAGAGTTAAAAATCAAATGAAATCCCTTCACAAAGCATGTAAGATCAATGAAATGATAAGACCATTTAAATAGCATGACGATTAGAAACAAAGTTGAATCTTGATTTTTTCCTTTTACTGCACGTATCGCCTTCTTTATCGTAAATAATTGTATAATTTGAGCTGCTTATGTCCCTAAAGTAGCAGAACTCATCATCACCATAATTATATGTCTCCTGTGTACTCCCTACTCCACTAACCACCGAACTTCCCTTCACAAGCATTGAGCCCTGACCATTTTGTAAATTTTCAAGAACACTAGATGAAGATTTAGCACCCGAGTTATCAACCTTTTTCTCATTGAACCCCAAAGTTATATTTGCCACCGAAATATAGCTTCCATTTTCTTTGTCCACTGTATCTGAGTCTATGTAAAACAAAAACGATTTTAAAGATTCTGTTAAATGAACAGAAGACGGCTTCTTGGCATACACGCTATCATTGAACCCGATTGTCTGTTTAACGATCTGTGAATCTGCGTTTTTTGCCATCACCATATTATTACTATAACTAAAAACTTGAGTTGACTCGGTTACTATCTTACCAAGTGATGACTGTACCCATCCTGTTGACTTTATTGACCTCTTGACCTTAGTAACAAATGTTCCATTCAAACCCGTATGATTAGAGACCAAACAAACATGCAGAGGCGATATATATTGTTTCAAAAGACTCCCACTTGTCTTCTCACTCTTCTTATCTATCCATACGTGTAAATTAGCATCTACGAACCAAACATTCAACGCATTTGTCACACTGAAAGAAAAATAATGGGATTTCCCATTCAAAATTGTTCCTAAAAATGGAGTTATCTCCATATCATACGTAGGAAGATCAAATGACCCAATACCAGTAATGGGTCTCCACAATAACGGATTAACACCTCCTGTGTAAACTACTGTAAAAGGCCAAACTGCCCCAACTACACCACCATCTAAACTTACCACAACCTCCCTAAACGCCCCGTTACCAGGGAAACCAGTCAAATTATTATCCGAAATATATTCATTAGGAACATTTGTGGGCCAAAATTCATCGTTTTCATGAAACGAAACATACACTTCAAGAACAGCCCTATATGCATTCTGTGGAATCACAAACTCTTTCGACTGTACATCGGTCGAATTCTGTATTGGAAACCACAACCCATCATTCAACGGTAAATTTCTCGAAATGGGTATGATCAAATCAGCCCATTGGTTTCGTAAATGGCCCGAACCAACTGGCAATTTTGTAGATTTCTTATCCTCAAAAGGATAAAAATGAATACTAACATTGACATGATATATACCAGTATAAGTACTATCAACAATATTCCCTAAAAAAACATCAAGTGTTTGATTATGTTTCATAAGTAAAGAATAATACTTACTAATATCTTTCTTAACAGTCCAAACAATCCCAGTAGCTCTGGGTTCAGCAGTGCAGCTTCTAAGCAGCTCAACACCACTCAACCAAACACCAAAAATTCGATCAAATTGTTTGCCTTTACACGTGGCCGTCCATTCAAGAACAATGGTGTCAAAGTTAGTTGATGGGCAGTTGGATGGTGGGGAGTATGGGGCAGAAACTGGTGGACTTCCATAAGTGAACCCAAAATCATGTTGTAAGATAAGGGTTGTGCAAGGTTTTGTGTTGGGTAGTTTGATTGGTTTTGTGACTTCAAAGTAAGTGGTTGGTGGGATGTTGTTGTTATTGGTGGTGTCGGTGATTGTGATGGTGGTGGGGTCGGTGGTGAAGTGTGGCCGGAAAGTGTGTTTGCCGGCGGTGATGAGAGAGAAAGAGAGAATGGTGAGGAGGAGAAAGGGGACGGTGGAATCCATGGTGGCTGTGAAAACAATGTGAAGAAAGTGTGTGAGATTTGAGATTTAAAAGGTTGTTAAAAATAAATAGCTGTATTTAATGGTGGTTGTTTGGGTTTGGATATATATATATTTAATTTTATTTCAATATTCAATATATTCAATATTTGAATCATAATAATCCACTTCTATCTAAAGCATATAAAAAAATAAGTATTTAAACTATTTATCAAAACCTTGCCGGTCTCTTTTTTTGAATCTATAGTGCTAATTCCAATTATGTTTGGTTAGACTTTCTCATTAAAATACTTTGAATGACAAAGATTTGTGTTTAACGACCGTGTTATTATAAGTGTTACGATTCTATTTCTCTAATTAGTCTTTCGTTGTTATCTGATTTTGTTTGAATTTGATTAAATTAATATTTTGGTATGAGGATTTTATCGAAAGAGATCATATATAGAATTCATTCACGATTTCCAAAATATGTAAATATTTGACACTTGTTTATATATGCGACTGGTAAATAATCACATTAAATTATAGCTCTAACTTCCAAATGTCGATCACTCCTTTTTCAAATACCTGCACTGAATAATAAAAAGACTGCATATTCAAATACTTTTGATCGCATCTTTTCACTAAAAATTTTGTCACGTGTCACAATAATTTTGTTGGTCGTATCTTTTCTTTGAATACATATTTTAAGAACATGAATCATCTTTCATTAGAAAAAAAACTACGTTAAAGATGTACATCTATCTATAACAAGTTTAAAAAGCTATGTAAAATAAAAAAAAAAATAAAGAAGCTGAAAAATGGACCTTAAAGTGATCCATTTTCGATGGTACAGCCAATATTGAATAGAGTGAAACTAGTCATTGGAACACTGAGTTTATTCAACTGTTTTTTACATTAAGAATTCACAAATGGTGTATTAATTTACTTGGTAAGAAAAACATGAAGCTCTAAGCCAGTTAAGTAAATAAGAAAACACATCAGTTCAGTTTTGAAAGTTGACCAGAATCTCCATTCAGAAAGAAAACTTCTAATGGTTTATATGAAGATGACGATGATGAGGCAACCGTTGATCCAAATCTGTATGTGGGTTGCAGTATTTTGCTTCCTTTCGGACATGGTACCGTTAAAATCCTGGGTCCTGTCCTCATTTGCCAAATCTGCAAAATTTATGCATCAGTATTTGAACGACTCGGTCCGCTTGGGTAATGGGTAAATTTTGGTGCATATTGGAATGGGTTGACTCAGATTGGCCGACAAAGCGACTCACAAATACTTTTTTGTACAAATTCTTTTTAACTTTTTAACTTATTAGAGTTCTAAAAATGTAATAATGAAAGTAAATACAATCCAACTTCTTTTAATAAAAAATGTGGTTTTAGAAGTTTTTATTAAACATTTGAGTATGCTGCAAGTGACAATTTCAACCAGTTTCCTTTACAGTAAAATCCTTTAGCAGTTTAACTTAACCCATTTGATCTATTAGAGATCAAACATAACCCATATGGGGGATACAATTTCCAGCTCTAATAGAATCTTACCTCCACAATGCCCTTTCGAGGGGCATGAATAGCGAGACACAGACAATAATCGTTTTTTACATGTGTGTGCACTCCCGCAGCGTCTTTATTTACAAGTCTTTCAACAAAAAGACAGTTAGCATCCCGATACCCCTGCAAAGGAGTTTTAGGTCTCAAAAAACACCAAACTAAAAAAAAATAGAAAAATTAGAAATACCTTCCATAAGCGTACAACCACAAGGGCTCGAGTGTCCAATAGCATAATACGACCAAGTGAATCTGTTATTGCAGCCAAAGTCCCACTAGGCGATAAGGTTAGCTTCTCTCCTTTTCTTGGGTGATCTTTTAAGCATGTAAGAGGTAAAGCTGCATGATTTTGAAAATCCACAAAGTTGGCTTTTGCTACAACTACTATGGGCGTTTTTTACACTAAATCGATAGCAAAAACGCAGTCATAGCTAAAAGTTGAGACTACTGCAAACCCATTAAAAATGACACGTTCGGATGTCCACTTTGGAAGAGATTATGTGATATTGAATGACTGTAATAAGATAATCAGCTTTAATGAAACAAGGTGTATTGAATTATGTTGCTTAAAAATATAACAATCGCTTAAAATGGTATTAAGAGTTTTTTTATTACTAGTATAACTAGTATAATAGAATTATCAACACTCATACAACCGATTATCTGATCCGTACAACTTCGAGCAATAGAAGCCCATCCAAACACTGCCTCCTGCAGCCTATTGATGAGTGTGAATATTTTATCACATAATCGATTTGAAAACACAAATCAATACACCCCAAAGTAATTTTACTCTACTCTATAATCAGCATGTGTCGAGATAGTACAAAGTCATTATTCAAAAATATTTGTGACCCCTAAGTAATCAGATAATCATTTTCAGAACACACGTCCTAATTTGCGACATGAATCAAGTTTTCCAATTTTCATAAGAGCCCTTGTAAAACTTAAGAATAAACCTGACCTCGAGCAAATGGTTGTGGCTTTGGTTCAGGCTTTTTTGTTGGTTGGGGGCTTCTCCATACCAATTTGGAGAAAGAAGCTATGGTTGAAAAGGTTGCAGGGACAACCTTAGATAGAATGGCTCCCACAAAAGACCTACTTCGGTCTTCAGAAAGCCTTTGAGGAAAACAAAAAACCTAGTAAATCACTACGCAAATCACTTCTGAAAAAGGTTATATAAGAAACTGACGTTTGCTTACCTGAATGCTGAAATTGCAGCATCGACGCCAATGGTTACAGCACAATAGTAGCGATCACTTGACTGCTCAATAATAAAAGCAGCTGAATTCAAATACCATAACTACCTTCAGATACTCTCCAAAACATATTGTGTACGATGTTTGCAACGGACATTATTATGTAAGCCTTATCATGCCCCCATGATAGGGATGTTTGGTTTGGCAGAGCAGTTTAAAAGTGTATTTTGTAAGACATCCAAACTGATAAAGGGGTGTTCGAACAAGCAATTCCAACTTTCACCTAACGTCACAACGATAATTTTTTTACTTTATTTCCTAATTACTTGGAGTCAATTAGTCAAAGCAATCAGGAGTTTTTGTAAGAAAACTGAGAATTAATATAAAATTACCTAACTATCCCTAACTTTAAACACCTGATTCTCTGATTCTGATTCTTAGAGGTCACAATTGTCACTTTTAAAAGGCACTCCTAACCTCCCCTAACCTATCTAGGGAAAAGAGTTTGCTGCATTTGTGTTGTCTACTACGCTAAGTTCTACTTCCAATTTTTAGGCTTACTTTCCGATAATCTATGAGCTTTCATCTCATTAAGATTAGTAAAAAACCAATACTTCCCCCTATGTAAGTAGCTACCTGTAATTCCAGAAGAGGAGGCGGCATGACACCGGTGACAGCAGCATCAATACAAGAACCGTATTTATTAACATTCCAAACTTGGTAAGGAATACGAGCAAACGAGTTTTCAGAATCGTCTGAATCTCTATCTGCCGATGACTGATTCCAAAACCGATTTTGAGTTTCTTGATACCATTGCTGGAGTACCCTCTGCATGTCAAGCACAAATTACTTCACCAGAATGATGTTTGCCTAATAATCATAAAACATTCAAATAAGCACTAAAAGACATTGCAATCAACACTTCACGATTAGATGAAATACCTGAATGTCAGATCCATCAAAACGAGCAATTATGCCTGGCATAATAACACACACTTCCTCAAAGGATGATGTATCTTCGGTAATATCTCGCTTAGTACCACGCACTCTTAATCTTAGAATCCGTCCAGGATATACAAGCTGCAAGAATATTATGGGAATTTAAAGAAGGGCGTAAACAATTATTATAAAATGAGAATCTTTTTTCAGATTTCAATAGATGTGGAAAAATGGCAGCATTGGGCAATGGGTCAAACGAAGTGATATTTTGACCGGCCATATTGGTTGCCTATAACCCCCCACACTATATAATTTCAATAGTAACCTTATTTTCTATTAGAAGGATTTTGGAGGCTTTATGCATTAGAAATGCATTGTGGATGACTTTAGAAAACGATGGCTTTCAAGTTATTTATGTATATGCCTGTTTGACCCGTTACAGATGATAGCATACCACGAATAGACCACTAATAAGTAAACGGTCACGATAGCCACATCTAGATTTCGACCTCGGATTCTTTTAGCTTGATTCACTTCCATCATGATTATATTGTTTCTCTAAAGTTTCTTTATATGAACAATTCTGCAATTTTTCTTACTATAACAACACATACAATTCAATATATACATACATTGTAACTATCGTAATCCAATCAATTTAAGATCACATACATACATACCTGTTTATGAATAAGGTCACCAGAAAGTGAGTAAATCAACAAGTAACCACAAGATGTACCAATAGCAATAACCCTAATATCATCAAATACCAACCATTCAAGTGCAGATACAAATTCCGCTTCAATTGGTGATAAATTGGGTCGGATCTTGACCCGAAAAGTAGCTGGAGCAGAGGCATTAGACCATTCAAGAACAAGAAGGAAGTAACGGTTGGCAATTGCTAACGAATTTGTATCGAGTGAACAAAGGAGATTAGGGTTATCGAGCCAGGCTTCTTTTCCTGCACCTAGTTCAGTTAGATCAACGGTTGCTATTGTTCCTAGATCTGTTAAGTGTGTTGTTCTTCGAGCCATGTTTAATTAGGGTTTGTGTTAGGAATTGTCGTAAAATAGATTAAAATTGGGGAAGGAAGGAATCAATGGAGACAGAATTTGGTGACGAAGCAGCAGGATGATTAAACGGAAATTTTGGAGGTTGTGTTTGCGATTTTATATGATTTGGGTCGGGCACCATCAAATTATGAAAATTATTAAGTCAAACACATATAGAGCTTATTTGGAAAGTATAAAAACGACCCCTTAAAATCTCTTTCATAATACGGAGGGTAGCTTATCTCTTCAATCTCACTGCTTGCAGACATGCTTCAACAAAACCCTTCTTCCATCTCTAAACCCCTAAACCCCTCCTACTTCTCCACGTTCAAATCTACTTATCCCCTAACAAAATTCTCAAACCCTGTTTACAAAACCTTAACAATCCCAAGTCATTCTCAATCTCCTAAAATCCCAAAACCTTCTTTATCAATCAAGTCTTCATTTTTTCAGCAACAAAAGAATCCATCTTCCTGCAGAACAGATGTTCGATCATATGCCGGCCGTAGCAAGAAAAAAGCAGGAGGTACCTCCACCGGCCGTATAGAAGGAAATGCCGAATTACGCCGAGAAGCCAAACGAAATGCTCGAAGAAAGAGCAAACAGTTGGCTGAAAACCTGTTTTATAGGCTCAAAAATCCTCATGGGAATTACCCTAATAACTTTTCAGAAGATGAGTTGCAGATGATTGGATTAGGGTATGATAGAATGGTTCAGTTCATGGAGAAAGATGACCCGAACCTTAAGCACCCGTATGATTGGTACAAGTACGGTGAGTTCGGGCCGTATTCGTGGCGTGGGGTGGTTCTAGGAGAGCCGATTAGGGGTCGGTTTTCGGATGAAAACGTGACTTTGATTGGTGAAGTTAGGGATCAAGAAGAGTGGGAAAAGATTGAACAGTTTGAAATGACTCAAGATTTTGGGCAGAGGTTGCAGTCTTTGGATAAAAACGTCGGTTTTAGATACTTTTGGGTGTTCGTTAGGCATCCCAAATGGAGAGTTTCGGAACTTCCATGGGAGCAATGGACTCTTGTTAGTGAAGTTGTGGTTGAAGCTGATAAAAAACAGAGATTAGATAAGTGGAATTTGATGGGTAGACTTGGGAATAGAACAAGATCTTTGATTACGAAATGTGCAGCATGGATGAGGCCAGATATTGTTTATGTGAAGAGACCGGTTTATCAATGTCGATTTGAACCTCAAGATGAGTTTTTCAAGTCAATGACTCCTTTGCTTGATCCTGAAACTGAACAAGATTTTATGTGTCAGTTGGAAGGTGATGATGGTAGGGTGGAAATGTGTACTTATTTCAGTGGGTTGTGTAAGATTTTGAGAGTGAACCCGAAAGCTTTTGTGGATGACGTGGTTAAGGCGTTTGAGAAAGCCAGTGATAAAAGGAAGTCAAAGTGTTTAGAGTTTTTACTTGGGAATCATCCTATTGAGTTGCTTCATCCGTATACAAAGGAATGGAAGGCTAAGTTGGAAGAAGAGGAGTTGGGTTGTGATGCCCCTGATGAGAATGATGATGGTGGTGCTGAGGGTGAAGTTTTGGACTGGGTTGAAGACGAGGATGATGAAGAAGACGAAGATGAAGATGATATAGTGTTGGATGCAGAACTTAGTGAAGTAGAAGAAGATGATGACGATGATGAAGATGATGATGATGGTGGTGAGGGAATGGAAGAAGATGAGAAGTATTGGGAAGAAGAGTTCAAGAAGGCGGTAAATAGTAATGAAGAAATGGAAGTTATGGCAAGGCGGAGTGTGAAAATGACTAATAAGTTGTATGAGAAGCAAGCACAGATGATGGAAGAGAAGCAAATGAAGAAGAAAGAAAAAGAGAACGTTAAGGATGAACTAGCACCAAGACGTGGTAGGCCAAAAATAAGTCCAGAAGAGTGGAAGCAATTGGGTTATGGTCCAAGAATGAAGAAGATCAATAAGAGTAAGATTCCACCGGGTCAATTCTTAAGAGCTGCGGTGAGACCTTTTTTGTACAAAAATCTTGTTAAAGAGATTGTTTTAACAAGACACGCGATAGTAGAAGGTGAGATTGGTGGAGGGAAGAAGAAATGAAGTGTGATAAAACTCCATTGCCTTCATTATCATCGTACAATATATAATCTTGAAAGCAAGTGCAACCAAGTTTTGATCTATTTGTTCTATTGCATTTGAATTAGTTGACAGTTGGTGAAAAGAAAAGCTATCCTGAATTGATCAGTGAAGTGATGTCTTGGGCTAGATATGATCATATTACCGAGTCTGAGTAGAACCAAGATCGTGTTCCAACTGTGTTTTATATGCAATTGCTGATGTAAAAGTCAATGTAGTGCAATAAGTGAAGCATTTATCAAGTTATTATCGCTCTCTTGAATTAAGCTAAATCAATATGGGGTTTCTAATGGATACATATGAGGTAACCAAGCTCTGCTCAAATCTTTCTCAACCTTGCATCATGGAAAGTTTTTGTACCTTACGCACGCATAAATTGAACAAACGCATAAATGGAACAAACTTATCAGACTAAAGAAATCTTTTTTCAAACTAGTTATAGTAGAACTATCATCATGTCATAGATACAAAGTCTACTTTAGGTAGAGCCTTCTATATGAACAAGTCAAAAACGTAGACTAGTCATGAAATCCAATGAAAATGTTATCTTCATGCATCGAAGTAGTCCTCAGGAAGATGAAACTTCAATCCAATAGCCTGCAACCACATATATACAAATATAAATGAAGATTTGAATACAATTCATCTTTTTAATTACTAGACAAGAAAGATATGATGTATACCTCTGCAAACTTCTTGTCAGCATCACTATGATCATCTATTCTTCCAGCAGCATCGCCAACATAGAACGACCTATGTAATATAAAGATGACGTGAACATCAAACGATTATCAAAACCAGGAGAAGTAAATTCAATTCATAACCATAATGGCATTTTGTTTGGAACTGCCAATAATTTAGTACTGGTGGCATTTTCAGCCCATTCACCCAAAAACTGGATCAGTTTTGGTTATGTTTGATCTCTGAAGGCTCATATGGGTTAGGCTAAAGGACTCAACTAAGAAAATAAATGAATCAAATGGGTCGAACGGGTTGAAAGTCATCTGAGATTATTCAATCACGTGGAAAACCTCCTATATCACTTTATTTGAAAAGTTGGATAGTTATTGCAGTAATATTAGTTTATGTAATCAAATTTACCAAGTTAGGAAGAATTATTTACAAAGTTAAATACTTGGCTAAAATAAAATGTTTGCCGCTCAGCCCAACCTAATTGACTATTTTGAGTCCAACCTATTATGATATGTAACCCTCACCACCCGTTTTTGCCACCTTTAGTGGATAAAGTTTTGAAAGAAGAACAATACTGATCCATATCAATTGCGATTCCAGAGTTGAACTGCTGTTCCATGATGCGCCACATTCCAGTTTGAGGTTTGCGGAAAGGATCCTCTTCTTTACCTTTACTTACACCACACGCAATGAAAACCTATACACATGTTTCTCAAGTTCAGTTGTCTTTTCAAATTATTAAACCTATCAGCCAACAAATTGACAACCACCTGAATTGGGACCTCCACGAGCTTAATGAAACTGTTGAGTCTTCCGATTTTAGAATCCACGGCTGCTTGTCTTTTGTTCTTCCAGCGCTCGATATTTGCTTCATTTGTGAAGATAACCTGCCGAGTCAAAGATGCAAGACCTTTATACAAATTAGACTGCTGAAGGATTCTAAACCTTGAAAAAAAGGGGAAGTTGCAAACCAGTTTGTAGCCATCATTGTACAGGCTCTGCAGCTTCTTTGGTATCGAAGCATACATAAGAGACCAAACATTTGCACCTACTCTGTTATTAGTTATTTATATACATATATAAGAGCTAATTATATATCCAAAATATACACGATATAGAATGAAATTCAAAAAAGCTGAAAACCAAACGAATATGTACCTTTGAACCGACGTTTTTGCAAGACATCCATCAAAATCAAAAGCAGCAATTTTTGTGGAATCTTGGAGGCCTTCATCCTACAAATTATATGATTGATTGTTATAACCTCCAGCAATGCCAAAGCTGTCATTATAACTCATTGACTTTATAGACCTTGTTAACTAAAAGAACTTACCCGTTCAAGATATATGATGGTCCGAAACGCCTTCCATTTTGGAGGTAATGTTGCATCCTAATACAAGAAAATATTCTTAAGTAGTTATAGTTGCAGTCAAGTAACCTTAAGGTTTAGAACTGGGTCTGAACTGATGACTGATCTTACCTTGTAATTTTTCTTGACATCACCAGCTGCAAAGGCTACCTCTAATCCAATGTCCTTGTCAAGTGAATCAGATTTCTAAAAGTGGAAGATTAAGCTATCATCAAACGCCCTGGTTTACATGATAATGTGACTCTTTGAAAAGAACAAATGAGCTAGAAAGTGGGGGTATAAGAAATTATAAAGGGATTTACACAATATAGTGTAGAACAAAGATACACTACTTCGGCATGAGTTTAAATAATGGAAATTTGAACAGGTATGAGAACTTTAATTTTATGAGCTCAAAAGAGATGCGAGGACGAACTGAATCAACATGGCAATAAGAACTAGGCAAGCATCAGCAAGTTAATGCACCATAGAGATTAAAAAATAGAATTCATATTGGAAATTTTTGTGCACCAGAAGTCTATAATCACTCGATTAATGATCTTGATACCTTTTCAATTTTCTGGTCCTGTCCATGCGGCTCCATTTTACATTCTTCATTTGACTGTCACAAACCAAAACAAGTCAATAACAATGTCATGAGCTTTTAATATACTTTAATTATTGAACTTACATAATGAGCATAAACATTTACCTAACCTCAAGCATATAACAAAATCATTGAAAAAAATTTAGACGAGAGGTGCAGGAGATAAAGGGAGAAGGCCCTAAGGTGACTATTTAATCTTTCTTTCTTTTAACAACCCTTTATTTAGTAGAATTGCAATACATCTTTTTTCTAAAGGATAGAAAAACCAACTTGAAAAAAACCACCTATATACCTACCAAGTGTAAGTAATGCATACGGTGAATCAACTAGAGAAAACTTACCTAGACACCTAATAAAGTGTAAGTAATGCATAGTTGCAAACAGCGTGTGTTAAAAAGTAGCATAAAGTAAGCATACCTTCTTAGAAGATTGATCCCCTTCTGTAACCAGCTTTTTCAACTTTTCTTGGTCACTGCCCTGGACAAGCAAAGGATAAAACTCAAACAAATTATCAGATATGGTCCTGTATTTTCTAAACTAACAATTGATGAATTAAAAAGTTTTGAACAGAATACAGAACATTTTTTTTTTGTTGGTTGATACTAATTAAAAAGCAAACTGAAAGAAGCAAACAAATTCATTTATACAGAAACACGAAGTGTTCTGCTTCAATTTCAACTCTAACAAAATGATTGCCGACCAAACAAACTCGACCAATGTGAAGATCTATTTCAACAACTTAAGTGATGGTATAACATCACATAATCTAATAGTCCTACGACTGAGAAACAAGTATTATTTGGAAAAAGGGATCAAATCATCAAATAAATACATAATCTGTAGCTAGCATATATAAACAGAACCAACTTAAGTTCACCTTCAGTTCTGAAAATCCATCTATTGATTCTGCGGAAACCAGGTCTGCATCTAGAGGGAAGAAGCAGTCTACATGATGCCATTTGGTGTTTTCAAACCCTCGAGGGTCCCAACTGCTATATCCCAATCTTATAGACTCGGATTTGATCTTCTCAGAGCATTTCTTGCATGAAGATCTTCCTGACTTTGCATACTCCACAACAATCTTAATACAAGTCAAAGAAGACATTGCAAAGTAAGTAAAGTGGTTAGTATTAGAAAGTTGATACAAACAATTTTTACAAAAAATTACAACATGTGATCTAAAGATAATAGCACATAATACTATACTTTTTCGCTGGTTACTTTCTTTTTTTCTTGCCCAGACTCCTCATCTTCATCAGTCTATAAACAAAAAAATAATCGCATGAATGTCATCAGTTTCTTCAAGATATGAAGAAGTGAAAAACACACCATAAAATGAAAAAAAAAACATATAAAATAATCACAAACTTTCATGATTTTTGCAACTGCAGACCTCTAGATGCAGATTTATCTATAACATTCGTACATTCTCATCGTGATATCCATTATATCCTTTCAAATAAGTTAAGGTGCGATCACACACGTCAAAATGGTTGATTATATATGCAATTCATAAACAACTAGATTCAATCTATTGGATTTAATACACTGCCTCAAATTTGAACTTTGTTTGTTAATTGAAAAGAGCCGGGGATAATTAAAATGATTGTGAAAAATGAAGTATCTTATATTATTACCGATAATCATTTTGTAGATGTATGCAATTGAAAAAACCCATGAAAGTTTCAATAAGACAAATATCACATCTCCCTACCTTTAGTTTCTTTAAATCCCCTCTGTCTGACACAGTCTCATCATCTCCTTCTCTCTGTTTCAGAACAACAATAGCAATTAGGTAAGCACATGATACACCAAAAACCACAATCCTACATAATGACCTATGTGAAACATTTGAGAAAGTATTCCGACATAAAAAAATTAGTATAACAAATATAAATAAAATGATCCAACGAGCCTAGTGACAACCAGAAGTTATGCTTTGGACCTAGACGCATAAACATGGATCCGGGAGCCTCAAAATCACCATATAGAACAAATTAAGTAAGGAAATTGATGCAGTTGACCATCTTAAATCTTTACATATACAAATTGTTAAAGAAAAATCAACATATTCTTGCATCCAACCCTTCATTTAGTAGAAATTGTTCTTGCAATAAATTTGACCTCTAAATCATTAAAGAAAAAAAAGAAAAGAAAAAAAGCTAGAAAAAACCACCTAAATGCCTAATAAAGGGTAAGTAATGCAGTTAATCACTAGAAAAAACCACCTAAATACCTACTAGGTGCAAGTGATCCATACAGTGTGTGTGTGTGTGTAAGTAGTGTATGTAAAGCATACCTTCTTAGAAGATTGATCCCCTCCGGTCACCAGTTTCTTTAGCGTTTCTTGATCACTGCTCTGGAAAATGAAAAGGCAAAGGATAAAACTCAAATAAACGTCAGATAATGTATTGAATTTCTGAAGTAAAAACTTAAACAAAAGGGTTCTAAAAAGGAAACTGAATACTAATATTCTAGTTGCTATCAATAACTTGCCGACTAGATAAGTTGAACCAATGTGAAGACTTCTGTCAACAACCTTACTGGTGGTATAACAAGAGATAGTATCATAAGTTCTCAACCAGAGAACATGTTGACAATACGTGAAGAAAATGATTACATGAAAATCAGTAGTTGCAATAGTAAACAGAACCCAATTGAGTTCACCTTCAGTTCTGAAAACCCTTCGATTGACTCTGCTGAAACCAGGTCAGCATCAACGGGGAAAAAGCAGTCTAAATGATGCCATTTGGTGTTTTCAAACCCTCGAGGGTCCCAACTCCTATATCCCAATCTTATAGACTTGGATTCGATCTTTTCAGAGCATTTCTTGCATGAAGATCTTCCTGATTTTGCATACTCTGCAACAATCTTAATACAAATACAATAAGACATTACAAAAATAAGTAAAGTGGCTGTGCTTAAAAGATATGTGAAAAACTTTTTTACAAAAGAACTACAAGAACACGAGATGTTTGATAATTAAAGAAAAACATTATACCTTTTCATTTGTTACATTCGTTTCTTGTGCCAATTCCTCATCTTCATCAGTCTATAAACAAATAGAATAATCACATGAATGTAATCAATTTTTCAATGGCAGAACGCTACAGACAGATTTATTATATGTACATTCTCAGAAGTCCAAACACTTGATTGTTTATGCATTTCACAAACAGAGATATTTTGTCATTTTGTATAGTTAAGTAAACTGCCTCAATTTCATTTGTTATTATGGTTAAATACTGGAGAAGGGTGATGTAACTAATACGAATGTTAGAATAATATTTGTTACTGATAAACCGACGTACACAACTGAAAAAACCATAAAATTTTCGACAAGATAAACGTGACATCTCTCTACCTTTAGTTTCTTTGAATCCCTTTTGTCAAACTCAGTCTCATTATCTCCTTCTCCCTGTTTCAGAATAATAGCAATTAGGTAAGCAGCATCACTGATGGTAGCCCTATATACTCCTCAAGTACATATAGTTGAAGAAATATCAATCACAACTCAGTTTTTTTTTTTTTTTGCCAGTTGAATAGATAAATGTCACACATTGATATTTCAAGAATTCAAAAGTAAAAAGGACTCAGTAACCAGTACCGTCCTAAAAAACGATTAACAGCTAAAAATTATTAAAAGAGATAAAACAAACCAAAGAGCGACGATAACAGGTTATATCTTACTTAAAATCTCGTCAAGCAAGTACGCAAGGAAGTACTACCCCCATTCAAGTAGAGTGTACAACAGTCTACCCCCATTGTTGGGTTCAGGTTAAGTGAATACTGGTTCTGTAATTAAAAAAATCTCACAAAATCCTCAAAGTGAAGTTCTCAAGACTTTTTTTATATCTAAACCAACATTCCCATAAAGTTTAGTTAGCTACAATGTATAGATTGCAAAAAATACAATGTAACTATTTTAAAGGTGTACAAGTGATGTTAAAATTCGTTCTCACCGAACATCTTTGTTCCCACTTGAACCCAAGCTTATATATAGCATACATATATATTTATGTAAATATAATGTATACCTCTGTAGAAGGTTTATCCCCTTCACTCACAATCTGCTTCAACTTATCCTGATCACTCTCCTAAACAGTAAAAGTAAAATAATAGACAGCTCAATACAAAACAAAACATAATGTGATAACGTTGAGCTAACCAATAAACTACACATATTTACATAATTAAATTATACCGTCAGTTCTGATAATCCTTCAATCGTTTCGACAGTAGGAACCGAAACAGAATCCATAGAAAAGAAGCAGTTGAAATGATGCCATTTAGTGTTATCGTAACCCCTCGGGTCCTTAATCTTCAACCCTAATCTCAGAGATTTCGAATCAATCTTTTCGGAACACTTTTTGCATGATGATTTACCTGATTTTGCATACTCTGCGATAATCTTGGTTGAAGAAGGGGATGACATTGGTGCGTAGAAATTGAATGTTAGGAAGTTAGGGTTTCTAGAAATTAGTGAAATGCGATGATTAATTGTTACAAACATATAGGACTGGTGCTTTATCGATTAATGATACTTGTATTAAGTACGCAGTAATTAAATTAAAAAAATAACGTCTATGGGTTTTGGACCCGTGTTGTGAGGTCGGCGATTATGTCTGGGTTCCCGCCATTGCAACGTATCAGTGTATGATGACTGCCAAGGGGTGTTTGGTTTATTGTACCGAATGATAATGCTAGTGGTATGGGTTTGATTATTGGCACGGTTGGCTTTTTAGCCTCCCGCAGTTCATTCCATTCCCTCTCTGCACTCGACTTAAATCACCCACGAACTCTCAAAAATTGTGTATATGTGTATGTACACATATAATGTGACTGTTAATTGTAAAATTAAAATTTAAAGTTAATTAAATCGCAACAAAAATCATGTATATGTCCATGACTTTTGAAATCACAAATACATCCCTAATTACCGGAAGAAATGGTAATAAAAGTGAAATGGAAACTCACCTTTGTTCGTGATTTGAGAAAATGATATCTTGTTTTGAAATTCGTACTCATAAATCAAACATAATATTTTATTTATATTTTCATTTTCATGTTTACAAAATAAACACGCCCTAACTATTAATCTTGAATATACAAGGTCATACTCCGAGTATCAAACGAGTCAAGTTAATTTTCAAGGAACTTTTAGTTCAATTTGAGGTTAAGTGAGTTAAACTTTTGACCAATTCACATTGTAAATATTGGACTTGAAATATACATCGAGTACGAGTCGATTGGCCAACTATTCAAGTTGTAAATGTATATATAAATGAGTTTTGATAATATATGTTCGTAGATATATGATAACGTAATTCAGTAAACTTTGTGTCTTTGAAAAATTAAAATAATGCATTACTAATGTATACTCAACCCTCGCTTATCCGACACTTCAACTGACGCGGCCACCCGATGGTGGTGTGGCAACAATGTCGGTTTAGCAGACACACGTCACTCATGTCGATTGTTAACCGACGTCTGAGTTGGCACTAATATTATTAGCAAAGATAAGTCTCTCCTCCGATTAAAATTAACTAATTATCCCGAATTTTCTTATTGATGTAAACAAAAATCAATGAGCAAACAAAAATTGAAAAATACATATTAATTTGGCATTTGTATTAACAAGTTTTTAAAATACTTTGATTTTTAAAAAAGTATCTTTACAAAATTGTAGAATTTACAATATTATCATAGAATCAAATGTTTAACCAATTTCCACCACTCCACACATATATTTATCTTTAAAAAGAGCTAAACGACCATACAACCATCACCGATTCAAATTTCAGTTAAATTATTAAAAAAAAGTGAAGAATTAAATAACTCAACGATGTCGATTCATTCAAATTTTATTTTCTACTACTCTATTTGAACGTTGCTTAATTTATGTCAATATAGATATTTATATTTTCTAAAGTTACGATTTTTGTCGATACAGAAGAAACTTATCTTGGTTCACATAACTTATAACAAGGTAGAAAGTAAAATGACCCAACTAACTTTTTTTAGCTTAAACTTATTAATATTCTTCCTCTCACGAAAATTATCCTCTCACAATTTTTGTTTGAATTAAAATATATTGGATATATGTCAGATTTAACCTTATATTTAAGATAAGTTTGACTGAATTTATTTAAAAGAGTAATAAGTATCATTTGCGAGTGAATAGTTATTTTGATATAGATATAAATAGTGCTAAATAATAAATAATGATAATAGTGACAGTGATAAATAATAATAAAAGGATTTAGTTTGGAAATGAAGGAGCATAAATTTACCAAGTCCATCCATCCGTTTTGATTATTATTAGAAACTATCATTTCGTTACCATTTTGATTAGTATTTCACCAAAAATAAGAGAGCTCTACGCTTACCAAGCGGCAAGCACACATTGATTCCCAGTTCACTCTCCAACTTCCTACGTCCTTGAAAACCCTATTTTTTTTATCTTCATTTCTAATGGATCCATACCTCGAACAAAAATTACGAGACGAAGTACTTTACCTCCATTCTCTATGGCACCATTCTCCCGTTTCTACATCACAACAACCAAACACGAATTTACAACCTTTCAATTCCACCCATTTCAAAAAACCCAAAAAGAAAAAGCCCAAATTTAAACAACCCAAAAAAGTCGGCAACTTTTCCGGCAAAGAATGGCCGGTGAAACCCCTTCCGGCGGAACCTCAGGTCACCCAATCCGGCTGGCCGGAATTGAAACTTAAACCCAAGCCACAACCAACTCGATTACCCACACCACAAGAAATAGAAAAACATAATTGGAATCAAGTCCAAGTTAAGGCATTGAATGCTGCTAAAGAATTTTTTTCAACCAACTGTGAAGAAAGTGATGATGATGACGATGATGACGACGATGGTATGGGCGATGATGATGATGGGGATAAGAAGTTTAATTTTTTTTGGAATTTGTTCAATGGGGATGAAGAATTTAAGAGTTATTATGTGAAACATTGTGGCGGTGGAGGTGAGTTTACGTGTTTGGTATGTGGTGGAGCAAATGAGAAAAAACAGAAAAGGTTTAAAGATTGTATTGCATTGGTTCAACATTCGGTTTCGATTGCAAAAACGAAGAAAAAATGGTCTCATAGAGCTTATGGGAAAGTTATTTGTCAAATTCTTGAGTGGGATATTGATAGGCTTCCTTCTTCTATTGTTGCAGAACATAAAGCTGGTGCATTACAGGTGTAATATGATAAACTCTTAATTATTTCGTCTTAAGTCTAGAATTGATTAACAAAAGTCATGATATATTTTGCAGGGAAATGATGTTAATGCTAATAAAGATGATTACATTGCTGCTTGCAATGAGGTTTTAAACAAGAATATGGATAATGAGGATTTGAATGGAAAAGCTAATGATGATACAGAAACGGTTGATGATGATTCTATGGTTTGTGAGGTTAGTGATGTTGGTTAATCATAATAGTCATGGATTCGTACATTTTGAATTTGTTCCATGAACACGTTGTATTACTAAGCTTGTATGTCATACAAATTACTTAGGATTAAGTAGGATTATTGATAATGTGGACCCAATTGCATTTAAATTTGTACATGATAATAGCTCCAGCTAGCTGATTCTAGTCTATTAGCATAACCAGAAGGTCGGGTGAACTTTACATATCATCATCTCTTTTTGGTGACGGAAATTGCTTTATTTGAGAATTATATGCTTAAGTTTTCAAGCGCACCTGCTGCTACAAGAACTGGAAACAAGCCCTTTTATCGTCTGTCACTATTATGCCAGTAAATGCTTGTTTAGTCCCTATTGATTGAACCATATAAATCTTCGTTTTCTCTTTGTATATGATTGTTCAACTTTTGCTTGCCATCAATACTTACAGATAAACTTGTCTGATAAAATCGTCTTTGGTAATGAACTTGGTGTTGTTTCTTTGCAGGAGGTTTCAGTAGTAGCAAATGTAGAAGAAGAAAATAACACGAATCAGGTCTTGAATGAAGCAGAAGGGAACACAGGGGGTGCTATCAACAATCTTGTGAGGATTGCATTATTTTTATCTGAAATTTTTATTCAAATTCTTTTGTCATTTCCCCTTTGCGACGTCTTTGACTCTTTTCATGTTGAATGTGGCAATTTCAGCCCATTACTTGTTGATGGTTGATTCGTGTTAGTTTATATCTCTAACGGATCAAACGGGTATATTGGTATAATTAAAAAGAACTAGCTACAGAATTAATGGCTCTGATCGCTGGAAAGTTCAAAGTGTAATCATATTTGATGTACTAATACTAAATGTTCTTATAAAAAAGTTTAAGAAATTTTGGATACTTCGTATAGATCCAGCCCGATCCAGCCCTCAAAAAGAAAATACCCATTTGACTCGTTACCCGACCCGCCATTTTGTCAGCTATAGTAGTGTACATTTGTTTTTAAACATGTTGTGGGCAACATGCTCCTTCCTATTGTACACCACGGTCTTTGACAACAAGTTGTTTATATAGTGCAGGAACCTGTCATCAACAATGGTTGTGGAAGCAGCACCACATTGTTGAGGAACCAATGTAGTTTCAGACTAACTGATGAGAACCAAGAGTCATGACCAGTTGTATATAAATATGAGGTTTTCAAATGAATCAAGAAGTTGCTGTTGAGAATGTAATTATACATCGAGGTGCTGCTTGGACTTCGGATATGCAGTCACTCATACAGTCATACGCGACTCGATCTACAATCGACTATTCTTGTTTTAAGAAGTTTAAAGTGAACTTGTTTGTGATCTCTTTGTGCAGATTGCAATTCATGTGAATTGGGAAAGCATATTGACTAAATGACTAATTGTTATGCGTTTGAGGAATTTGTGTTGTGAACTCGTTGGATGCCTTATATAAAACATGAAGGAATATATATATATATAATTCCTTGTTGATCTTTTACTGCTTGTCTCTGTTGCTGTTTTTGCTGCTGTCTATAGCAGTTCAGACGTTCAGTGCAGTTTTTTTGTTGTAAAATGCATATTTATGGTTGTTTTTGGTGCTGTTTTTTGTGCAGTTTTTAGCTGCTGTTTCTACTGCTGTTTTTTTGTGCAGAATTATGGAATGGTTTTTAGCTGAAGCTTCTTTTTTATGCCCCGTAATTCAAATTACTCGATTTGCCACTGGATGTAGTGACTTACGTGCAACATCAGGTTTATGCCACGTGTCTTATTGCATGCATTACCACTTCATATTATTTTGTCCATGTCTTTTTGCTACTTGTAGTATATAACCGGTTCAATTTCGAATTGTTAATTGCTATAGTTGTAGGTTCGGTCCATTACTAATTTTGGCTTTTAGCTAACAAATCTATATGCCGTTAATTACACGTAATTTAGATGCATCAAAAGTAAAAATGACTTTTTCTAACAACCATAACCACCAATGAAAGAAAACGAAATAATATATATAAGCTGCATAACTTTTAATTAGCGCCACAACTTTTCATAATAAAACAAAGTTGTTGAAACTTTATGCATATGCCTCTCTAGGAGAAGCTAGTGATTGAGCAAAGCTCGAGTGTTTCGTTTAAACTTATTACAAACCAGCCCGCTGTTAGAATTTGTACTTGAAGCATTCAACAGCAATGCAAAAACATAAGACATCAAAACGAACACTTGAACACATGCCCACAGTCCATATACATGTGTTAAAACTTCAAACAGACTACGAGCAAGCCGTTATAAGCTAGTACTAAAGCTTGCAGCTGCTCGAAAACATATATCAAAACCAAAAACAAAAAATTTAACACATGCCCGCATGCACCACCACTTATTCAAACTAACCTCTTATAACCAACTCGCTGGCCAACATAGTGTCAGCAGTTAATGCGAGCTAATTAACAAGAAGGGGAAAGAAAAAAAAAGGAATTTCTTGCAGACGAGTTGTTGTGACCGACCCACTGTTTATAGCTCTGGTGGTGGGTCATTGGAGGATGATGGAATATTCGTATTAAGAAGTTGAGTAACTCCCATTTTGATATCTCTTCTCTTACTCCACTCATGTAAAGAAAGATGCAATTTCTTTGATGCCACCAGCAGCTCCACTCCCTGCAACGGCGTTAAAATGTCTATAATACCCTTGAGGACATTCAACCTCAACATGTCTGCTTCTATCAGGATATTATACAAATCAAGGGCATGAGTGTCCATTACTTTCTCCACAACCTCACCTTGGCTCGACTCCCCTATTTGTGTACAATCGTTTGCTAGCAACACTAGCGGCTCATCTGCTACCCTCTCCTGCACACACGCTTTCATAATCAAAGTTAGTAATGTTTGTATATATATATATATATAAAGCAGACTCATATATTTACTAAAGCTATACTACTATTACATTAAATTTATTACACTATTAATACATTAAGATTCCAAATAAGATTTGGCTTAGTGGGTTCAGTCGACCCGTTGGCTCTGTCCCTGCCTGCTATGCATTTTACGCGCATCTATCATTTTTGCCGGGGTATGCACTATTATAACAACTATCTTAATAAGATAAGATGTTATAACTTATTAATTCATTTTACCCTACAAATTAAATTAAACAGCTCGATTATTTTTCAATGCATACCCAAACCATGTATGCTCGTGCGCCCGACACACGCGTATATATATATATATGAAGATGCAAAATATGGAATAGTACTGTATGCCTGTAAGCTTGCCATACGAGAGGTGATCTTATCTTCATCCTTGACAGTTTTGGCATGGAGATCATCAATGCTTTTAAGTTGAGAGCTTGATATTTCTCCCAAGTTTCCATGTCTAACACCTTCAAGAAACTCAGCAAAGTGCGCATTTAGCTGGGACCCACATAAGGCGTAAACAAGCCTGATCATCAAGGAAGGCCTGCAGCCACCGATCCAAAGAAACGAGTTTTCAAAGGTAGACCCCCATGTTGGAGCCAAGAAGGAAGGGCCATCATGTTTAGCCAGTTGGGCTCGAGCAGTGTTGTAGATCTCAAAGTGATTGATGCTTTTACTGGTTATAAGCTGAAGGTAGTCTATATCGGTTGGGTAGTTGGTGAGTGCTTGGAGTAATTCATCAAGATCGAGCCGTTGTTGAGCCATCCAATTCTGAAAGCAGCATTGTGACTGTTGGTGGTGCACTTGTTTTGCCATGTTTCTGGTAGACATTGTAACTAAATTTGATTCGAGTTTAATTCACATGGGCATTTAGGAGCGACCCTCGAGTACTCCACCCACACACTGGTCATCTAATGAAAATAAATGGATATATATATATATATATATATATATATATATATATATATATATTGAGCAAAAAGGGATGCAAAGAAAAAGCCAAAGAGGCGACTCCGAATGGGCAAATTAATAGTATATAATGAATGACATATATATATATATATATATATATATATATATATATATATATATATATATATTGAGCAAAAAGGGATGCAAAGAAAAAGCCAAAGAGGCGACTCCGAATGGGCAAATTAATAGTATATAATGAATGACCATAATTTTGTAGGGGCCGTCTAAAATAATACTGTATCGATTAACTTGTGCGATTTCTGTCGTATATTGTGGTGGCATAAACATTTTAAAACTTACTCCAACCTACACAACATAAACCAGATACGATACACAATCTCGATTATATACATCTTTTGTATCGATAAAGACTTGAACTGAATATTTTTATTGATGGGTTATAACTCTCACGTTGTTAGGCTAAATGCCATTTTTGCAATTCTATTTGCGGGTGTGTTTCACAAGCTTATGATAGCTTAAGCTCATTTGTTCAAAAAATTCAAGCTAGAAGTCTTCTTTGGCACACGAAAATATAAGAGTTTATTAGTAGCTTATTGAAAAAATAAATCATATAAAAATAAGCTACTTGAAGTTGCTTTAAAAAAATTATAGAGCTTATAAGAATTAAAATTACATAAATATCCTTCTATGTAAATGTTAGAGTTTTCACTTTGTGTCAATTTATGTCATTTTATATTATTAAGTTCTAGCTATTTACCAAACACATATAAAAAAAAATTATAAGTTTCAACTTCTAGCTCTAAAGATAAACTTCAGCTACAAACTTCCAACTACAACTACCAACTAATTTTACCAAATACACCCTACGTATATATCTACAATAGGTAAACCAAAACCGGTATTAGTTAGTAGACTTGGTACATTGTGAAGTTGCACTAATGTGATCAAGATCTTGCCAAGGAGTTCTGCTTTATTTTAGTATAAGAAGGACGTTATTGGTTTTATAACTAGCAATTTTAGTTCATATAAACACTTGTACAGTGATTTGTTATACAGTGGTATGTTGGATAAAAGTAAGTAAAACGAAACAAATAAATAAATGGCGATATGACGATAACATATGGTTGGGGACATAATTAAAGGGACTTGAATGAAGTATGTGACTGTGTGTATCCAAGAGCATCTCAGTTTAAATATTAAAAAAGTATTTATATCAAAATTTTATTTTATAAGAAAATGTATAGTTACGAAATCGAAAAAAGTGTTATATTATTTATATAAAAAAAATTATTTGACGTTATTAATATTTATACAAAATTTTATAGTGAACATCTTTTAGGAAAAAAAATTTAAAATTGTACTTGTACAATATCAAAATTAACAAATAAGTTACACAAATAATAAAAATAAAAAGGATTTATTTAATGATAGCTTGTATAATTATGTTTTAAAAAAATATTTTATACATAAATAATAGTACATTAAAATTAGTAGAGTAATTATTAAAAAATAATAAAATAATTAGTTTTACAGTACAGCAAAATAATATAGTCATATTAATTCAAATAAAAATCAATACAAGACAAACAAGTAGATGAAAAATGTACGGAATAATAAAATATTGGGGGTTTGAAATCATTATTATTTTATAGAGGGGGTCCAACCATCATAAGCCGTATTAACTTTACTTTTGGTGCCTAGGAGAACCTTACATTTTTTGGGAAATACCAACGTTTGTACCTTATCTCATAATTTATTCCAATCAACAAAACAATATAGGGAAGAAATCATAATTACATTTATTATTAGATAGAAAGGAGTGACTAATAATGTTACACGTTGATTTATCGATTTATTACATTATAATAATATTACATTTTACGTAAAAGGTAATATTGCAAATTTAAATCGTTAATCAAATACAAATTTAAGTCGTTGATCACATAAATTAACGTTTAACATTATATGCCTCTCATTCATCTCAAAATGCAACTGTCACTCTAATCCCACATTAATAATATATTATATTATATTTATTCAGAACAAACCTAAATAAAATGCCCCCAGGGCCCTAATTGGTTAGGTTGTCATAAGTTGGATATATATCTTTTTGAGATAACATATGTGTGTTGACTACACTTAACATTAGTATCATTAGAACTTAGACCCAAAAAGTTTAAAAGTTCATCCTTCAGTATTCAACATTTCTATAATTTTAGTCTAGCGACATGTAAAACGAGTTGACTACAGTAAACAGTATAACACAAAGAAGTGCATACAAAGGAGTGACGTTTTTCTTGTTCATGATACTTTAGGAGTGCGAACTTTTTGTACTGAACTGTACACGGTTTAGTCCGGATGTCGTGTGATAATTTTCGAACCAAACAATGCAGGCAGCATAGAAAATATATGAAGCTAATCATGGGAAGTTGGGAAAACGACAAAGACGAGTACGAGAATAAAAAATGCTGTGGAACAGAGTTCGATCAAAAGTTGAGATATAAGATTTGGCAGGTTCAGTGCATGCATGTAACTAATTGCAGATTCAGCTGTTGTCCAGCTATAACTATTTTGGACATATATATATATATGGATTGAAGAGCACAAGATTTTAATTATACGTGACGTTATTAATTTGACCGGGGTGATACTCAAGATTTTGGATATCTACCTACGTGACAACCATCAAAAATATTAGATTAATACCTAACTTAATTTCACCTAAATCTGGACCTGATTTTCTTAGGTTAACGGTTAGTACTGCTAGACAAAAGTTACTACTGTTAGTTATAGTTAGTACTGTTGGTTAAAAGTTTATACTGTTGATTTCAGTTAATACTGTTACGTTCTATCGCAAAGTTTCTACTGGTAGATAAAGTTAATACTGCTAGCACACTTCCTACTGTTAATACTGCTAGCACACTTCCTACTGTTAATACTGCTAGCACACTTTCTACTGTTAATACTGCTAGCACACTTTCTATTGTTAAAACTGATAGTACAATTGTCACCATTTCTACTGCTAGTTACTATTGTTAACACTGCTAGTAAAATTGTCACCGTTCCTACTGCTAGTTGTCATTGTTACTTCTGCTAGCTTAGTTACCCCCGCTAGTTTCTACTGTTAAGGCAAATTGCTACTGTTAGATCAAAGTTTATACAATTAGTATACTTGTGTCACGAACAAACAATAAATTACTTGGTGTCAATTAACTGTCAGTAATATGCTAAAACGATTTTAAAACCCAACCAGGTGTTACCCACACACAGTAAACCATATTGTCCGATTGAAAAGTCTCTTCTAAGAATAAAATACAAGAGTGACCGTGCATGAATGCTGTAAAAAGAAATGTTAATATCTTAAATAATGATACCTGCACACACAAAAAGATTTTGATTACTTCTTTCCTCTCAAAAAGTGGCCAGCAACCCTATTTTCTATAAAACCCAATCAATTAACTTACACTCCCCAAAAATCACCTCCACCCTCACCCAATCAAATTCCCTGGTAATAATCATATACACTCTACCTCTTATTCTTTTTGTTTCAAACGACAGATTATACAAACACACACTCAAAACACTTTCAATTATTCTCTCTAAAAACACTCCCAACACTTACACCCAATCTTAACTCAATCATTCAACTCCTTCATCACCTTTCATCAAATAATCGACCACTCCAGAAACTTGCTCAATCTCAACTCTCTGTGGATAAAACTTCATCTCTCCATACACACCTTCCTGGTCGCAGAGGTAATGAGAAGTGCAAGATGATTATATTTCATCTTGCACTAACCCAACTATTTCCGTTTATTTTTACATCTGTTCTTCACTATACGCGTGCATTAGGGTTTTTATATCTGCAATTTCACTATATTTTGTGTATAGAAACACTCCTAAAGACTGTTCAAATCATTTACATTTGGACTCTATAACAAGTTATGTGCTTTTGGTGAAGTAAGAGAGTTAGACAACTTTCTGTCCAGAATTTTAAGCCGACTTTGGAAAGCTGTAACTCCATGAATACTCCACCCAAAAGTGATGAGTTTTCTTCTAAGATTTACATTTAAGTGTTACCTTTCAAACCCAACTGATTTCATGCAAAAATATTAAGATTCGGGTCTTTAAACACTGGTTGAATGACAAAGAGGTGAGACTGTCGTGCAGTGGCAGATTTCTTCACCTAACTTTGGACAATCATATCTCCATCTATTCTTCATGAAAAGTCTTGATTTTTAATCTGGGAGTAGTTTGACATGATAACTGTAATGTGTAAAAATTTCATGGTCTAATTCGACTCTCAAACAGTTGATGATCACGGCTTGGTTCATCAGATTTTTAGAAACTGATGTGATTTTATGTGAGAAACTGTTGCATGGGTTGATACCTTTAAAAATCACAAAAAAAAAATTTAATCATGCACCAAATGACCTAGTATTTTGAGGTGCATCAAGGGGATGCCCATAAACATTTTAGTCTAGATAAAAGTATCACGAAATAAACACCAAAATCTGGGCAGATTCATTGTCTAAAATAGTGGGTGACCAACTTGTTTAAACTCATATATATTAAAGCATATCACTAGACATTAATAGACACTTTTATGTGGATTAGGTCACGGTTAGAGATTTCATTCCAATTGTTACTTGCTCACAGATTGTATCCGTTATTCAACTCACAAGGTGAGTTCATTGTCCCCCTTTTTACTATTTTCTGTTTTGGGGCTGAAAAACATAATTATACATTTTACTAACTTGGTTTTACCCTTTATGAACTTGTAAAAATGTTACTATGCTATTTTATGCGTATTGGGGTATGTCATATTGTTATGCTTGAGTATTATTGCAAAGTCCCCGGGAACTCACACTACTAATTAACTCGTGGCTACGAGCCGTGGATATTATGGGTAGCATGCTATTTAGGGTAGACCAATCCTCACTCACACTTCAACGTGGGTGCATAATATCACCATTACCCATGTTAGTTGAAGAACATGGCGCATTAGGGGCAAACCTTAGTCGGATAATCGGATTAGTAGTGTCCTCAAGGCATGAACATTTACTCATTTATACCACCAACCTTTTCGCATCAACTTTTACTCTCGTCCCCGATTGGACAATTTACTTGGTTATTGGTTATAAACTGTGAGCTCACCAACTATGGCCATAGTTGATTCTTCTGTTTTGTCATGTTTTTCAGGAGATCGCCGGTAAGTTGGATCATATTGGGGGCACGTGCATGGAAGCATTTTTATAAATTCATGAATCCTTTGGTTGATGTTGAAACTTTGATTTAAACCGTGTTGAACTCGTTTTCAAATCTTCTTTATGTAATCAATATGGATTTATATGATGTTTTTATGTCTTAAGACAATACGATTGTATGGTATTCATCCTATATCATTTGTGTTGTGTACCCCTTGTCTGTTACACCTCGTGTTTCCGCTTTAGCGGGTGTGACAATGACACTATTCGAACTTACTAGAACTTATGATGCTGATAGACATAAGAAAAATACAGTTTTTATTATACCAGACTACAAGTAATATATAAGATGTTAATTTTATATATAATCTTATTTGAAAAAAAAAACAAAAAAAACTATTGGACATAATAACATAAAGGAAACAGAGAATTTGATCATTCATCTCAATTACAAGAAACGGAAAGTTAAAACACTTCATAAGAAACATAAATAAAAAAACATCATGGAATTGTTCATAAGAAACATAAATAAAAAAACATCAAGGAATGATTGGTTGGAGCTTGTGTTAAACGCAATTTTCTTAAAAGAAAAAACGAGTCTATTCAGTTTCCTGAAAAAGAGCGATTTGGAAATCAAGTTAAACAGTACATGACGAAGATTTTAACTTGATGGACAAGTTATGTGTTGTCTATTTATATAGAAGTTAGATGTAGGGTTTAAGGTGAGGAGAAAAAAGAAAGAGTTTATGAGAGTAGTCTCCTTCCGTCACGTGTGGTGGTTTTAGTGATTCAATAAGGACGGCGCGAATTTCGTTATGTAATCTACTGTTGAGAGTGGTGTGAGAATATGTGATGGTATTCAAGAGTGTTGAAAGGAGCGTCCATTCTTGTAATATCGTTCGTATTATAGTGTAATTTTAAATGGTTGCTGATCCCGTGGTCTTTACTCTCGCTTGAAAGGTTTTCCACTCAAAATATCGTGTGTTATGCGTTTTTCTGTTTTGTGCATTTTATTATGGACTTATACAAAGTTATGTGATTTATTGTGATGGAGATCAATCCCAATGAGCGGTAGAGATCGGGGTCGATCCCAACAACTGGTATCAGAGCGAGGTTTGTGGAGAATGATCACATAACCGGGAGGAAGTCAATATGGGAGAGAAAACAAAGTGATGTTCGTCAAATTCTGCACGGCGACGGGAGAATTGACGATCTGGGTTCATTAACCGTCTAATCATAGTGAAATTTAGACTGTAGGTTCATAAAAGGTTTTTCTATGATCTGACCGTTGGGATTGTCGATTGGATGTTCGAGTGGAGAGCTATTAACTGTTGAAGTTAGATGCAGAATATATGTGGGGTTCTTGTGCAGATATCAAGAAGAGAGTGTTGTGGGATCGTTAACCTTTCGATCATACTGATTTTTTGATAGAGGGTTTAAGACATATAGATCCACATTGTAACCAAATTGCGTAGTGATTAGAGCATCCAAGTGGGAGATACACGTGTTCGAAGTTGCTGCCGAAATCTGATGAGGTTATAATGTTAAAATTTGGAGTGAACTTCCGTCTTTTGACGAAAACGATCGGAATTGTTTCTCCTAAGTGAGTGATGTTGATGATGAGAGGTTCGAAGATGATGAGGCTCGGTGGAGTATGTTGATCGCGAGGGTTCCTTGTGTCGAAAGTCTTCTTAACAATGATGTTGTTGGGCGGCGTGTTCCGGTAGAGAGAATGTCGGTGGCAACAAGACGAAGATCACGCTCATTATCGTTGAAGAGGTTATCCACGTCATAGAGAAGATTTTAGGGAATTGAATCAAGGCAGGATTTATTGGGATATGATTCAGTTTCCTAGAATAGAGCGATTTGGAAATCAAGTTAAATATAGGGAAGATTTTAACTTGATAGACAAGTTATGTGTTGCTGATAGTATCAAATAATGTCATATTTATATAATGATATTACCTTATTTTTAAGCATTTTTATTGCAAGTTATTTATATATATTACTGATTTCGTTTATATTTGTAAAAAGGTCTTTAAATTAAAGAAATAAAGAAAATGAAAGAAAACGGGTTCAAAAACTGAAGAAAATGAAATGAAGATTCGAATCAAGAAAATTGAGCTTAATGAGAAAATTAAACCCAAAAGAATAAGTTATTGGGCCAAGAAAATTGATTAAATTCGGATTTGTGAAGATTGAAGCTCAAGAAGAAGCCCAAGCCCGACTGCAGAATATTCTGGAACCACAATTCAACCGGCGGTTGAACATAAATATGGAATGCGGTGAAGCGCGGGGGTCAAAAACCGGGTTTCGTGGGTAAAAAGCCAACCCAACCGGCGGCTGAAATATTCAACCGACGGTTGGATACGCGATCTGAAATCTATAAATAGAGGCCATAATCAACCAATAAACCATACAATTTACAATACGAATTAAGTAAAGCTTAATTCGGTTCTTTGGTTTAGAAGTCGACTAAAATAGCAAGTTGGAGGCTAGGAAGCTAGGGTTTGAAGGTTTTCAACCCTAACGAAGATTTAGTTCGGTTTCTTGGGTTTGATTCCTAATCTTTTCTATTTACAATGTGTAATTACATGTTTTTAGATCTGGTTTTGATTATTTTGAACATGAGCTAATTCTTTAATTGTATTTGCTTAGATGAATGATTATTAGATGAATGTTTTATGATATGTTTATGTTGATTTGAATTATGAATTTTATTGAGTTTATTTGAAAGATCCATATTTATTGTGTGTTGGTTAATTGTTACTTAACGTGGTCAAAAGACTTATGCTATAATTAGGGTTTGTATGAGTTGATTGATTATTTGTAATTGAGTAATTTATTAGTTAATTGTGACTTGAGACTGTAACCGGTAATAGGTTAAGAGAATAACAATTAATAAAACCTAATTAATGTGATAATTATTTAACCAATAATTATAAACTTGCGTTAACACGAGGTTGCTGAATGAATCTCAATGATCTGTTGATAGTATTAATTGAATAAGGTTTAGGTTAATAACACATAGAAGAAATTCTAGTGTATTCAAGAGAATCTAGTATTAAGCTAAAGTTTATAGGATTAGTCAACCTTAACAGGAGACTGTCTATATTTGTTAAAATCACCATAATAAATAATCAACAATTAAATAAACATATCTGAAACTTGAGTCGAGAAATCACAAATCTAAGTAAATACATGCTTCTCTATCTGATTATTCTTAGTTACTTTTTATCTTTTTAGTTGTTTAAAGTTTAATTCATTTTCAATTAATTAAATACGTTCATACGGAACTAAAACGCACCCCTTATTTATTTGTAATTTGTAATTTAAAGGTTTAATTAATTATTTTAATTTACACCGATTCCCTGTGGTTTAACTCGGTCTTACCTAAGTTATACTATAATACGAACATGTATTCTTGCATGGTTGTGTTAAAGTTAACTTTAGTATTTCCATTCAATTAAAACTTGTTATTTTTAATCACAACTTAACACGCATCAGTTGCCTATTTATATAGGAGTTAGATGTAGGGTTTAAGGTGAGGAGAAAAAAAAGAGAGTTTATGAGAGTCGTCTCCCTCCGTCACGTGTGGTGGTTTCAGCGATTCAATAACGACGGTGCAAATTAGGTTATTGTAATCTACCGTTGAGAGTAGTGTGAGAATATGTGATGGTATTCAAGAATGTTGAGAGGAGCGTCCATTCTTGTAAATGTCGTTCGGATTATAGTGGAATTTTAAGTGGCTGCTGGTTCGTGGTTTTTACTCTCGCTTGAGAGGTTTTTCACGCAAAATATCGTGTGTTATGCGTTTTTACTGTTTTGTGCATTTTATTATTGACTTATACAAAGTTATGTGATTTATTGTGATGGGAATCGATCCCAATGAGCAGTATGAGATCGGGGTCAATCCCAACATCTATGTGCTTGAAATTGCAGGTGTATTTTCTTGCGTTATTTCGTTTGCAGAGGTGAAACAGAATGATGGAGGAGGTGTTTTATTTGTACAATGGTAAGCATAACTAATGCTTTAATCATCCATGATTAAGTTCATTAAAATGACTAATCGATTAGCATCAGTTAGAAACTCTTGATCACCTCAACTGATTTGAATGTGAAACGAACCGTGTCTGGGTCAGATTTTACGGGCCATGGGTCTGGGACAAAAACAAAACCCATTTTGTTCAAGTATCATATCTATTTTACCTTCCTGCTCTTTCAGTAAAAAGTTTTATGGTTAAAAAGCAACTTCAGAGAAGCTTAATACGTTTTAAAGAAGACCCACATTTGAGACTAGTGGAGAGATGTTTGGACCATGAGGATTTTAGACGGCATCATACGCGTGCGTGGCCGGCTAAACGATACTGGTATGAGCACCTACACGTACAAATGGTTCAAATTTAAAGATGCCGTTTTCATGTAGTACAAAATTCATTCTTTGTATACTTAAAATATTCACAAACTCAATCTCACTTCCCATTGTACGTGTTGCATATGATTTGGTATAACTTTATATTACAATTAAAATATTTTTTTTGTACACATTTGCTTGTCATGTAGGCATGGCAATTTTTTAAAAACCGTATAGATTTTTGTTGTAGAGAGGACAAAGCAACATCGTGTTTTAATTTTATTTAAAAGGTTAATTAAGGCGACACCAAGAAAGGTTGTAACTTTATGTTGTAGGAATAAAATTTAAAGACAAATTGAGTTTTATTACTAAGAGTAATAATTACAAAGAAACTGTGAGATTTAGGGGTGTTTATCGGTTCGACTTACGGTTTTATCAATTTATTCATTTCGAGTTGTTTGGTTTTGAATTTTTTTTGAGCAAAACTGAAAATCGAATTCAAAGTGTAAACCGAACCAAAATCGAAAACGAAACCGAATTTGAATTTGGTTCAATTTCGGTTAAACCGAAATCGAAAAATTCGGTTCAATTTCGGTTAAAACTGAAAAATCGAAAAACCGAAAAAAAATCTGAGTTTAACCAAATAACTATAAAAAATCGATTTCGGATTGTAATTGTTAATGTGTTTGGTTTTCACTAGTAGGAAAATGAAAGACGTGAAGTTAATTTAGAGTTGAAATGTGAATAAACTTGTTTAAGAAATTTAAATATCACGTATATAATACATATATTAATAATTTAATATATTATTAATCTGAATTCGGTTTTCAGTTTAACCGAATTCAAGATTTTAACAGCAAAAAACGAATTCAAATGTGTAAACCGAACCGAAACCGACCCGAAAATCGAATTCGAATTTGGTTTGAATTTTTTTCGGTTTTAATTCGGTTCGGTTTGTGGTTTAAACGGTTTCAAACAAAATATTAAACGCCCCCAGTGAGATTGAAAGTAAACATCATATAACAATAACAAAGAAACTAGGTAGATAGAAAATAGTAGTAATGCAGGAAAATTCTCTTAAAATAGATTATTGAGTCTAAACTTTGCAGTAAACAAAACGAAGTGTATGTGCATATTTCGTGTTTTTTTCAGCTGCATTTGTGTTGGTAGGTCATTCGTGTTTTTTTCAGCTGCATTTGTGTTGGTAGGTCATTCGTGCGCCCATATTGGACCATTTCTCACATATAGGCGTTGCATTGGAGTAAAACACACAACAAGAACCTCACACGAAGACTTGCACCTTTGAGCGCACCACTCCTATGTAGGACAAAACAAAAACACATTTTGTTACTTTCTTTCAACATTAAAAACCTCAATTTCACTCTCAATATCTCGTTAATCGGAGATGCTCTTAAAATCTAAAGCTTGAATGTCATAATTGTACCATGTACACTATGTATAGCACAAGTATTTCGACAAACAATTCAATGTTCATCAAAAATTAGAATTTTCACCTCTTCTAGGTTTCTCGATTTTCTTAAAAATGGCCCTAACGTAAATGAAACAAAAACAAGAAGTCTTTAACATGATTAGTGCTAATCTAGTTTCCTAAATGGATGATAATGAACTTTAAACTAATCTTAAATCTTAAATAATGTACATGTCCAAAAAAAAACACATAAAACAAATGGGAAAAAGAAGCTTGCAAGTTGCTAAACACGTTGCCGGCGGATGTCTTCAAAGTCCCCTGAAACCCACGTTTGTACAACATTTAGTGTCCATATTCTTGACTTAGCCAAGTATTTCCATTTTTTGCCCACACATATACAAACAAACACGATTAGAAACTTTTTAGTATATATATTATACCACCTTACGTAATTCTAACATTCAATTCATCAAATTAAACAAATTCTCTCCCTTGTGCGATAAATGGCTCGTGTGCACATCGTGTCGTTCGTGGTCATTTTTATCATGGTATGTTGTGCACCTTCTTTAGATGCAAGAAAGCTCTTGAACATGGATCATGAGCCTAAGTTGGTCCATGGTGTCATATTTAAAGATACTATCATCGCACCCACATCAAAACATAGTCAAAGGCTCTTTTTTCTTCACCAAACCAACATTGACCGGATCTTAATGGAGTCGGTCCCTAGTCCCGGAATGGGTCATTAGTCTCGTAATGACCCACAAACCATTTCAAAGATGAAACTTTTTTCGCTTATTCTTGGCAATTCGATAAGTACCAATTGAAACATTTAATTCATACCCTTTTAGATTTAGATACATTTTTTGATTTATTGGAAATTCTACTGTTCGTTATGTAATTTTTTTCTATATTGTTTGTAGAATATTGACATAGAGAAATATTCTTTGATTTTAGTCTTAAATTTTATTATTATATAAGATAAGATGGGACATGTTATTGAGTTAGATCATTTTATATATATCGTAGAAATATAAGCACAGATTTTGGGCTTATTGGGCCAAACGCTTTAATACATCATTAATTCCCCTACTAACAACCACGTGACTCAACCAGGCCGCAACTACCTGTCAATATATTCATGAAAAAAACAAATTTATATAATAGAAAATATCCAATGAGTTTCCACATCAAAAGAAATGTAAAATACGTTGTTAAATTCAAATACAATTTAACGAATGTATCCTAATATTCGTTTTGAACCGAAAGCTATAAAGTATACTTAGGAAAATTATCACAGCCCAAAATGTAATTTACAGGGTATTCGTGAAGTCTACTACGTGGAAGTCAGAAAATTATTTTCGAGGGGGAACTTGAGGCAAATTGGTTAACTCGAGTAACATACAATGAGTTGAACGATGTTAACATTTCCCGTTATTACTCGATTACGTACTCTTTTTTTTTTTCCTTTTCTTTTTTGTGTTAAATGCCTAGTTTGACTTTAGGTCTGCTAATTTAAAAATCTGTATTTTAGTTATGATGCATGATGGAACACATTATGTTTATGAGAAGGAACACATGAATTACACATACTTTAACTAAATAATGCGTACGTTAAATCAAATAATTGAGTATTATGAGTAACATATAATGAATGAAGACGTGAGCTATCAAATCAAAAAACATGTAACGTGTTGTCATATCTTCCAGACTTTTTTTGGTAGTACATGATTACATGTGTATATTAGTAAAAACAACATGCAAACATTTATTTACTATCTACGTAAATATACTTGTCATAGCGGTCAAACAATCTTGTTTACGATTATAATTACAATAAACGTCCAGACATCACATGTGTGACTGACATGTCAGGAGTTCGAGTCCGTGCCTCAGTATATGTGGATGATTTGTAGACATATGATGTACTCGACGTTGATTCTTGTGGACGGTGTAAACGCTTACCATTAAAATATGATACGAATATCAGCACTACCCTCCAAATTACCCTTTGTGGATTAATTTGTTACCTACTAAAAGAACTATATTCAAAGAATGTTAAACAGTAAAGACAAAATTTCTGCAATTTTTGATTCTTTTTATTCATACCTTTGTCTATTGAATACGTGAGAGAGCCGAATCAAAGATATAAAAAAGACCAAAAGAGCCAATCTCTCCCCCCCCCCCCCCCCCCCCCCCCCCCAAAAAAAAATTGTCACGTTGTTATGTCGTCCAGTTTTGGTTCAAAAAAGTCCATCAGTTCCTTATTACGTGCAAGTAATCCAAACACAAAATAACACCATGCATTAAATCTATTTTATTTTTGGTTAAATTTTAGCTAACATTTCTGTAGATGTAAATACCAACGGTAACATAAAAATAAGCAACCCTAGAAAAAAAAATTATACATAAAAAACAAATAGAAGAAGAAGAAGAAGAAGAAAAGCTAAATACATGTCCATATTTTTCTCATTGTATATTGCAAAACTGATATACAAGATTACATATATAATATATAATAAATAAAATAAAATGTAAGAAAGAAATCTTCAAAAATTCCTTTTCATCAAAGTGCAATAAATTTAAGTACGGCTACTTGCTGTATGTTCCTACCCAACATTATGCATCATCAAATATTAACAAAACCAGACTAGGCCTTCCTCACATAATTTAAACCTTATGTTCCAACTTCAAACATGTTGTTTCACTTTCATTATCAAAGAGGACAGTATAGGACCACCATGACACCATCCTCGTCAGCGCCACAGCAACCGCATTTTCCGGAGATCCTAATCTACTTTAATGTTTGTGGGCCCAATATATTAACTGCTCAAATCACATATACCTGACACTCAATAACAGTTTTACCTACCATGAACCCCGGAACCACCATGAAAGCCACTTCCGGTGAACTTCCTGGGGACAAAAATGCCTCATCATTTACACTTTCCATGAATACTTCGGAAAAGCGACTGCCTTTTGTAACCTGGAAGATGGTTGCCTCTTCGGGGCTGAATGAGAAGGCCAAACAATGCAAAAGCCAAACCCGTTTTGCAACATCTAGGAAAGAATCGAAAAAGGCTGTCTCCGGGAATTTACGAGCATTGACCAGATTTCTTTGATTCAGATTTCCAAAAAGAGATGATTCCATCTTGGGATGAATAAGCTTTAGGTACTTACATCTGCAAAATTCGGCAAAGATTGACGTTGGTTTCCATGTGATGTATTCCCGTGCTTTCAAAGATTTCAATTCCATAAACTTGTCGAAGAAGAATCTTCGTCGGTTTTCATTCTCAGGTATAGGTTGGGAATCATCAGGTATCTTGAACCCCGGAATATTAAAACAATCAAACATCCCTTTACAAACAAACGACTCAAATGCATAGCATATATGTGTTGTGTCCCAGTAAACAACATCCGGTTGAATTGAAGTAGCAGCTTCATCCAAATCCCAATTGGCAGATTCCATTTCACTGACCATAAATCTCACAAAACCTCGAATGGATTTAGTCGTTTGCTTTACATATGAGATGAAATCAGATGGGGTTAACGATGAAAACTTCAAAGTCTCACGAGATGATGACAAAGAACCGCTTGAATTCAATCTCTTCTCGATCAACTTATTTTCTCTTCTAGATTCTTCCAATTTCTCTTTTAGAAAGATGATCTCGGATTCTTTGAGCTTGTTTTGACTGTCCAACTTCTTTTTTGATATCTCATACATTTTTAAGAAACTCTGTTGTTCTTGAATTTCAGCCAACAGTTGGGTGGTTTCCGGTGAGGGATCGTCAAGATGCTTTTTCAAATAAGATTGTTTTAACTCAGACAAACTTTTCAGTTCAGAAATCAGGATCTGATCAGCTGACTGAATTCCATCAGCATCATAAGGAAACTGAGAAAACTGCAGCTGGGCGTACGCAGCTTTGATTGACGATATGGTAGCAAACAGTTTGGCAATGAAGGCATCCATTACTACCCGGTCTCGAAGCTTTTCATCTTCCTCGTTGAAGAACGTAGGTTGTTGAGTCTCATCACCAATCGGTTTATCATGTTTTGCTTTTTCCCATGTCTTTGACTTTGTTTTCTGAAATTTATCAATTCCCGTTGCAGCTCGAATATTCAAAACCTTGGTAAAAGTACGAGCCAATCTACTTTTATTTGAGGAATGCTTAAATGAATCCATCTGAAAGAAAGAACTTGAACTGATTTACACTTTGAAAGATATTATTTTGGGTGCAAACTATATAACTGCAAGTGAAACAAAAATATGGGCAGAAGAATATGGAAAGGATATTTGATTGAAGAAAACAAAGATATATATTTTAATTTGCCTGTGCTGTCATGACATTATTATGAGTTCATAATTCAATTTAAATAACAGGAGACCATGAAAACACAGTAAAGTAAATCAACAACTTGGGAAGAGAATGTCTCAATCATGAGGTGATATTCTATTAATTACATACCTTTAAAAAGTCTACCTACCTAAATTCAGAACTTCCCTATTTGAAACTTCCCCAACCACCTAACATTTACAGAATAAGATCTCAAAATTGTTACATATATACCGATGCCTTATAGAGCGGCATTACTAGAAATATAGAGAAGAAGACCAGGGTAATATAAAATGCCATTACTAGTCGATGACAAGAGTTTTTTTTAACTTTTTACCCGAAATGTAAGGAAAATGATTGGGAGAAGAAGACCAGGGAAATCATTACCGCCTAATTTACTTTAATAGTGAGATCTCGGTGATCAAATTTGAAGCTAACAGTCATTTTGAATTCATGAAAAGCGTTACATAATAAGTCAAATAGCCATAACTTTAGATATGAGGGAATACTATGATTCATTGATTCTCTTTGTCTTCCCCTAAAGTGCAATAGTAATCAAGGAGGTGCCAGCTTTTTAGGTCTACATGGCAAAAAAGGATGCAATTTGAAACTAATGTGACCCGCACCTTAGGGAATAAATCTAAGTAATATCTTAAAGTTAGATATCAAGATCCACTCCACCACCCTTTATTTCAAAATGACAAATTTCTTAGTGACAGAGTTCAAAGCTGATATTCTACGTTTCCTACCATAAATCAAAAGGGACGGCGGCAAAAGAAGCTGCACATATGTAGTAAATTCAATCGTATAACGTACCACGATTTTGATTAAACCTCTAAACCATGTTGAACACTTACCAATTTTGAGATTCTATATGCATAATCAAAGTTGCAAACTTTACCTTTCTTTGATGTATAAAAGGATCAACTAGACAACCTTTTGCTTTTGCTATAATGAATAGCCCTAAAAATCCCAACAATGATTAGATTTTTTTTCATTGATTTGACAATTAGGTGGGGAAACAAATTATATAAAAAAAGAGCTATTTGACATGTAATTTCTACTATATTTCGCTATCATTGACTCATTGTAGTATTGTACCGTCTCAAACTCTTCAAAGGCCAAATCAGTATCAAACTACATCATTGGGATGCATCTATTATGCACCATTCATAAAAGACTTCACATAATCATCCACAGTTCTTCCACCACCAGCTAATCAATATATCACTTACGGAGTATTACACAATCATACATTACTTAATCAATAAAAAAGCCACAAATTAAACCAATTGCATCAGCAATAGATATTAACTACAAAAAACAAGCAAACAAGAGACACAGAAGTTAACTAATTGCCTTAATGGAGCTATTCAATTACACTTTCTAAAACTGGAAACACACAAAGGGAAAACCATAGAGAACCATTTTACACAAAACAGCATATAATATCACATGCAAATCAAGTCACTTTTTCATCCACAAAATAGTACTGTACTGCTTTTACCTTTTTGACAGTAGCCGAATTGCTCCACTCAATTTCTTTTTCCCTGCATCGAAATCTTTCCTTTAATTGCAAACCTTCAATTAACAACAAAATATCAAAACCCTAATTCACGTATATTATACTTGTACCAAATCGTAACACCAAATTGACTTTAATAAACTAAATTTTTCCCGATAAACAGGTGTTTTTAAGTTGATTAACTACACATTAATCAAATAAAACAAAACAAATCATTAGATAAATTTAAATTAATTATACATATTCGTGTGTACAGATTTCAAACGAATATAATGATATTAAAATAATTGAAATCCGCGTTCCGTACCTACCAAAATTAACAAAACGAAGCTTCGGGTGTTGATCTTAAAAAGCAGGTATACAATTTCACAGATTTTTGAAGCTGTTCAATGGCGGTTTTTTAATGGAAGGATATAAATATATTTATATTGGCACAAAAAAGTCTAAATTAAAATTAAATTAAATTTAAAATCTAGGTTAATGCGACGTAATTTATACATTTACCAGTTTGTCCTTAGTTGTTATTGATATGCTTGCGTTTGTGTAGGGGTTTATTTGTAAATTTGACGTGTAATGTTGACTGGTGCTGACCGAAAATATTCTGATTGGACCACTCAGTATTTGGGACCCGGTAAATTTTGTTTATATGTGGTTGTTTAGACCCAAATATACAAAATTTTGGTGGAAAAATGACAAGGAAAAAGTAATAGTATGCAATTTCCTACTTTTTTTCATTGAAAATAAGATGAAAGTTACATAATCTTTTTTGAAAAGATTTAAATAATTGTTTACTTTTTGTTAAAAATGTTTTAATTAATTAAAAGAATTGGAATAAGTTACAATATGAGGGTAGATCGTAATGCAACTCACCATTATGATTTATTTACAAAAATTGTTAAAATTAATGATACTACTTTAGTATTTCGCTGATTATTCTCGATTTTTTTAATATACAAGGTTAAATTGTACATTTATATCCTTTTAAAACAAGATTTATGAATCAAATATATACTACTACGTATTAAAGAGTTCTAGAATAACATTTTTATCACAAATTTACACTGTCATTGAACGAGAACATTTTCTCGCTCCGCGAATTACCTCTTTTGGTAAGAAGCCTTTAATAAAAGAATCATTAGCCTTGAAATTTCTTTACTTAATTTGAGGTATAATTAACAAATATCACATTCTCTCCGTGATCATACTTAATCATTTCTTAAAGCTCAAGAAAATGATAAAATAAATTGATAAATTAATGAATTTTAGAAAATCCAACTTAGAATCAACAATCAAGAAGTGGACATGTCAATTATTAAGTGACACGCCAGGAGGAAATGTGTTTTAATTCCTTGAATTTAATGTTTAAATAATTCGTACCCACCAAATTCAACGTATATCTAATAAACTTTTATTGAGAATGACATTTTTGACTTGCATCACGATTTTGGTTTCGTAAACAGAAGAATATATATACTTTTAATAGATCTAAAATACAGTTTTATATCAACTTAAGCAACATACTTTAGACCAAATTAAAAACCATAATAAGAAAGAAAAAACCAATAAAGAATTACACAAGTATGTTATGAGTTTTATTATTGAATTATTGTATGTATTAAAATGAAGAGAAAGAAAAGAAAATATTACGGTTACTAACCTATGATAAATACGATAAGTAAAATTAAGAGTGTTCGAAGTCGGATATTCGAATTTTGAATATTCGAAATTTTGGATACCGGATTTTACTATTTGATTCGAATCCGAAGTTTCGGATATCTGAAATATCCGAATATCATAAAAATCAATTTTTAAATGTATTAAAATGCCACATTATGTAACCAAAACTTAAGTTATTAAGTGCATGTAATCAAAGTAGAAAAGATTAACTATATAATTTCAATAGTAATCAATTTTTAATAGATGTGATCAATTTTGTATTTATAAAAATATTAGAAAAATAATTCTAATTTTGCGGATATCGGAATCCGAAATATATGAAAAATGATATCCGAATCTGAATCCGAAATTACATATATCCGAAGTTCATGTATCCTAATTTTCGGGGTAGTTTCGGATCGAGTTTTCGAATTTTCGAATACGGATATTTTTAAACACCAATAAATAAAATAAACTAGATCAAAACCCGCAAAATTCGCTGGCTACGGTAGAAAACTCGTACAACAAAAAATATTGTAATACTACAACGAAATCATATCAATATAGTCTTTATTGAGTTTAAATGAAAGTGTATATGTACACCCTAATTACATTGACCAATTAAATTAGAGAGGTTAATATGGTCTTTTAGCCTCTCTATATTAGATATCTTTACTAAACATTCATGTTAATCTAGATCAATGGCTGTAATTAATTTGACTAAAGTAATTAAGGGGTGAGATTAAATCAGGGGAGGATAAAATCAATTTGTTTATACATTTTTGCTCATCCAATAATAGTAAAGAAACAATCAAGTAATTAAATGAAATTTAAAATATCTATACTATTTAATAATGCATTTGGAATAAAGTCTTAAAATGTCTACAAATGAGAAATTGTAATTTACAATTTTACCGTTTACTTTTAAATATATCTATAATCAATGTACAATTAAACACTTAACAATACTATTAATTATAAAATTAATGTATTCTAAGTAATTTAAGTTTCAAAATTTTGTAAGCTAAATTTATTTCACTTTTTATAACTGATGTAACTAATATAACATAATGATGGATATTAAATGTCTCGTATAATTGATTTGATAGAAATATTGATAAAAAATAACCATCTTAATACTAATATATAAATAGTTTAAAACTTATATTAAACTTTTAATAAAGAGATATTATAAATTTCTTAATACCCTTTTAAGTATGTTAATTTAAATACTTAAATAATGGTTACATTCAAGTAATTGTTAAATTTAATATTTTACTACTATACAAATAGTTTAGTCATTTGATAGTTGTAAATGCAGCATCAAATGCAAATAGTACAAACTTTAAAGCAATTATTTTTTTTTCTTTTTGTGCGATTGTAAAAATCATTTACTTTTTAATCAAAGTTAATAACTAGCTTAAGAATTGGTACTCAACTTTTTAAACTTCCAATTATTATAATTTTGAGTTGCAATTCGAGTTAAGTCAAGTTAACCGGTTATTTTAAGTCCAAAGTTCAAAACTTAAACTTGAACTGATTTCATAAACGGGTTTATGGAGCAAACAAGTAGATGGGTTTTGTAAGTCCGTATGTATAGGATCGATAACGAGGTTATCTACGGTATTAAGGTGCGGAATCCCTCAATACTAGTTATAGGATCAATTATCTAATTGCTTTGTATCGATTATAACACTTGTTAATCTATCAATACCTAGCCTTTAGACACTAAAAAAACTCTCTGGAATCGCAGCAACTTCGTTGGGCAGAAAGTGGCAAAAAGTCTTGAACATGAAAACCTAGTTTTTCATATATACTCGTCTCGGTTCGCAGGCTCGTGGGCTCTGCGAACTGACTCGGTTCGCAGCCCATGACGGCCCAGCGAACTCATTCAGTTCGCAGTACAAACTTGTCCTGCGAACTGACTCGGTTCGCGGTCAACCTTGGTCAACATTTTTCAGCCTTTTGATATTTAACTCTAAAATGTTTACCAAGCAATATATTTTATTTACAATTCAAAACCAATGTACATACTTGATTACAATTACCAAAAGTACTAAACCTCACTATTACAAGCTAGACCTGTTGTCACAAAACATGTCTCAACAGGTTTGATCTTTTTTATTTAAACAAAATGAAATTACTTTTCTGGTTGGTCGATCGACCCTTGACCCAAACTTTAACTCAAATCGGATCTAACAAACTAAAACGGTTGACGGATTTTGAGTTGCAATTCGAGTTAAGTCAAGTTAACCGGTTTGAAATTTTAAGTCCAAAGTTCAAAACTTAAACTTGAACTAATTTCATAAACGGGTTTATGGAGCAAACAAGTAGATGGGTTTGATCTTTTTTATTTAAACAAAATGAAATTACTTTTCTGATTGGTCGATCGACCCTTGACCCAAACTTTAACTCAAATCGGATCTAACAAACTAAAACAGTTGACGGATTTTGAGCTAGTAGGTTGGCGGGTTGAAAATTTAACTTTAACGTATTTATCTTTATTTTAGGTTGAGTTTAAGGTATTGTAAAGAATTGTTACCGTTAATTAATCGATAATAATATGAAATATAATGGCTACAATAAATTTGAAAATCAATACTTTTTCAATTTTGATTAAAGGACGACATATAATTGAACAAAAATAACGCAAATAATTTTTTTGATGTCGCTGCATTGCGCGGGTAGCATGCTAGTATATAAAAATATAAAAACACGTTTTTTTGTCCCTTAGAGCACATGGTGTGGGGGGATTTTGTCTGCGTTTTCGGACGAGAATGCCGTCGGACGGCGTTCAGTCGCACCGGGACAGCGTTCTCGTCCCGTTCCCCGGCCGCCGTCTCATTCCGAACGCCGGGAGTTGCAACGTTTTTCTTTTTTTTTCTTTTCCCAACGGATAGTTTATAAAAAAAAATAAAAATTTAAAAAATAGCCGTTGGAACGGCAGAATTGAATTTTTTTTTTCTATTTAAACACACCTCAAATACAATTTCAAACCACAATTCAAAAACACTATCTCAAAAACTCTTTCACATACACAATTAAAACAATCAAAATTTCATCCAAAAATTCTATTTTCTTCATCTCATATTCTTCATCACGTCGAACAACCAAAACCCGAATAACCCGTACCATTTACAATCCACTTGGAACCCATTCACGAGCGAATGGCAAACCTCACAACCGCAACAAAATCAACCATCTTTCAACCCACAAATCCAAGGTTTTGCCCCATACGCTTACAACCAACCGATGCAACCACCACCACAATTGTCACCCGATAGATACACCCAATTTCAAATGTGGCGTCAAAGTCAACAACAACCCGACGTCCAATCCGTTGAAGACACCAACCCGACACCCGAATCATCCAAAAAAACCAAAGGCAAAAAGTCCAAAAAAGATTCACCGGCCAAAACCAAAAAAGTCATTCCAAACCGTAACGTGTGGGTACCGGAGGACGAGCTTCGTTTGGCCGAAAGTTGGATTTCGGTCTTCGAAAATTCTCAACGTGGAACTGACCAAGAAGGGTCTTCGTTTTGGTATCTCGTTATGGATTCGTACAACGCCCGGAATCCATCATTCCAACGAGGAAAAGACGTGTTGTCGTCAAAATGGACCAAACTCAACGCGGACTGCAACAAGTGGCAAAGGCATATGGAAAAGGCTTTCGGATCAACTAAGGAGTGGTGAAGGCGGGGATGATTTGTTGATCCGTTGTGACACGCAATACAAGTTGGAAAACGAAAAAACTTTCACAAGTTTATTGGCGTGGAACTTTTTGAAGGATAAACAGAAGTGGCTACATCCCGATCCGTTTGTCGTCGGTGGACGAAATGTTCCAAGACGCCGCGAGACGGTCAATTTGGATGACTTGGACTTTGATGAACCACCGGAGAAAGAAACGCAAAACCCGAATGAGGGTTTATTTGGGGACGATCAGCATCCACGGCCGACTGGAAAGTCAAGGAAACAGAAGTCACAAAAAACCACTTCTTCTGGTTCGGCCGGTTCCTCCTGTGCTTCGTTTGATGAATCACTCGCAACAACATTCGAAGGCATCCGATCCGACAAGCATGGCTACTACAAGACGAAGGATCTCGAGGCCAAACTTTGAATCTTGTCCATGCCGACTGAGCATTTACCGGAGCAAGCAAGGTTCATCTTGAAAATGGAGAAGAGGAAGATTTGCGAGACAATGGGATGGCCATACGGAACGGAAGCGGGAGGTGGTGCTTCGGGTTCGGGATCTGTAAACTGAATTTGTCTTATTTTATTTACTTTTGTATTTTAAATTTTAAGGACTTTTTAAATTATGTATTTTAATTTTAGGACTTGTAATTTTTTTATGTCTTTTTAATCAATTAAATCTCGTTTTATTTGATTTATTTGTTTTTTATATATTAATTTATACAATTATCATCATTAAAAAAACAAATAAAACAAATAATAAAAAACTCCAGAACACTATCCAGAACACTGTGAATACAGTGTCACCAGACCACAAAATCCTCAATTACAACATTCTCCATAATACTGTCCAGAACACTGTGGTGACAGTATCACCGCACTCAGAGTCGGATTCCAAAAGTCTCTGAGTTCAAGTATTTGGGCTATAATAATGCCATATCAGGCCCAGCCCACATGAAAGTTATATACTTAAAACTTAAAAGGTGCAGAATATTATTGTTTGATACTTTGATGAACTATATGTATCTTACTCTTGGAATTTAGTTTGCGAAACAATAAAAATAAATAAAATAATAACAATAAAATCAAATAATATATATTTTTCATTCACCTCTAAATATAACATATAAAAACAAACTGAAAATTACAAGTTAAAAACCAACATTACACACACTCATTTAAAAGTTTTAAAATTTTGACTGGATTTGAGAAACGACTTTAGCATCAACTTGAAAGGCCTTTGCAAGGATATCTGCAGAGATATCGGGGTTTGATCCAAACACAGCGTTTGCAATGGTAATGACCCCTGGATTTTGACTGCTCAAGGCTGCAATTGCAACAGCTTTAATATTTCCGACGTTCTTCTGGAAGTGAATCAAACCTTGTGGGAACACGAAAACATCACCCTTTTGAAGTAGTTTTGTAATAAGACGATTTTCAGGGTTAGATGTGACAAAACCGACTTGAAGATAGCCTTCAATGACAGTCAAGATTTCAGTAGCTCGAGGGTGCGTGTGTGGAGGGTTAATACCCCATGGAGCAAAGTCAATACGAGCCATTGAAATTCCTAAAGTGTTGAGTCCTTTTAATTGTACTACATTCACGGCAGTCACATTAGATCCAACTGCATTTGACGTGTTTCCCATAACGTTGAGCCCTTTAAAAAGAAAATCATCTGCTGTCACATATTTCGGATCTTTGCAAACCACACCATTCACCAAAACTGTGAAAACAAAGATAGAAAAATTCGTTAGCACGTAAATGGTATAGTATAGTTGTTTTCGTTCCAAGTTTTTAAAAAGTTTTTACCGTTGCTATTTGGGTCAGCCACACAAAAGTCCTGGAGAGGACTAGGATCCGAAGCTAAAGCGTACGAACAAGCTGTCAACAAGAGACCGAATAAAAGTAAATGAGACGTCATTAGTGAGAATCAGCGTAAAACTTGTTTTTGGATCGATGAAATTAATATGTTAGCTCAAGAAATCTATGATACGAATTATATAACTTGCTAATAATGTATTTATAGTGAAAAACATTGGCCTAGAGTATGTTTTTTCTACTGATTAATAACCGTGTGGAAGGTGACAACAAAGATAATGTCAACTAAGATTTTGTCATAATAATATATAATAATAATAATAATTAATATATATATACCTTCACCTTATGTTAAGTTATGCAATTTTAATCAATTTGATAAATATTGTAGGCAACCTAATGTTGAATGTTTATTAACTACTAACTAGTATACTACAATTTGATCTAATCTAGGTCATAGAAAGAGTCAAATTTGTTACGGAAGAAGCCAAAGTCAAAAGATATAGTAATACTAGTCATAGTAATAATAGTAATAATAATAATTCTGGCTCAATAAAATGACCAATTCATATTGACATAACCTTCGTCCAATGAGGAATTACATTCAAATAGAAAAGAATTGGTCACTCCCTAACCAATTATGTTACTATATGTGCTTCTTTTTTATATGTTTTTTGAATGAGAAGAGGAACACTTCAATTAAACGGCACTCTAACGAAACGTTAGAGGAAGTAGTACGTAAACTTATAGAGATTAGAACATGCTAAAATCGGATTACAAGACCAATTGTTTCATGAGATGGATCTTCCTACTTCTACTGGAAATAGGAAGGGATGAAAATAAAACATCATCTCCTAATGTATCTTTTAAGGGTTTTTTGTTATTGAAAATAGATTCATTTCTGTACCTCTCTAGCATCCATAAAGCGGTCTGAATCACCACATCCAGGCCTGCTTTGAATTCCTCAGTTTCGTTCCTCGATTCTGTGAGGGTTATGAGTACCCTCACATTTGTTGGGATTGCCAAGTTAAGTTCCTCCACTTGGCTATCATTTTCCATAAACCCGCAGCGACCATGTAATCCCAAAACAAGCAATTCTCTTTTCCAGATCATTGTCACAATTTGGGCAAGGAATATAATCTAATAAGTAGATTCTTTCTTTGTCGAGATTAACTCTAGTGGTGAGGCATTTATTAACAATTCTCCATCTAGATTATTAAGAAAGGAATTTAGCTCATCTTTTTCTCGGCCCATCCTCAAATGTCTTCGACAATCCCAGCTGCACATTAAGGGCCAATCAGTTAGAGTTCTTTCCCTTATTTTGCAATTTGGCTCTCTGTTTAAAGTAAACTTTGGTAGCAATTTTAAGTGGTTCCCCTCCTAGTCACCTTTCTGTACAATAGCATGTGTCTCACCCATCACCAATTTTTTTTCTTAAGATTGATACCATATTTTGAAAAAATCTCATCAAGTTTGCTTATTTTGCACCATGGGCCCCTTTAAGTGATGTGTCTACCATTTCTAGTAAGATTGCCGTATTCATCATGTATCGAGTTAATTACCAATCTCCAAAGTGAGTTTGGATTCACTTTAAATCGCCACCACCATTTCAATAGCATGGAAAAATTACTCGCTTGAAGACTACCAATTCCAAGGTCGCTATTAGCCACCACCATTGGCCACGTTACTATATATGCTAGAGTAAATTTTTCATTTGATTTTGTATTTTTGTTATATCTTTTGTACATATGATGGAAAATTCCACAAACTACATTACTTTTCCTGGATTCTTGGATATTAAATTTAGGACAATGTAAATCAAATTCTTAAAATGGATTAAATGGAATTCTAATTTGGTTGGTTTGATTTATGAAATAAATTGTACTGTTATATTAAGATCCAAGTGAAATCCAATCCGTCTCATGTAATTAGATTTGATGAAACTGATCCGTTGTGTTAGAAGCTTAGAGCCGTTAATTATAATTATAAATCCATTTTTTATGTTATTAATTTAAGAGTTTGATTAACTATAAGTGTTTGAGTTTGGATCTTGCAGTTTGATTAGTTACAGAATGAAACTAAATTAAAATCCAAAACAAAATCATATATTTTTTTAATTCACTTATTATAAATATTATTACAGGACAATACAAAGTTACAAACCAATATTACTTGAATTGAATAAATTGACTCAAAGAAATCAACATTAATCTATGATCACGCAAATGTTTAAAATTTAGACTGAATTTGATAAACCAAGTTGACATCAACTTGAAAGGCCTTTGCGAGAATGTCTCCACTGATATTCGGGTTTGATCCAAACACAGCATTTGCAATAGTAATCACACCTGGATTCTGACTACTCAAAGCTGCAATAGCAACAGCAAAGTGATTTCCGATGTTTTGCTGGAAGTGAATTAGACCTTGTGGGAACACGAAAACGTCGCCCTTTTGAAGTCGTTTTGTGATGAGACGGTTTTCAGGGTTAGATGTCACAAAACCGACTAGAATACTGCCTTCAATGACAGTCAAGATTTCAGTAGCTCGAGGGTGCGTGTGTGGAGGGTTAATACCCCATGGAGCAAAGTCAATACGAGCCATTGAGATTCCTAAAGTATTGAGTCCAGGCAATTGTACTACATTCACAGCAGTCACATTAGACCCAACTGCATTTGACGTGTTCCCCATAACGTTGAGCCCTTTAAAAAGAAAATCATCTGCTGTCACATTTTTCGGATCTTTGCAAACCAAACCATTAACCAAAACTGTGAAAACAAAGATAGAAAAAATCGTTAGCACGTAAATAGTATAGTACGTTTCTTTTCATTCCAAGTTTTTTTAAAGTTTTTACCTTTGCTGTTTGGGTCAGCCACACAAAAGTCCTGAAGAGGACTAGGATCCGAAGCTAAAGCGAACGAACAAGCTGTCAACAAGAGACCGAATAAAAGTAAATGAGACGTCATTATGAATGAGATCGAAGTGAAATATACTTATTCTTCAATGAGTTTTAATAGCTTGACGAATTTATGTGAAAAAGTGTGTAACATGGTAATGCTTTTATAGTAAAAACATTGAAACATGAAGCTACCATATGGTGACTTAGTATCTCACCACCAATAAAAAAAAATTGAGGAAGAAGTAAAACAAAGATAAAGTCATCTTATCTCATACATTTTCATTTTCATAAGAAAGCATTCAACTTTTGTTCAGTTCTAAATTATATAAATATAGAATGCTCATGCAGCCAGGTATGATCTATTTACCATATCTGAATCATTTACATAGTATGTATTGAATTGGTCCAAAGATCTTGTCGTTATAATACAAAATTTGGAACCAAATCCAAAAAATGATCTTAACTCTAATTTAGTTACTGAAATACGACCCGGCTCGACACAGATAAAAACTTTATATAAAATATAAACAGTTCAAAAATGATCCATAACTATAACTACAGTATAATACAGTAAATTTTTTTATATACATTAATGGTACTTTTGGACAGTAGGGTGAATTTTTCATTTTTTCTACATCAAAGCAACCAAGTGGAACGAGTAAACAAACAAAACCAGTGGATTGCGTGCTGGTATGCATTTTAAAAAATCAATTACTCCGTATTAATTAAAACAAAGATTGAACAATTAGACTTGGTCTGTCTAAATGTTTGGTCAAGATTACTATGATTTGGGTATAAATCCAATCCCATATTGATAAATAAACGTCTCTCTGCATATAAACTCAAGAGCTACTCTTTCTATCAACAATTTATTTTAAAGTGAAACCTCATTGACCGAGTATATTGGGCTAAGTTATGGTAACCAACAAGTCGTAAATATAAGAAATAAATGGCTATTTTACATGAAATACTTAATCTCATTGTGTTTATAAAGCAAAGAGATGTAAACCGGACATACACACAAAGAGCTTCAAGTCATTTAAAATATACAACTCTTAAACGAAAGAGGAAGCAAAACTCATAACATCTGTAGAAAGCATTTGATATTCGTTCAATTACGAATGGTAACTATGATTTTTGTTGATCAAGTAGTTACAATCCGGATATTTACAACCCTTAACTTTATGCACCAGATAACAGTTACAAACTGAAGTCGTGTAATGATGTAAACCTCGTCATACCCCTTCCTCGGTTAATTGTTTGCACCATACAACATTAACAAGCTATATTTGTGCAACATTTTCTGTAAAGATGTAAAGTGTAAACCTCATCATACCCGTGCCTACATAATTTGAGAATGAACAAGAAATAAATCAGCAAAAACTAATATAGGTTGATTCAGAAGGAGCACAGAAATGAGAAAAGCCTTACCCAGCCTTCCTACAATAAGTCAGTTTGTAATTGTAAATAAGATTGTTCAACACTTTCCAAACGGGTGGTCAGTTTGAAGATTTTCTAGCCTCAGTGTAAATTCATAAATAGTAATTAGCAAGTAAAGTATATAAATTTAAAGATCATTTGGACTTGCAACAAATGTAAAATGGTACCTCACAAAAAAAGTAGCAAAGTGTTGAGTCACTTGAATAGCATCATCTGAATGTGGTATCATCGATAAGCCCCAGTCAAAAGCATTTTTCTGCAGCATACAACATGAGTACATCGATTATTAGTCAGGCTATGTGAAGCGTTAACGTCTTTTAATCAGAAGTAACGTACCTCTGGGTGCCGCACTGCCGCTGGACTGCAGTCACTGGATATATTTGTGATTGAACTGTTGATACATAAACCTGATGATTATTGTTTATTTGTTTTAATGATTTATATTTTGATTTTGATATAATCTTATCAAGGTTGCTTATTTTGCACCATGTGCCCATTTAAGTGGAGCGTCTGACATCTCTAGTAAGATTTCTGTTTTCGTCATGTATCGACCAATCTCCCAAGGGAGTTTTATTTTTACATTTGATGTTATATCCAATCAACATTTTTTGATAGTTGATAATTTATGGTATTGTTAAAATGCCTTGATTCTTAGGACAGTGTAAACCAAATTCTTAAAACGGTTCAACGGAATTGTAATTTGAATGGTTTGCTTATCGGATAAATTGTTCAGTTATAATGATCCAATTGAAATAAAACCCATCTCATGTACTTAGATTTGATTATGCATTTTTGATGTTACTAATTTAAGTGTTTGAGTTTGGATCTTGCAGTTTGATTAGTTACAGAATGAAACTAAATTAAAATCCAAAACAAAATCATATATTTCTTTAATTCACTTATAGATATTACAGGACGATACAAAGTTACAAACCAATATTACTTGAATTGAATAAATTGACTAAGAGAAATGAACAGTAATCTATGATCACATAAATGTTTAAAATTTAGACTGAATTTGATAAACCAAGTTGGCATCAACTTGAAAGGCCTTTGCAAGAATGTCTCCACTGATATCCGGAGTTGATCCAAACACAGCATTTGCAATGGTAATGACACCTGGATTTTGACTACTCAAAGCTGCAAGAGCGACAGCAAAGTCATTTCCGACGTTTTGCTGGAAGTGAATTAGACCTTGTGGGAACACGAAAACATCGCCCTTCTTAAGTAGTTTTGTGATGAGACGGTTTTCAGGGTTAGATGTCACAAAACCAACCAAAATACTGCCTTCAATGACAGTCAAGATTTCAGTAGCTCGAGGGTGCGTGTGTGGAGGGTTAATACCCCATGGAGCAAAGTCAATACGAGCCATTGAAATTCCTAAAGTGTTGAGTCCAGGCAATTGTACTACATTCACAGCAGTCACATTAGACCCAACTGCATTCGACGTGTTTCCCATAACGTCGAGGCCTTTAAAAAGAAAATCATCTGCTGTCACATTGTTTGGATCTTTGCAAACCACACCATTCACCAAAACTGTTAAAATAAAGATAGAAAAAATCGTTAGCTCGTAAATAGTACAACATGTTGGTTTTCATTCTAAGTTTTTTAAAGTTTTTACCTTTGCTGTTTGGGTCAGCCACACAGAAGTCCTGAAGGGGACTAGGGTCCGAAGCTAAAGCGAACGAACAAGCTGTCAACAAGAGACCAAATAAAAGTAAATGAGAGGTCATTATGAATGGGATTGAAGTGAAATACTTGTTCTTCAATGAACTTTGGTAACTTGATGAATTTATGTGAAAAAGTGTGTAACTTGGTAATGCTTTTATAGTAAACGCATTGAAACATGAAGCTAGCATATGGTGACTTAGTATCTCAACAACAATAAAAAAACAATGAGGAAGAAGTAAAACAGAGATAAAGTCATCTTATACATTTTCATTAAAAAGCATTCAACTTTTGTTCAGTTCTAAATTATATAAATATAGAATGCTCATGCAGCCAGGTATGATCTGTTTATTCATATCTTCTTTTTGAGTCATTCACATATATTTGAATCATTATCTATTGAATTGGTCCAAAGATCTCGTTGTGTAATACAAAATTCAGAACCAAGATCACAAAAATATAAAGAACATCTTAACTCTAATTTCGTTATTGATACACGACCCAGCTCGACACAGATAAAAATAAAAACTTTATATAAAGTAGAACAGTTAAAATGATCCATAATTGTAGAAAAATACAGTAAATTTTTTTATATACATAATACATTGATGGTACTTTTAAACAGTACGGTTAATTCTTCGTGTTTTCTGCATCAAAGCAACCAACTAACCAAGTGGAAGGAGTAAACAAACAAAAACAGTGGATTGCGTGCTGATATGCATTTTAACAAATCAATTATTAATTAAAACAAAGATTGAACAATTAGACTTGGTCTGTCTAAATGTTTAGTCATAATTCCGTCAAGATTTTGTGTTGGATGCAAATTCATTCCCATAACGATAAATAAACATCGACATACAAACTAACGAGCTAATCTCTATCACCGATTAATTTTAAAGTGAAACATCATTGACCTACTATATTGGGCTAGTGGCTACTTTACATGAAACATTTAATCTCACTGTGTTCATAAAGCAAAGAGATGTAAACACGGCATACACACAAAGAGCTTGAAGTCATTTAAAATATACAACTCTAAAAAGGAAGAGGAATCAAAACTCATAACATCTATAGGAAGTAGAAGCCATTTGATACTCAGTTCAATTACAAATGGTAACTATTCAATTAATGTTGATCATATAGTTACAATCCAGATATTTACAAACCTTTAACTTTATGTACCAGATAACATTTACAAACTAAATTCGTGTAATGATGTAAACCTCGTCATACACTCGTACTGCTTCGGCGGTAGCTGTTTACACCATCCAACATTAACAAGCTAAATTCGTGCAACGTTTTCTGTAAAGATGTAAACCTCATCGTAACCATACCTGCACAATTTGAGAACGAACAAGAAATAAATCAGCAAACATCAATATAGGTTGATTCACAAGGAGCAGAGAAATGATAAAAGCCTTACCCAGCCTTCCCACAATAAGTGGGTTTGTAATTGTAAATAAGATTGTCCAACACTTTCCCAACGGGTGGTCTGTTTGAAGATTTTCTAGCCTCGCTGTAAATTCACAAATAGTCATTAGTGATTAGTAAGTAAAGTTTATAAAATTAAAGATCTTTCGAGATGCAACAATTGTAAAATGGTACCTCACAAAAAAGTTAGCAAAGTGTTGAGTCACTTGAATAGCATCATCTGAATGTGGTATCATCGATAAGCCCCATTCAAAAGCATTTTTCTGCAACATACAACATGAGTACATGGATTATTAGTCAGGCTATGCGCAGCGTGAACGTCTTTTAATTAGAAGTAAAGTACCTCTGGGTGCCACTGGACTGCAGTCACTGGATATATTTGTGATTGAACTGTTGATACATAAACCTGATGAATATAGTTTTAATGATTTATATATGGATTTTTGTATCATACACAATACAATATGGTCCAATAAACAATCTGATAAGTACAACAATGTAAACAAGTTATGCACCTTGTTGTCTTTATCGGTGCTAGTCGTCAAAATCTTAAAGAAATTGGACAAGTTAACATTTCCTTGGAATCTTTCTGGCGATATACCATACTGTTAACATAGAAAATAAAACATTTTAAGATGGATAATTTTACAATATATCACACAAACTTTATTTATACCAATAGATATAATTACTCACTTTATGGTGGTGCATCACCAGGCGATCTGTACTTAACTTTGCAAGTAAATCAGTCGAAAATCTGTATAAAACAAACATATCAACTTAAAACTGATATACAGCAAAACAAATGTAACAAGTGTGCTTAAGTAACAAAATGTATCCAGGGATGTACAAAAATTATGTAGTACCTTTGAAACATCGTTTCTTCGATGTTAATGTTTTTTACTAATTGAAGTGTAGATGCATGATGTGATCCACTGAACCTTTCAAGGATATTATGATCCTGGTAACTTGGAAATACAAAGAAATAATTACATCTAAAACTGGGCATACCAGAATAAGCATATGAGATGAATAACTTCACTATGTTATTTCCAGAGATTAACGAGAACTCACTAACAGACTTTAAAATTTAGGGGAAATAATGGAAGCAATTTGCATCAGGTATTTAAGTTGATATATAAAGTAAATATCTTCTGAAAAATCCGTCAAATGCTTAATTTTATTTTTATTATTTTCTTTGCAATACCTCTAGCAGAATGCTCAAGAAAAACATACACAGAATTGTCATCCGAAGTGGGTTATGAGTGAGAAGAAAGCACATAACGACCAAAAATGAATAAGTGAACATGACTTACTTTGCTAATGATCATAGTTACGAGTTCAAATCCTAAACAAATGGCAAATAAAGGAAAATGGTCTCCTGCATCATTCTTCTTCAGGACTTGCTGCACAAATCAAATAACAAGAAACAATCATCAAAAGGGTCTTAATTGTATCTTTAATACAAATAGCTAATGAAGATATCACATTCTTCATTAAAAGTTCTTAATGACTGGTAAATAATCTGGAAATTGCATACCAAAGGGCCTTTCGGCCTAGTGGTATAGGGGTATTCCGAGACCGTTTTGACCCAGTTACCAGAACCGACCTGCCCGCCCATTTCCGCCCCTTTAGGGATAACCGATCAACTAATAGGTTGTGAGTACAAGTCTTCATTGGAAACGAAATGTGTAAACAATGTGTGGAATGTACGAACAACATGTTTGAGAATCATGTTTTTTTTTTTTTTTTATATTAAAATAATTGAAAAAATAAACTTACCTTAAAAATACCCTCAACAACTTCGGTATATAACCCTTTCTTAGCCCATCCACCAGTGAAAAGCACTCCATTCACCAGATTAAGTTTCTGTAATTCACAAAGGTGCAGTCAGCTTAATTTAAATTTCTAGCTCCTATAAATGCAGTTTCTCAACTTTGGGTTAAAAATAAAAAAAAAATGCAGGAAAAAAAAATAACATACTGTTTCAATTTTCAACAGCCTGCTAAAAATTGTCATATTTAATGTTAGTTTAGTAAAAAAAGGTAATTTCTTACAGTTTGAAGAATCTCAGGATGTTCATTATAAATGAGTGGAATAACTCTAGCACCAGCAGATTCAACGAACTTGACATAAGATGCAGCAATATATGAAACATTTGTAGCATTATCAAGTCTACCGGAAGCACCGTCGCTTGGATGGCTCAATATTCCGATGATCGGACCCAAATTCACCTTCGGATCCGGCATTGCAAGTCGATGATCGTTGATTAATCACAAGTAGGTCAAGTGTGATTGAGGATGGCCGGTGACGAATTAATTTGTAATCGTGATTATATGCTGGACAGTTTTTTTTTTTTGGGGTACAAAAATCCAATAATAGCAGGAGGAGACTTCAAACCGTTTTGTCATCCTTATCCAAATAATTTACCCACGTGTTCCTTTTTATTAATAAATAAATAATAATACAAATAATAATAATCGAGTTCTTTTATATTTGATAACACATTAATAAATCATGTTCTTTAATGATTGTGCTATATTTTTATTTATTTTATTATAAAAAAGATTACTTGTTAAACAGATGCTAGATTATATGTTTAATCTAAATCTAAATAAATAAAATTATAATGATGATTTTCTAGGTTGCAACGTACTATTGGGTGGTGATCCCGCTTATGGAATCAAATCAACAGCCTCTATCAAAAGTCTCAGTTAAACAAATGTAGATAACAAATTAATTTAACTTAACCAAAAAAATTTAGCTTTTTAACTTTTATTAAAAGTGAACAGGCCATTTTAATATTGTATTTGAATTTTGAAACCAATATAACCAAAACTTACTTGGGAGAAAAAAAAAACTTTTTAGCTAAAATAAGCATGACCTTTCCCAAACACCCCTCACCAAAGAACTCGCTCTTCTCTTAAACCCTAACAGTGAAACCTTGAAATACTTGGCAACAACCAAAACCCTCAAATGATTCGCCCCAAAACCTTGTATTTGCATCAAATTCGCAAACTTTTTAATCTAACACACCCATCCCTGTATTCCCAACCACTTTTTGAAACCCACTTGATTCCTTCCAAATCTTTGATACCCACTTCAATTTTTAACAGAAGCTTCTCACTTTCATCTCTATTCCAACACGATTTCACTACACAAGAAGCAAATGACAAGTCAAAAAAACCATTGGAAGCGTTTTTCAAAGAATCAATTGGGTTTCAAGATAGTGAAAATGAAAAGGAAAAACTTAAGAAAAATTTGAGAACATTGGAAGTGGAATTTAGAAAAAATAAAAAAGATTCAATTAAAGATACAAAAAAGTTGGAAACTTTTTTTGTAGAAGCAGTTGGATTATCAGAAAAGGGAGAAAATTTTGACAAAAACTATGATGAAGAATCCGAAAAGGGTTTAAAAAAGTTATCGAATTTGTTTTTGAGTGGTGATGAAAAAAGGAATTTGAAAAGAGAGTCTAAGAGAGAAGAGGAATTGATGGAATTAAAGGAATTATCACCAGACATGGCTATATTTGCCAAGTATTTGCATACAAAAGGGTACTTGATCAATGCAAATTTTATCCCAAACAATAAGTTTGATGTGTCTTGTTTTGTGAATAATTATGGGCGCGATTTCTTAAAGTTTGCGGCTGAAAAGTTCGCGAAGGATCATCGCGAAGTCTACAAGTAAGTTCAAACTTTTTAACTTTTTTTTTTGTTATGTAGTTTTTTATTTGAAGTTTTGAGCAATGAGTAAACTTTAGATAAGAATCGTTTATAATTGGTGCAATGATACTCATAGTTAACTTGAGTGTTATGTAAACAGTGATGTATGAAGAAAGCCAAACAACAAATGGATAATAAGATGGTAAATTTGTCATCCTGATTGTGTCATAATGGTTTTTGTTATCAATTAGACTCCATGTATAACAAGGAAAGGTTAACAAAGAGTAGACCAATATGTATCTGATGCCGTAGACTTGAAACTATAAGCTTTTTGTGTAGCTAAAGTTGTAAAATTTAATTTGAATTCTAATCCGGATTCCTATTCATGAGCCTTAGACAATGAGATAGATTCTAGTAGCGCAAATGATTCAATAAGTTGTGCGCGAGAACAGTAGAACTTTTTTAGTAGCAATTAGCTTAATACTAAAAGGGGTTATTTCAGACTTTTAAGCATCAAATGAGTTTTCTTTTTTAATGTCAAATTCGACAAAAAATCCATCTGGTTACAGAAGAGATAAAATTTATAATTGCTTCCCAAAATTTGGTGTTTTTTTCAGATAGAACTGAAAGGGTATATTGTTCTTTTCTGATTTTCCTGGTATTTGAGAAATATTGTTTTCTTCATTTCTCATCTGATGAGTGAAAGCTGTTACTTTAATTGGTTTATCAGATCTATAAAGGGAAGTGATCTGTACACCAATAAATTGATGTGAACACCATAAAATCACTTTATTTATACACACAGTACAACATCCTATGTACATGTTTGTGGTGTATGAATTACCTCCCTTTAAATAAGGATCCTTCCAAAGTTACAATAGTTCCTAAACAGTAAACCAATATACGGGCCCCTCCATTTATGGCGTGAAAGTATCAAGTTTCAAATGTCTAAAGCATTCGGATTCATCTTTTTTCTTGACAAGATGACCTGGAAACATACGACTAAACCGTCACAAAAAAAAGGCCGAATATTTGGACTTGGTCGTGCTGGATGAACCATACAAGTCCTTACTGTTATTTTTGTTTTTTGTTTAGTTACCCCACAACTAGTATTTTCTCGTGTATACATGCTTTGTTGTGGTTTGATGTGTATTGATACTGTAGTCTAAGCTTTAAGTTTCTGCTGCCAAGATTATAGGAGATTGGTTGGGTGAAATAAAACAATGATATTGAATCTAGAAATTAGACTTTTTGGAGATAAAAGAACTATTTGAGCACGAAAGGTTATGTGAGACCCATAATATGGTTTTTTTCTTTCATCTGTTACGTCTTATGACCTTTGTTGGACCATTACCTAAGTTTTGATGATATAGGTGGTTGGCCAACGGTGATCTGAAAAAAGTAGCTAAATATGGATGTCCTTCCCTTGGACGGAAGACTGTTTTTTCAGCCAAGGCGATGCGCTTTTGTTTTGGGATTCAAGAAGAAACGGTTAGTGATTGTTGTATATATCTCGTTTGCTTTTCCAAACGTGCAGCAAGGATACAATTGTATCAATACACACATGCTGCGGCGCTGATATTACCTTTTCTTTCAATTTTTAGTAAATAATAAGGATTTGTTAACAATATCTCGTAGTTAACAACTAATATCCAAGCATAATCACCAATCAACTACTATTTTCTCTCACACACTAGCATTTTTCACTTTTTACATTTGTTTTGTGAGAAAAAAAGTATATTTGAAAGTGGTTGATGACTTAATGGTGGTTGGTAGTTTCTTTTAATATTAAATTTATTTTAGACAAAATCAACAAGTGTAGCTGTTGACTTTGCCAGTTTTCTAAAAATAATTTTGGTTTTATTCCATTTACTTTCAGGTATGCAACAAGTGCACACTAAAAGAGTCCTGCAAGTTTGCGAATCAAAGTGTATGGAAGAAGGGGTCGAAGGATGTGGACTTGCTTGTTGTGATGAGAGTCATAATTTTGTATGCTCTCGACTCTGTACCTAATCAATTGGAAGTTCCGGATGATGTAAAGAATGCAGCTAATCGATTGTTAAAGGAAGTCATCCGTCTAAGTGAAATTGCATCTTGAGGTCCTTTTTGTTGATACTCGATCAATTACTTAATTAGTACCATATGGTCCTAAATGAACTCAAAAAGCCATATTTAGCGACCGGCATCACTTTTTCTTGTAGCCATGGTTCAGTGTAAATACCAACGTTTCAGTGTATTACATTTTCGTATAGTCTGGTGAAGTATGAATATTAATTATGTACTACTAGTTTCGTTTGAATTTATCAGGTTGGTGCAAAACCAACTTCGACTTGTCATATTCGAATGATCTCTACGAGCCACATCATCGCTAGTATGCATGTGACGGTTGATGACATGGCAATAAGTATACTAAATTACAAGCCACATCATCGCTAGTATGCATGTGACGGTTGATGACATGGCAATAAGTATACTAAATTCCGCTACGTTAATTCAAGTAGGTAAAATGTATATGAATTGGTAATAAAAATGTAACTTGGCTGGATGGACTTGGTTTTTGATTACATTTATTGTGAAATTTAAGTGCTTGCCGGTTGCATTAATAACCCATTAATCAACCTTTTCAAATAAATTAAAAACAATCCGACCTGCCGGATTCGAACCAGCGACCTAAGGATAACTATCAAATGCGACTACAGTCCTCCGCTCTACCAACTGAGCTAAGGTCGGTTTATGCTTAGGTATTTAACATTAAAATAATTATATAAAATTGACAAATAATAACTTGCCAGCTGGAGCTTACATGTGAGTGGACAACGGGTGGGTCACGTGAAAGGAGATAGGCGATGGAGTCCACGTAATCAAATGCGGGGACCACACTCCCACGCCAAAATCGCCCTTGTTCACAAATCTCACTCGCTCGCCTTTTGCTTAGTAAGTTCGTAGTTGTATTCATTTATGTTTGGGAGTATTGTATAGTGAAGGGGTTTCTACACGTGCACCGAACTTTTGGCTCATGCAAACATAAATGTGTATATCCGATTGACACGTGTGAATCACATCCCAAACCACGCGCCCTTTGTATCTTTTTCTTTTTGCACACTTTGGTGTTCGGTCTTCATTCACCTCACTCTTTACCTGTAATGCCCTTTGCGATTGGAAACAAGTGGTAAAACTTTCCTTTCAGAAACTACCATTTGAAAAAAAAAGAAAAAAAAAATAATCGGACTCTCTCGTGATCCCATCGACCAATCTCATGGTTAATACGAGAGAGGTGCCATTTCAATACTAGTAATACTCGTATATATGTACATTTCTAGCGCTAGTTTCAATTTTGTGCATATAGGGTTTTGTGAAAATATATAAGTAAAAAGTAATTCTTCCATCCGAAGTAAAATGTCCATTTTAAAATACAAGCAGTTTTAAAAATCTCCATTATCCACGCTATTCATCAATCAAATATCATTTATACCCATTAAAATTTATTTTGTGATAAACCAAGGGCGCGTGGTTTGGGATAAATGGCATAAATGATTAGTCTCATTCAGTACGTATTTATGTCATGGACACTTATTTTGTGATAAACCAAAATAGTAATGTGTACATTTTAAATAGAATGTACGGAATAAATGAAATGAAGCTCATTATCTACTATTAGAATTGAATATATTTTTAAGACAAAACAAAATGAAGATGTGAACATGTAGTCGTAAGATTTGGGAATTAGGAAATATGTTATGACAAATTGTATGAATCAGTAATATAAAATTATTGCCGTTAAAAAAAATAAAAATTGTGTGAACCGATATTCAGTGTTGCGAGTTGCGACTTTGACAGTTAAAAGAGGAAAAATAACTGTAATTTTATTTCTCTGGTACGGCCACATGGGCACTATTGTCATTTCAGTTGGGATTCGTAGTGGCAAAATCGTAACTGAACAGCAGCTTTTTGACAACAACAATTCGTCAGTCTTGCATGGCCCACACCCCACATGTCTGGCCCACAAACACACTTTGTCATAAATAAATGAATAAATTTACCATCTCTCTTTCCCTCACAATTGCAACTTCCACCAATCACTCATTGCCGCCGATCACCCACTTCAATTCTCCGGCCAAATTCATATCATCCACCATAAATTCATTACCCATTCTCTTCTTCATTCTTCAATTACTATTTGCTTTCCTAAACCCAAACACAACATTTATTATTAACAATCATAAATTCGTTACCACACATTAATTTATATCAAAACCAAGTTGATAATTGTTCCACAACTTAGACGAGAGATGTCGGGTACGAGGATGCCGACGTGGAAGGAGAGAGAGAATAACAAGAGGAGAGAACGTCGAAGAAGAGCCATTTCTGCTAAAATATTTGCTGGTTTGAGAATGTATGGAAATTATAAACTTCCTAAACATTGTGATAACAACGAGGTACTTAAAGCACTTGCTGATGAAGCTGGTTGGACCGTTGAATCCGATGGTACAACATATCGTAAGGTGATCATGTTTTTCGTTTTATTTTTATGTACTTTTATTAATTTTACTTTAGACTTTAATTAGATATTATTAAGAAGAATGATGGTGCATTTTAGCAAGAAAGATTTTAGGATTTTGGTTAAACTCGAATGTTTTGTTCTTAATCTCTGTTGGGCGTACATTAGATCCGGCAAGTACTTTTGCATTGCTTTTGTTCGTATTTATTGTTTTCTTTCAATTGGATGCACAAATGTTAAAAGATTCCTTTCAACTAATTGTGAAATGACCGTAATACCCTTGTAGGTATCCTAGGAATTCATTTTCTTCATCACATTTACGTACTGAATGAGACTAATCAAAAGGATATTTATGCCATTTAAATTGTGTTGTATTTTTAATTTTATTTTATTTTTTATAAAAAGTTTTATGGAATGTATGGTTAAAACAACAAAATTCACAAGACCATAAAGTTTTAATCTTTAACAATAACTATGAATTCTGGTCATTTATATGTGTTTTCAAAGTTGATGTTAATCTGATTATCAGGGATACAAGCCTTTGGAGAGGATGCACACTGGTGGTTCGGTGTCAGCGAGCCCAGGCTCATCTTACCAACCGAGTCCGTACGCTTCATGTAACCAAAGCCCGCCTTCCTCTTCAATCGCGAGTCCTACCTCATCCGCGTTCGGGCCCACCCCTCATCCAGATTCTCTAATTCCTTGGCTCAAGAATCTCTCGTCTTCATCCTCATCATCCAGCTCTTCCAAGCTTCCCCATTTCCACATCCACAATGGTTCCATGAGTGCACCTGTGACCCCACCCGCGAGCTCACCAACTGCAAGATCCCCTCCTCGAATCAAAACGGGTTCCACTTGGGGTCCACAGGCACCCCACTACCCTTACCTCCCCTCGTCAACTCCACAAAGCCCTGCTCGCCAGACGTTTCCTAACTACGATTGGTACTCTGGGATTCGAGTCCCACAGAGTGGGCCCACATCCCCAACGTTTAGTCTTGTAGCAGCAAACGTGTTCGGGTTCAAGGAAACGAATACGGTTAATGGTGGATCACGAATGTGGACTCCTGGTCAAAGTGGGACTTGTTCTCCTGCGATTCCTTCAGGGTTTGACAACAATGCAGATATCCCGATGGCTGAGGTTGTATCCGATGAGTTCGCATTCGGAAGAGTGAAACCGTGGGAAGGAGAGAGGATCCACGAGGAGTGCGGGTGTGATGATCTCGAGCTTACTCTTGGAACTTCAAAGACGAGGTTTGTGTGAATTCTATATCAGGATCGCACGAGAAGATTTTTTTTACCGAGTGAAAAGCATTTCTGACCAATCATTTGTGAGGCCTGTTTTTTGAAAATAGAAATCATACATAATGTAAAATATCCATAATAATCCTAAATTATTGGCAAGAAATGCTTCTTATTCTTCTCACAAAAAATCTTCTCTTTTGATCTACAAACATTATTCAATTTTCAGGTGTCTAATACTTTACAGTTTACAATGTTGCAGATAAAATGTGACCCAAAGAAGAGATGTTCGTCTAGCATTGTGCCGAATTCGTGTTTTACGCAATATCACTGTTTGTTGTCTATTAAATTATGTTATGTGTATGAAACAAAAGATGCAGTTGCAGTTGATTGTATTCCGAGTCTCATTTGGCAATGAATGCAGTTGTAAATGGGGTTGCAAATGTTTGTATGTATGTTGGTGTGAAAAATGATGACAATTGGTTCATGGTGAGGATCCAATGTTGGCTTTAACAGAAAGACAAACAAAAAGGGATAGCACTACAAGTTTTTCATAATTGCAGATTTTTGGGTTTTGACTTTTGATCAGCCCTTTTCATTTTCAATAAACTACACATAAAGGATAAGTAAGAAGACATAATAAAAGAGACCCTAAAACAATCAAACCAAAAGTGATGATTCAATTATGGTTCGTCATTTCTCAACTTCATTATTGACACTGTTCGGTTTTTGTTTTTTCAATCAGATTCGGAAAGTGAAGAGACGTCGATTAGGAATAGTCTGTTGTTTCAATTTTGGTTTCTCGTTCATAAGCCAAACCGAAGTGATGTTTGCATTTATTACGACCAATGATTAGATTTATGTATTTATTGCTTTTAACTTTTCTAACAGATAGAGAAATATGATGCAGTAACCAAATTTGTAGTACAGCTGCACATGAACCTTGTTACAGAGGTGGTACTACGCAAACACAGATCATCTTTCATAATCATATCATATAATAAATCAATTTCCAGTTTTGTTATTTATGCGCAAATCAATCGAGTTCAAATACTTACTCCATATGTGCAAAAGAATCTACACAATGGGTGAGTTTAACTGTACAAGCGACACTTAATCGCGAACAATGAATTATTTAATACCTCTCAACTTTCATGTACAATTCTGAGAGTGCATCATAAAGAATCGCAGCAGCAGGAGGTCGAGGCAATGAACCAAGAAGAATATCTGAAGTTTTGATAGCTGGATTACCATAAAATCTACAATTTTCCTGTACACGTGTCGTCACCATGCTACCTTCAAGTGAACAACCAACAAAAGCACCTGCAAAGCAACCAAAAGGTCAAAAGGGCAACCAAGCATTTGTTGATATCCAAGAGTTTGAGATGTAAAAATGGGAGCGTTGATTGAGTTGGGTAACAAGTCAAAATGGGTGATTATTGGTGCAAGTCAAAACAGGCTGAGTTGGGTTGACACAAAGGCCAAAACACTTGCTGTCCATTTTATTTTATCATAAATTATTGTATGTCAAATATGAATACACTTGGGACGATTTTCTACCTGTTCGACCCATTTTAACCGTTTTACTTTTATCTAACTTTTTATTTTATCCTTGGACCTGTTATTAATAAATGGGTTGAAATTCCCACCTCTATCAATTGTATATAAATTACATTTAGTTATGATCACAACTGGTTATCTGAAATTATGTTTTTACTTTACCTTTACTACAACTGTACGTATAGCAAGCAGCATATCCACCATCACCAGCCCGAAAATCAGCTTCAGCAGCCCTTCCAACAACACCGGCAGCAGCACTCACACCTGCTCCTACCGATAAATGTGCATTTCCACCAAAAGTCCTGACAGCATCACTATTTCTGAGCACGATTATGAAATCAGTAACCTCCCCTCCAACCTGTTTATGCAAAACAAAAAAAAAATAAAGTGGCAACAAAACGCAGCCGGACCATACCGGCATAGATCACAACAGATAATAGTTTAGTACGAACGTTTTCTGGCGTAAAGATCGCTAAAACTATAACTTGGTTACACAAAAAAGCAGAGGTGGCACTTTCGATTCATCTACTTATGAATGAGTCAATAGGTTATGTCTTATCTCTAAAGGGTCAAATGGACCAAATCATTCAAGTTTAGTTAACTAGATAGAAATATTGGTAAACTAGATAGAAAGTTGCCTAAAGTGTAATTTTAATACATACAGTTATACAACCTCCTGAATCGCTTTATGCAAAAAATAATATTAACATATTAACAATATAAATAATATTGGTAATCATATTAACACATTTTATTATCTAAAAAGAAGCATACATTTTTTACAAGAAATGTCTGGTGTCAAGCTGACCCAATTTAACTTGTTTACCCAACCGACCTGACCCACCCATTTTGCCACCTCTAGAAAAAGAAGAAAGAAAATAAGAAGCTAAAGTTGTATATTTCACCTGAGCTCCCCAACCCATACCAAATGAAGAAATGGCAGATGGTGGAGACCAAGATCCATCTTCTCTACGAGCAACAACCAAACCTGTACCGATATTGTACGTGACCATCATGCCAACTTTTGCAACAGTAAGAATGGCAAGGCCTTTTGCTTGTTTCAAAATAGAATCCGGGATTGATCTTTCTGGTGTCAATGCACCAATCTGAAAAGAAAAAAGAAAAATATATCATATACAAGTCAACCAACATTCTACGATATATTCTTCAAATTAAACACATGAAACACACTTTACCTTAAAGTAACCGCGGATGGTGTTTGTAGCCTTATAAATCTCATATTCCATGGTTTGTCCCCATGGGAAGTTAAGCCACGATCTCAACGTACTAAGGTCGGTCAGGTCCTGTGTCGGTACTTGTGCCGCGCGGCTCACTTGGTCCATTAAGTACGGTTGAACCGACTCAAGTCTAACACAACACACATCACAGACCCGTTGCGGGTTTCCTTTAAGAAACTTCACGGGCAGTAAACTCCTTCCCTTAGAACACTCATTACAAAAGATCCCACCACAAAATCGACAGTGATGTCGTGAGCATATTATAGGATGAAACCGCACATTACACAACATACAATAAGACGCAGCACTATCAGCCAACCATTTTGGTGGATCCGCTTCTAGAAGTTCCTTTATGGCATCGGCATTAACCTCTGTAAGATTATCAGACACTTCTTTCCAAGTACGCTCAAGTAGCTGATCCGATAACCAAGAAATTTGATAAGCATAAGTATCACCAGACGTTACGGATCTCATCTTCCCTTGAGCTGCAAGTAACATATCAAGAACAACATCCCACATGGTCAACTCTTTATCTTCACCAACAAACTGATCCCATTCCATTTCATTATCACGTAAGTAATTCGTGTTCAAACGGAGACCTCTATTCCATTCTTCACGTTGACTTTCCGACATTGGTGGAACCGAAACAGGAATCCAAACGCCAGTGTCTTCGTTAAGAGGTGGGTCATAATAAAAAAACGGACTTTCTTTCTCATGATCAGATTCCGGATCCTTACTTCCAACCACTACGTCTGTTTTCTCGACTTCAAGTTCCGATTTTTCTTCTTTAGTAGTAACATCACTACTTCCCTCTAGGTCACTGGTTTTACCATTTTCATCAATTCCTTCGGGATCCTAATTATTTACATTTTCTTAGTTTCAGCATTAAAAAACAAATACACACAAAATTGGGTTAAGTATCTGAAAATGTATCAACTTTCTATTGTATGTATCCAACTTTCAAAGTTTCTATCGCGTGTAACATATTGTATGTATCTGACTACTTATAACTTGTAAACTAGTGATGTGGCACCAGTTTTATTGAGGTGGCAATTTTTAGCAAAAACTACGGGCTACCTAATTAATAAGTCATTAGATACATACAATAACAATAACAATAACTTGAAATTCAATACATACAGCACTAATTTTATAGTTGGATACATACAATTATAGTTTAGTTAAAGTTTGTAACATTAGTACACTTATGACTTAACCCACAGAATTTCGAAAGATACGAACACTTTGCAGCAACATATGATTCAAACAATATAAAGTATATGATATTACATATATAAGTATACATCAAAGCTAATCAAAATAGTTATTCATCCAAACTATTGGAATTTTATATATACTTACAACAAAATTGAAGAATTTAATCAACAGTACTAAACTTGGTATGATCATCCTAGGAATTAAACAAAAACAAAAACACACACACATATATACACATATAAATATAATTGTGTATATATATTAGTATATATTACCTTGGGAGAACAAAATTTAGGTTGGTAACCATCGAGATGAATCACAGGGTATCGGACAACATTAGATTCATCCATCGTTATATGATCGTTTGTTTGAATCGTTGTGATGATCAAACAGGGGACTGATAAATTGATATACAGAAATTAGGGTTAGGGTTTATTGTGCGTCACGAAAATTGAATCCTTTACTCATGGAGATGATGGTGATGATGATGGTGTGTAGAGAATCTACTTATCTATGTTAATTTCCAATATTTTCTTAACAATTTTGCCCTATTTTGATGGAAACGAAACAATTTTTTTAATTATATTATTTATATTTTTAGATAAGTCTTTCGATTTACAAAATATAATATAATAAATAAATAAAAAATGACGACATTAATATTTTCTTTTCCAACCAATCGTTGCTTTATTTATTTATATCGGTAATCTAATAAATAAATATTAAATATAAATATGAGTTACTCGTATGTACGTATTCTATGAGAGAAAAAAATGCAAAAGTACAAAACACACTTAACACCTTAAACAAGGAACATTAAACATAAACAGATTAAGAATATTATAATAAGTTTAATATTTGTAGGCATTATATACAAGATTGACACGTTTTTTCATTATATAATAATAAAAGAATTGTACAAAAAATAAAATAAATAATCAATATATGGATATTAACAACCATATATAGGCTAAAAAAATTATTGTTTTATGGTCATTAATTTTCATTTTAGTATTTCGAATATTCGGAAGAATAGGTTTACGGCTATACTAAAATATGAATTATATAAATCAAGATTGTTAAAATCGAGATTTTACGTAAGAGTATTTTCATTTTTTACATAATAGAGATTGTAAGATCGAATTGATATCTTAAAAACCTACTCAAATACTCTAATACTTTGCATATGTTTTTTAAATTATATAAAATATTCTAGTACTCTTGTATGTCAATGACACTATTTTATTTAACAATTTCTAGATGTCACACACTTGACTACTCATGTAATCCAAGTATTGTCACCTTAATTAAACATCACACATTACTTGCCTTGCAATTATGATCAATTTAGCACAATTTAATTTTTGGGGTGTTACATTGAAGTTACTATAAAGATATGGATTTTCAAGTGTTAGAATATCGAAGTTGACGAATTGATTAATTTTACTATTTCGGATTGATTAAATGGTTAGTATGTTAAACTTTTATATGACAAAATCAATATATTTTATTTTTATAACTCATTGATTCAAGACAAGTAATATCGACGATCTAGATCCTAAGATCACATGGTTAAGATCGAGATCCTAAGTTGATTACTTTGCTTTTAATATCCTATGTAAGATCAAGATCATTTTCGTTAATTAAGATTGTAAAATCTTAAGCTCGTTAAAATAATATTATAAAATCGTAAGATCTTAAGATCATATCCATATCTTAGAAACTTGATATAAATCATAAATAAATATACGTAGGAGTATATGACTTATTAAATTAATCTAAAAAGACATTTAATAGAGATAAAGACACATGTCAAATTCAATGGTAAAATTAAATAGTGAGAAAATAAATATAACATGTGTGAAACTGTGAATGATCAAATAAGTCAGGTGTCACTCTGATTCATTTGTCACATTAATCATTATAATTTTTTAAAAGTCATAATCATATATTTCCTTTATAAAAAAGAATTTTGAATTTAACATAAAGCTTGATATTTATTCATAAATAATACTCATAGCTTCTGTAACGGTTTGTAATTTTTTTACAGTATTATTAAATCGAAAAAGCGGTACAGTGTTCTCTTCGGTGTTATTGTTAACACTGAAAAAGAATCACGTGTAGCATTTTGAGGGGAGGGATTAAGTGTTCTTCTCGGAGCTACAAGGGGCATACAAAAATGTTTTTAATCAATCAAATAAAAGGAACATAAAAAAGTAGTTAAATGTTGAACGTTCAACGTATGTAGAAGAATTCTCGAAAAAGAACGTCGATCTCGAGAAGAACTTTTGGCAAGAACATGTTTATTTCCCGGCGTTCAAAGAAAATTAAAGGTTATTTCTTGGAGTGTGTTTATTTTATGATGTTTAAAGAAAACTACGTGAAATTTAAAGAAAATTAAGGTCGTTGTTTGTTTGTTTTTTTTTCCTTTCTGGCCAGGATATACACGTTTCTTTTCTTTTCCTGAAATTATTTACTACAGATAAATTTACGCACAATAATACCTAGCAGCAGAGTTTTGAATAGAAACTCAAGAAACTTCTAAAAGAAAATCAAAAAATAAAGTACACCACAAGAAGATAACGAGAAGAAGAGTGCCCCAGAAGTCAATTCTCTTTAATTGAATTTTTTTTTTTTCAAATTCACCCAAATCAACAAAACCCATCACACACAGAATCACTAAAATTGCAATTTCTGGTCTTATCTTTACTCATTTCCAAAATTATTCAATAATTTAAATCAACAATCTTTCTTCTCCCAAATCTCACGCTAAATTCATTTCATCAAAACAGTACTCCACCTACACACAACCAAATCACATATTTATAAAGCCCTAATTTCAGTATCATGATATTATAAATCCATAAATTGTAAAACATGTCATCAGTTGAGAGATCATTTGAAGCATGGGAAGAAGTACAACGACACGGATTAGATTTAGCCGATCGATTAACACAAGGTGTTACAGGTTTAATTCAATCACATATTATCAATCCACCGTCATTTACATGGCCAAACCCTAATACACACAAGCTGTTTGATGTTGAATTCCCTACACAAAACTTTGTTACAAGAGATCTAGGGCTTGCAATTCATAAGAATACTTATGGGATTAATGGGGTGTCTGCAATTTTTGATATTGGCAATAAATTAGGTCAAGCTGGGGTGGATTTTGGGACTAATTTAAATGGTGTTGTTCAGCAGTTTTTTAGGAGTTTACCTGTGCCTATTTTTAAGCATGAGGAAGATACTGTTGTTTTAAGGGTGGATAGTGGTGTTCACAGGGGTGGTGATTTAGGGGTTAATTTGCAGATGGTTCATGAAGATGTTGGGACTCTGACCAAGAGGTTTAAGGATGTTGGTTTTAGTGAAACTGAAAAGGTGAAAGGTGATGCTGATGAAGAGGAAGGTTCTGGATTTAATCTGAAACTTGCTCAGTTTTCGGGTAAACCTAAGGTAATATTGAAGTTGTCTTTAGAACTATCGATTTTTTTCATTAAAGTATACATCGTGAAATTGATCACATGATAAATACAAATGAGTTCTGTACTTTTGGATTTTGGCGAGCAAACATGTGAAGTTAGTTTGATACTTTGATCAGTAAGTAGAATATGAGCAAGTAGATTAAGTATCAATTTTTTGATTAAAGCTTCTACCTTGCAATTGGATAACATGAAGTTTTTACATTAGTTTTTGATGAGCAAACGCGGAAATTTATTGTATACTATTGTTTTCAACTACCTTACTTAGTGTTACACGAAGATATAGGGAGGGTGTTTAGCAGTAGCTTTATTCGGATAACTATATATTTAGATCTGGTTAGTCTGACTCTAAATATTTAGAAAATCAGGTCGTAGTTATTTTAGTTGAACACTTGAAACATATTGTAATGTCCTAAAATTGCAATAGTAAGTCTAAATGCACTTTCACACCTGCTAAGTCATCCACTCTGAACAAACTTGTGACTACTAGAAGATTCTTTTGTGATATAATTGAAATATTGTTATTAAGCATTTTAAAGATCTTCCTATGATCCTATCCAATAACATGTCATGGCGTTAGTTACTTGAGCTCTACATGAAATGGTAAATTGTTAAATTAGCGAGTACCATGCTTAGATTTTCTCAACAAACTTTCCATATGTGCTATTTATTGATCCAGTTTTATGAGCATTGCATGGAAAGAATGGATTTAGGTGCCATACGCCCATACTACATAGTTAGTGTTTATTTATTTTTATTTTTTTTACTTTGGAAACTTTTTAAAATGATTTGTTAGAGAACTTAGAACTCGGTTTATCTCTTTATTATGGTAGTGGAGCAATGTGTGGGTCATGCAGGCCGGGTTACAGGTTTGTGTGACCCACCAACACTCTTCCTCTTCGTCATTTTAAAGTTTATAAATGATTTATGTCTTAAATAGGATTACAAATCTGTACCGTTACAATGAATACAAAGTCTTTAGACGGCAAAATAGTTTAGGAGGTTTTAAGCATATTAAAAACTTGTTTAGCGGAAGTATGAAACCAAGGTGAAAGATGATGTTGATGAAGAGGAAGGTTCTGGATTTAATTTAAAACTTGGTCTGTTTTCTGGTAAACCTCAGTATATTAAAGTTTTTTTCAACTATTTTGGTTTAAAAGTTTCTAGATACATCTTGAAATTGATAACATGATAAATTAATATGAGGTCTCTACTTATGAATTTCGATAAGTGAACATATAACACAACTAGTTAGCAGACTAATGTTGATGATTAAGTAGGTTAAGTACATCAGCGATCTAAGTTGTTATTAGTAATTAAGTACTACTATTTTGGTATGAAATTTTTTCGCTAAAGTTTCTTCCTTGCAATTGGATAAGGTTTTATATTAACTCTTTACTTCCGGATTTCAGTAAGCAAACATGGCAAGTTATTGTATACTACTGTTTACAACCAAGTTGATCAGTGTTAAAAGAGGTTATAGGGAGGGTGCTTAGATAATCAGTTGCTTAAAGTTACCAGTATTTATATTAGGAATTATTCAAATCTTGTTAGTTTGACTCCAGATATTTTATAAATTCAGGTCATAGTTATATTCAAACACTCGAAACTTATATTTGTGACCTTATATTGCGATGATAAGTCATCCACTCTGGATGAACTTGTGACCGCTAAAAGGTTCTTTCATGATATACTAGAAGTATTGTTATTAAGCAGATAAAGATATTGCTCTCGTCATGCCGTTAGTTACTAAATTGTATGTGAAATCGTACTTTGTTTGATTATCATGTAACATGCTTAATTTTTATTTATAGAAGAAACTTTTCACATGTCCCTATTTATTATTAATTTACTTGCACAAAGAACATAGTTCAGTTGCTACTAATACTACATTATTTATTGTTCTCGCAAGCTTAGAACCCCGATTATCTCTTTACTGGTGGTATAAAGATTTTTTTTGGGGGGGGGGGGGGGGGGGGGTCATGCAAGTTGGGTAACAGGGCAAATTAGGGTAATTTTTAATACAAGTCAATGAGTTGGTTCAGGCTTGTTTGACCCACCAACACTATTTTGACATTTTCATCCTAAAATTTTATAAATTCTTTATGTATTAAATATTGTTAAAAAACTATAATGTTCCGATAATCTATTGATTTTTTTGAAGAAAAAATGATTTAGGAGGTTGTAGGCTTTAATTACACTTCGGACGACTTGCGACCTATTTCTGTTTTATCCAGAGAACATGTTATAACTGATGATAAGTACACTTTTGGTTGAAATTCTGTCTTCTACTTTTTTTGCTGATATGAACAATAACATGTTCTTAAAGACTTCGATGGAAAAGATTTGTATATAACTGAAACTCTTTTATCACCTTCTAAAAAATGATTTTGGGTATATATCATCCTGAAAGCATTATATGTTTGCAATCTTTTTACATGTCGAATTTACTGCTAGATTTTCATTAACTATATCCAGTCGTCAACTGTTGACATATTTTTATTAGTCTAGAGTTACTTTGTTAGAGGCCTTGCTATGATGTATATGATCTACATGTAATTTCTTTCGTGATGAACAGTTTTAGTTATTTCAGGGAATACTTAATTTATCATCAACATATGATAGCCGGACACGTGATGTGGAAAGTTCTTTTGTTGCAAGGGGAGATTTCTGGAGAGTAGAATCATCACTTGGCAGTTCCACATCGGGAAATGAAAATCTTTTTCTTGTCCAGCTTGGACCGTTACTTTTTGTTCGTGATTCTACTCTTCTTCTGCCTGTTCATTTGTCGAAGCAACATTTGCTTTGGTATGGTTATGACAGAAAGGTAGGTTTTATGCCCATTTTATGTCCATTTACCTGTGAGTTAGTCGATGGGGTTATTTTTTATGTCCAATGGGTCAAACACGTGAAATATACGAAGTTTAGCAAAGAAGGAAACCGGTCAAAAGTCACATGAAGTGTATTTATAATGCTTAAAACCTATTTAAATCATTTACTCAGTATTATTGAAATAATATAATGGTCATAATTAACGTACTATTTTTCTATTTCTGGATAAATATGTTCTGGATTGACCCAATCAGTACCATAATTACCCAATTTCACTCATGACCTGGCCATCCGTTTTGCTGCGTGTAGTTTAATAAAGATCTCGGTTGTCCTCAAAGGTATATAACACTTCTTTTTGTTTATTACCAGAATGGGATGCATTCTCTTTGTCCAGCAGTGTGGTCAAAGCATAGAAGGTGGCTCTTGATGTCGATGGTCTGCCTTAATCCATTGGCTTGTGTAAGTACAAAAATACCCTCGTTACTCTTAAAGGGTCGTTGTGATGCATACCCTGAAAAAATATATAGCGTTCCAATGTAATTTTGTTATTCTAGTGCATCCGTTGGTCTTTCTTGTTTCTGTTTTGTTATGGTAGTGGCGTAGTGCATTCTTCGGTTGAAAATACTTTCCGCCATTGATCATGATGTAAACAACATCTTTAATAGATTCCAAGGAATATTGAACTTATTGATGTCGGTTGTCTGAATTTACATTTTTTTGGTGCCACATCTTGCAGTCGTTCATGGATTTGCAGTTCCCCAACGGTCAGCTGACCTATGTAGCTGGTGAAGGGTTATCAACTAGTGCCTTTTTACCATTTTTTGGTGGTCTACTTCAAGCTCAAGGTCAATATCCGGGAGAAATGAGATTCAGTTACTCATGCAAGGTGAGTTGTTCACTTGTTCTATACATAAGAAAGCGTTCAGCTTTGTTGGGTTATATTTTCTGACATGGAGTTGGGGTTGTAGAATAAATGGGGAACACGCATTACACCAATGGTACAGTGGCCTGAAAGATCGTTTACTGTGGGTTTTGAACAAGCTTTAGCATGGAAGAGATCTGGTCTCATGGTCAGACCTACTGTCCAATTCAGGTAATAGGGTTTGGCGGTTGGTTCTGCTAAGTGGCTCTGTGTTTTTCTTTGTAAATCACGCAATGAACCTCATGCTTAATGACTCGCGTATCTAATACGGTTAGGCTTCAGAATAAGCGTGCGTGGTTTTGTCAATTAATACCTGAATGAATCTATATGTGTATTTAATTTAACAAAATATAAAATAAAACAATAGTAATAAAAAATAGGTTGTTAGTATTTGGTAGGCTGACATTTTCAACCCATCCACTTATGAATGTATTAATTTGGATTGTGCTTAATCAAGGAGGTTAAACAAAAAAAAATGAGGTAAAAGGGAAATTGGTCGAAGCAGTCAAATGAGTTGAAGATTACCCAATCTTTTTATTGCATCAAGCTTTCTAAGTTGTTTTATTTCAAACCTACAGATTATGATTGTAATACTATCCTTTTTGTGTCATAATTAACGCTTTAATCTTCAATAAACTAGTTAATTTTTTTATAAAAGGTGAATCATTTCAACCGGTACTAAAAGCGGCCCGTTTTTAACCTGGACATGTTTTGACCAGTTACCCAACCTGCCCAGCCTCCTCTCCGGCCATCTCTAGTTGCCCACGATAAGCATAACCTTTTATTCATTTTTTGATATGTGAATGAAAAAGAGCATCTGGAGAACAGGAAATTACCCTTCCCTTTGGGACAACTTAAAAGGTTGAATAGTTTGTTGTTAGCTTGATGTTTAAAATCTGTCTGTTATGCCTGGCCAGCTTACATCCAACTGTTGGTGGAAGCAATCCTGGACTGAAGGCTGAACTTGTGCATTCGGTGAATGAGGACTTGAATCTGATTGGTGGTTGTTCGTTTGCATCACATCCATCAGCATTTGCGTCAGTATCTGTATGTTTCTTCAGTAACTGCTTAGTTGTTTCTTTTTGAACTGGTGTTTTTATATTTTCTGTTTGAAAAAAGATGCATATGCCTAGAATGTTTGCCTGAACGTGACCTTAATAAAATGATTGGTACCATGTAAAGATAATTGGTGAATGATGAAACATAAGGAAAAATAATAAGTGGAATCCATGTTTCAAACATTAAAAGGACTAGGCATGTCTTTAGGCCTATACATTAGGCATATATAATATCAATGCTCTTTCTGTTTTTCTATGATTCATTTTGTATAGGATTGGCTGCATACTTATAATGTTTGTAATCGTCTTATGTCTTTCCCAAATGCAGGTAGGTAGGTCGAAGTGGAACGGAAATGTTGGAAGATCTGGGATGGTTTTAAAAGTTGAAACTCCTCTTGGAAACGTTGGCCAGCCTTCTTTTTCTGTTCAGTTAAATAGCGGCATAGATTTTTGAATTTTGAATGACACAACTGTGAATATAATCTTCCTTTTGGAAAACGGCTTTTCGTTCATGTATATAAAGGTTGGTTTGGATGAAACTTCTACTCTCTTTTGTTGTTGTTGTCTTGTTCTGACCTCTGGGTTTGAAGTTATGTGCTTTAAGCCATAGCGTTATTTTGTATTACATTGTGATATATCTGATTATTGTGAATTGTGATGTACTTGTTACTTCTAGGTTGTGGTCTCGTAGGCTACTAACAACTTCCATCATGGTTTCAAGCTGATTTAGTTGATTATGTTTATAAAACCAGTATTATTTACTATGGTAAATGAATTAGCGATTTAGGAGTAACTTTCTTCGACCTATTTGACCCTTTTGAAATGGGTCTTGAATTTTATTATTACCGCGTGATTCAAACATTCGAAAAAGTTTAACAGTTGAACGGAAATAAGGTTCTTTATAAAAACATGTTTCATCAGTGATAAGATATTTTCTTGAAGATTTTGCGTCAAAATATGTTGTAAATTGTAAATGTAAATCTTTAAACTAAAGGGAATATTCCAATAGAAAAATTGATCCAATACTGCACCCTGTGATACCCGAACGACAAAAATGTGACCGTTGCAGATTTTATATGAATATTTATATAGTCATAAATTAATTAATAATTAGCATGCAAGAGATGGACAAACAATAAAATAATGGTATGAAAACCATCAAGTTAAAATGTTTGGGAATAATATAATATAATATATTTATTATGACAGGTGCATTAAAAGTTGTTACATTTGTTAATTAACACAATTAGGAAACAAAACATATGATGTACGGAATATGATTTTAAGATTATGAGATCTGTTTCAACACCATTGTTGTAATAAGTAATAATATAATAATAATATTGATGAACCGCGAACGGTCATAATATTCAGAATATGAGTTTCAATCTCTCTAACAAAAATAATGTTTTGTTTGTACTAATTTTCTATTTATTTAATATAACTAACAGGCTCATCAGGGACTATTTACTTTTTATTTTATTAAATATAGATGGCGGAATGAATATAAAACGACTATACGTAGTAATCGTGAATGAATAATATTGTTCATTTTCTGTGTTGATTAAACCGTCTTAACGATGAAAAACTATTTTCCCTTCAAGCTAAATACTTATTTTTATCTATAAAATTGTTTTTAACTGATACAAAAAGTTAAAACATAAGTATTTTTCTTACTGAGGTTAACCCAATGAGAGGTAGGCACTACCGCACTAGGCGGTAACAATAATAATAAATAAGAATGACACTCACATTCTCCAACCACAAGTCTTTGTTGTTCTCTCTCTGTTTGTGTTTCATGATGTTCAAACCCACACTCTCCATTTTCTTTATGTTCACCATTGTTTTAGCTGTTCTATCAGCTCATGGGCAATGCAAAGGAAATAAATTAAAATTAAATAATAAAGCACGATCAACTGAATGTGATTTGTTCAAAGGAAGTTGGATTATGGATCGATCCAATTCGATGTATAATGGATCTGAATGCCCGTTTGTTGACCCGGGATTGAACTGCCAGAAGAATGGGAGAGCTGATAAAATGTATTTGAACTTCAGATGGCAGCCCCATGGTTGTGCACTTGCCAGGTAAGTTACTAAGTTGGTGTTTAATTTGACATTAAAACTTTTCTTTTTGAAAACAGGCACCATTATATTGCAGATTGTACTGTTTTTTTTATATTTCATTTACTGTTTTTTACGAAAGAGTTTTTAGAATTGTTTATTTAAGTGATTATCTACAAATTATTTAGTAGTTCTAAACATCTTGATTTTTTAAATTTTAAAATAGATAAAGCGTTTTAAAATAAGTAATTTCAAGTATCTGTAAACAATTTGGACCCTGGATACTACACATTTTATTTTTTAAATTATAGTTGGTTGTACCAAACAGGTTACTATTTTCAAGCTAAATGGATTTTATTTATATTTAAGAGTAAATTACATTCTCCGTCTCTCAACTATATTCTTAATTTCACTCTTCCTTCTTGGGTCAAATTTTTACTCTATATTTAAAAGCGTGTTTCTAAGCACCTTTTTAAGTGTTTTGTGAAATATAAGCTGTTTTGATTTTCATATCGTCTGTTTCACACTAACTAGCTTTTGTGGGCTCATTATTACAACTTTAAATTCATTAAATGTGTTTTATAATTTTGTAATATACAAGCCTGTAAATTGGCGTAGAGAGAAAATATATTGTACGAATCATCACCCATGTTTACGAATCATAATTTGTTTATATAAACAACCACGAAAGACGCTTAACAAATAGAATACTTTTTTAGGAGCATTACAAATCCTGAATTTATAGATGCTTACTTAGTCTATAAATTATTCAATATATGTCGTTTTTAAGAAGACATTATTAGGTAGTCCCAACCTAAAAAGAGATCCAAGTTGATTCAAGTATCTTGGTACATCATATAGATTGTAAAATAATTAAAGTTTATACCTTTTTTTGATAATTAGAATTCTTTATCTAACCATACATGATGAAATCCCAACTTTGAAGGGTTTTAGTCTTTCTATTCATAACTCTGTACCTAAGGTTTTGCTGAACCTTCAAAACATTGTGTAGAAATTCGGTTTAACACAATTTTTACAATGGCGATTACAATGGGGATCTATAGGTTCAACGGCGACAAGTTTCTGAAGAGAAACAGGGGCAAGAAAATCATGTTCGTGGGAGACTCGTTGAGTTCAAACCAATGGCAGTCACTAGCATGCATGCTTTACCATACGGTTCCTCCCTCCAAGCACAAATTCAAGACTCAAGGACCACTCTCAACTCTGTCATTCCCAGTAAGTACTCGACTCTATGCTCAATGTTGTTGTCCATTGAATTATCATAGATGTCATTTTGTAAATTTGAACGTTTACTTTGTGTTTATCGAAGGACTATGGAGTCTCGGTTATGTACCTGAAAAATGGGTTTCTTGTAGACCTGGTGGTGGAGAAAAGAGGTCGGGTTCTGAAACTGGACTCCATTAGTAGGTACGGTAAATGGGAAGGAGCAGACATTCTCATCTTTAACAGCTATCACTGGTGGACTCACAGTGGAAACCGTCAAACGTATGTGCCATTTAGAGCTTAATATCAACAGTTAAATGCAACTCATTTACTACTTCACGCACTAGTTCCTTATAATGCTTCCTAATTTTGGCTGCAGATGGGACTACTATCAAGTTGGTGAAGATATATACAGAGACATGGGGCGTATGGACGCTTACAAGATCGCTTTGACAACATGGGCGAAATGGGTCGACTCTAACATAGATCCTAAGAAAACCCGAGTGTTTTTCCAAGGGATCTCTGCTATTCATGACCAGTAAGACACAATTTGGATATTCAAGAACTGCGCCATGTGCTTTTCATTCCAACTGTATATTGACTTTATGGCTTAACTTTATGTGACCAGTGGCAAGGATTGGAATGAACCTACTACTCGGAACTGTAATGGGGAAACTTTACCTATTCGGGGACTTCATTATCCTGGGAATAGATATCCAGGACAACAAGTAGTGAAGGACGTCCTGGCGAAAATGAAAAATCCAGCTTATTTATTGGATATAACGCTTCTTACCCAGTTAAGAAAAGATGGTCACCCATCCAAGTATGGTAATGGAGGAGTGGACTGCAGCCACTGGTGCCTTGCTGGGGTTCCAGATACTTGGAACCAAATTTTGTACAATATCTTGATTAGAAATTAGATTTTTTGTACAATATGAGAAGGTAATTTTAAGAATTAACTAAGCAAAACAGCTGCATTAATTCATTTTTCATCCCTCCTACATCATGGAATTACAAAAAAAGGGGAATATGCTTTGACTATTCTTGTACATTTTTAAAGTACAACGTGAATGATAATACAAGAACAAAAAAGAAGAACCTAAGTCCGTTTCTGAATCCTCTTGTCCCTTATAGGCAAATCGATGGGCTTTTGAGCTTGGTGCGGATGTTCATCCCCCACATACACCTTAAGGTGGGTAAACAGATCTCTCCCAAGCTGCAATAACAAGTTATTTGAATGATATATACTGACAATAAAAAATGGATGGCATCCATTGAGAATGGACGACTGTTTTAACTGCCACTGTAGGTGGGCAATTTTGACCCACTTACCTGTGAATTGGTCAATGTGGTTATCACAAAGCTATTTAGCTACAAGAAGAACAGGTTGAACAGGTTTGATGCTGCCTGAAGTCTATTTTAGTGCATCACCTCCTAAATCGTTTTTCTTTATAATTTTCAAAATTATTTCGGTAATTATAACTAATGCATATAAAGTTGAAAAACAAAGCAATAAGATAAAATGCTTTAACCCAAATCCATTTTGACCCGTCAACCAACTTGCCACCTAGAGATGCCACTATTCTCCGGATCGATTGAGAAACATTGACAAAGAAATGTGAACTCACCCTTCCCTTAGGAAGCATTCCACGGACCGCATGCTCAATAATCCTTTCGGGAATCCTTTGTTGAAGCTGATCAAAAGTTTCTACTTTCATCCCACCTGGTCTTCCTGAATGCCTCCTATACAGTTTTTGTGTCCTCTTTTTGCCTGAGACGGCGACTTTATCGGCATTAACCTATTAATTGACATCAAAACAACGTTATGCTAACAGTTTGTCAAAAAAATATTTTAGCTGAAACTTCCAATTAGTAAGGCACGCATACCACAATTACGAATGCACCCATGTCTACACTAGGAGTATAGGTAGCCAGATTCTTCCCACGTATGTGAATGGCTATAGTAGATGCCAGCCTTCCAAGAATCTTATCAGTCGCATCAACAACATACCATGTCTTTTCCGTGTTGACGTGATCTTCAGCTTTAGGGTACCATGTCTTGTTCCATACATCCTGGCAACAACAAAAAAATAAATAAATAAAAAACAATAGATTAAAGATGACATGTGAAGAAAACTAATTTCTAATTGTCCAAATATAATTATGACAATGGAATTATGGAAAAGTTGTAATCAGATTGATTCATAGCACAGCGCTTAACAATATGACCAATGTTGTGGGTCCTCCAGAGAAAACACATAACACGTGAATCAAATAGTCTAAAAACGAAATCTCAAATTTTGATTCCATCTCATTTTGAACCAAGTTTAGGTAATAAGGAGTCGAGGACAATGCAGATTGATCAAAGTTTCTTCATGAGAATTTTGATCAGTAACAATTTATAGGCTTACTGCAGATTACAGCTAAACATAATTTTACCCGGTATACCAAGATGTTTATGGAAATTTCGCACAAAAGTCAAATTTTCTCAAAAGTCAAATATATCGCTCAAAAGTAAAAAATATCGCACCAAATATATAACAAAAACAGCATAAACGTTCTAATATCGCATAAAAGTCCTAATTTCGCATGAAAGTCAGCCCAAATGGCATAAAACCCATTAGTAACATCAGGTTTCCAAATGCTAAAAGATTAAAAGTTGCGTGTCAAGGTGTTATCAAGGTAGTATCTTTCCCACATTTTGATAATAACTTACAACAACCTTAAAATTGTTTATGATATTACAATTACACAATTAACACCAAATAACCAAGTATATAATCAAAAAAATCTTAAGTCTACTTTAAATTTCACTAAACAAACAAAATGAATTAAAACTAAACGGTCTCTTACAGGTCCAGTGAAATCGGAATCAGTAAACATCCAGCGTTGCTCAACAGGTGCGAGATTTCGTTGTTGAACTTGCTGTTCTTGACAACGAATTTGAAAGCTTCTATTGACTCGAGCTCCATTGCTATGTTTCGAAATTGTTGAAAACCCTAAGAGAAGTGGAGACCTAATGTTGGTATTGTTATTATGTGATGGTGAAAACATCACAGACGATGAGGTTGCGTACGTCATCGCCATTTGTTAGGGTTACTTCAATTGATTGATTGATTTCTAGGGTTTTCGATTTTGGTTTAGGATAAGGTTTTTAGTGCAGTAGGGGATGATGTATGCTTGTATACTGTTTCTATGATGAAATGATTTTATCTATCAGAAGAAAAAAGTTAGAATTCACCCCTGGTTTAATCACTATTCATATTTAAACCCCCCCAAAGCAATTTTATTGACATTTCAAATGTATATGGAATAGAATTATAGACTAGTTAGTTTGATACGAACAAGGGATTATATATGCTTCTTGTCGGGGTTAGCGTTTAAATTTATCAAATTCATTAATGATAATATACACGTACACAATTATTCTTTTTTTTTACTTCCTTATTTATCCTTTTTATATAAAGGGTAATATTAGGGATCAAATATCTTTCATTTTTTCAACATACATCAAACTTTATATAGAGTTTGAAAACTTGATCGTTTTAAATTTCAAAACTATTACAATTATACTGAAAATTTTATTGAACTGTATAATTAAACATAAAATTAGTGTATATTGAATTAGTGATACTGATTTATGTTCTTAGAGTAATAATGATAGGCTTTAACCAATAACAAAGACTAATCTTTTTTAAGGTACTTTAACATTTTATTTAATGTTATCACAAATTGCTTCAATAATTTTATAAATTGCTCTCCACAAGTGTCCGTAAAAATTACCATAAAAAGTACTTCTTCTCGAGTTGAACTTATTTTATTATGTAAATCATAATATCTTCTTTGAGTATCCATTTTGTACAAATTTATCTATTAACTGCGTGTCTATGTCTCATATACCAAAAGACTGCTAATGAGTTTAAAAAACACCAAAATCTTAAAGGAAAAACAGTTTATTGGACTGAGACCTCACAAATATAAATTTAACAAAAACAAACCTAATGTAAATATGCTATAAACAAATATAACTATATACACCATCAATAATTACACTTATAAAAATAACAATCTTATCAAAGATCCCTTATATATACAAAAGTTGTAAATTAAAAAATCCTAAAGATTTATAACAAAATGAGATATATAAGATGATGAATGGTAATGATAATTCACCTTTCAGAATATCATGAGATGCTAAATTAATATGATTTAATAGTAAAATTACTTTTGTACCCCTCAATATATCATGATAATATGTCATTTTGGTTTGTGAATTGATTATAAGGGATAATAATCCGAAACAACAAAGTTTTTTATTCTTTTGGTTTTCCTTCTGAAATATTTATTTTTAAAAACCAAAAACCAAAAGTTCATAAATATTCGTGACAATGGGTAAATATGAAAATTATAAATGCAAACTTAAAGTCTCTGTAAAGAGTCTCTCTATTATCGAATAGGTGGTATATATCTTATATTTTCATACTCCATCAATAACAAGTTTGATTATTGTTGTTGTTGTGATATATGACTATTGGAAACAACTTATAGGGTATTTTCTAAGCTTATACCCATCGAAAACTATTATTCGTATCCTAATGCTCCAATTACTTATTTAAGAAATTTTGTATCTTGCATCTTTAAGATATATTTTATGTATTATCGATTAAATATAAAGTTTTTGTGAATATTAGTAATTAATATACATGTAAACGGAAATCGGAGACTTTCATTGATATTTTGATAATATATAGGAAAAGTGTAGACGAATATAATTTTAGACAAACACTATTAATATAATATTATAATAATAATATATATAATAATAATAATAATAATATAATATATATAATAAGTATATATGAGTAGATATTAAGTACTCGATGATATAGTATTAAGTATTTTAGTATGTCATATAAAATTCATTTTATTAAACTCGCTAATCTACATTTTTATATGAGTATTAATATCATTTAATTATTTATGAAAAATTAAGCTTCAATTAGTACTTTTTAATCTATGTTTTTAGCGCATATGCCAGAAACTTTCTAGTAGTACTAATAGTTTTTAATGCAACATAAACTCTTTAACATTTTCAATTAAATTTTGTACAACATTATATAAATAAAATAATTATTAATTTAATAACACTATAATCGATCGTTATCAAGGTAATAATAATAACTTAATTAACAGTATATTTTGTGTTATAGGTAAGATTAATCTAAATGTAAACCTATTATTTTAAGATTTCAAAAGTTGTTAGACCATATTTTAAGGAAAAAAAAACTTCGAAGTGTCGAACTCATTGTTGCTTAGCATAGACGAAAACCCAAACACATAAAACAAATGGCAACAATTCCATTGTCAACTATTCCCACAATCTTCCCATCATCTCCACCGCACCTCCGCCGTCTCCGGCGGACGAATAATTTCACATCTTACCACCAACTTTTCCGACCGTCGCAAAAACCCCTCATTCACACTTTTACCACAAATCCACTAAAATCATCACCAATGGACTCAATTTCTTCAATTAAAGTCCAATCAAGTGTCAATTCTAATGTTCCTGATCTAGGGTTTATTCAGAGTGCAATTCAATTTACCCAATTATCACCGCCCACCTGGCAATCTGCAATTTTCAGTAATTTATTAATTTTTGTAGTGGGATCGCCGATTCTTGTAACGGGGTTGTCACTTTCCGGCATCGGTGCTGCTTTCTTGCTTGGGACGCTGACGTGGCGTGGTTTTGGGCCATCTGGGTTTCTTCTTGTTGCTGTTTATTTTGTTATTGTAAGTTAATGTCAAAGTTATAATTTATAAAATCATGATTGCTAGTGAATTTTGGTAGAAATTAAAGGTGTGATTTGCGCAATGATGGTATTTGTGGTATGATTTTGAAATGTATATCACTTCTATTTGGGAAAAGAAGGTAAATCTTATACTACTATTTTCGGGTTCAAAATTGGATTGTCTGAGCTTAAAGGTCCAACCTTTTTTCTTGGTTTGGATTTGAAGAAGCATGTTTAGTATGTTTGCTATGCTTTTATGAGATAAAATGAGGTTTTTTCAGTTTTTTCTGTTATGTTTTTAGGTGCGTTGGGTCCATTTAGGAATGCTTGGATGTGTGTGGTTAACCTGTAGTCAATAATAACTTTTGAGTGCCAAAAAAGCTGGAAACCAACTATTCTAAATTTAAAAAAAATATATTGGATCAGGCAAGAAGTCTGATTATTGAGATAAATATAAATATGTTATAAACTTGTTTACTGCGTACATCAACTAGAACACATTGTTCATAGACTTAAACAAGTTTAAGCACCATTTATGACTTATCTTGGTGGTCAAGATCGACGGTTTGTGGGTCATTGATATTTGATATTGTAGGGTACTGCAGTAACCAAGGTAAAAATGGCTCAAAAGGAAGCTCAAGGTGTTGCTGAGAAGAGAAAAGGTAGAAGAGGACCTGGGAGTGTGATAGGTTCAAGTGCCGCTGGTTGTGTTTGTGCATTGCTTTCCATTTATGGAGTTGGTGGCAGAACATTTTCTCGGCTTTGGGAACTAGGATTTGTTGCTAGTTTTTGTACCAAACTGAGTGACACCGTCTCTAGTGAGATTGGAAAGGCGTATGGCAAAACAACGTAAGTGATTCTACTTTTAAGCATCTCGTCTGGAGGTAATGAGTGGTTTAACGTGGTTTGAATAATGCTGAAAACGTGTAATCTTTTGAATGGAACTGTTCGTGTCCATTTGACTGGAACTGTTGTCCAGAAAGTTTAGATTTTTTGTTAACAACGAGTCTGTCAAATATGACATACATAAACCATATTACATTGATGTTTTGACTAAAGTTATTTAGGAATTTATGCTTTGTATATTAAGTTTATATGATTCTCTACCATCTGAACTGTTTCCTTTTAAGCTATATTTAGAGATAAAAAGATAATCCAAATCAACCGAATCAACCAAATCATACAAATGGGTCAAAATTGCCGCATCTGATATCATCTATTATGTATATTGCAATGCATTTAGGCACAATATTTGTCTTATGTAGATACCTGGTAACAACGTTTAAGGTTGTCCCAAGGGGAACAGAAGGGGCAGTTAGTGTTGAGGGGACTGTTGCCGGGGTTATTGCTTCGATCCTTCTTGCCACTGTTGGTTGCTTTCTGGGCGAGGTACAGTGTTCTATCTTCATATCTTTTATATCAATTTGTACCAGTCTAAACTGGTTGGGTTGAGTTGACATCAAACACTAATTTCAAAATTTATTTAGAAATACTTTGTGGGTTCAAATATGATTACAAAAACTGTATAAAATAAAATGATATTATAATTATTTGAATAAAGTTACTTAGGGAATTGTATGCATTAAAAATGTACTTTGGGCTCCTTTCGACCCGTTCAATGCGTTTCCTTTTTTGCCAACATTTTTTAACCTGTAATGTGTTAGAAATAAAACCAAACAGAACCCCAATCGAATCATTCACGAGTACATGGGTCAAATTTGCTTCCTCTACCTGTATGTTAGAACGACACTCGTTTTGTTGGCCTGTTAGGTTTCACTTCTTTATTAATGGGATAACATAGTTTAATTAATGAGTATGCATTATTTTATGGGATACTAGATTAAGGTTGCTGAAGCAATCATATGTGTTTTGGCATCACAAATCGCGAATGTTGGTGAGAGTGTGATAGGGGCTGTGCTCCAGGAGAAAGAAGGATTTAAATGGGTAAGCTAAATCTTGAATTTCATGCAAATTTTCAAAATACTTTTGTTCTCTGCTTCTCTTTGGGATCTAATCATGGCCTTGCATTGTAGCTCAACAACGATGCAGTCAATGTGATCAATATATCTCTTGGCAGCATACTAGCCATCTTGATCCAACAATTTGTACTCCAAAGGCTTACATAAATCGTAGAGTTGATACATTGGTTTGCAAATTTAGCATATGTAAAGCATCAAATTTCTTCATTTGGTGACAACTTTCAATACCATGGGCAAGTCCTGCTGCTAGTTTTGGACCCGATATTCTTTTCTTCTTGGCTGTACATTAGTAATAGGTAGGATGTACTTTGTATTATCTAACCACCGCTAGCATGTAAGCTACTCATTATATAAGAACAGAGTAAATTAAAGCATCACCTTGCTCTTTGTTTTCATCTTTCAGTTGAAACTCGAGTGAACCTCAATTTTGTCGTCTGTCGTAGTCTCTTTCACATGCTGAGAGCCTGAGATTATTTATGCACAAGTTTTGAATCCATTTATAATCTTGAAAGATGGTGGAAGGTTGCATCAACTTTGGTTATGAACATAGCAGCCTGATTACCTTCTACTAGAAGTGGGAAGGTAAGCTAGTCAGTTAAAACGTGTTCGGATCAAAACTAGCCTCATCTGGTTTGGTTAAAGAAAATTGTTTAGAAACTTTATATTCTCTGTAAATAATTAGTGTCATATATGACAAATAAATATGTTATTTGAAAATATCCAACTAAAACTTTGAAGGTATAAATAATAGTGCAGCTGACCTCTGACCCATTTAATTTATCTTTCTCGACTACTTTTTTACTCATCGACCCGATAAAGAAGAACCAACCAGTTTGGCTACATTACACCACAATTCGCCATCTTGGGTCTTTTTCAACTAAAATAGAAAAAGCTTCATGTTCATGTATTCACCTTCCTATAAAAAATTATTCATCCTTTACATTTATCCGATTGCACCACAACCTAACTTGCATAAAAGTAAAGTAACAAGTTCCGACTCACAACACACTTCACCGTATCACTTCCTCAACCCGAGGAATAAATTTGTAAAGCTACACACATTTGGAGGCATTGAGATTTAGAAGTGCCTTCAATTTTTTAAACTCCTACAACACATACCACTAGCAACACTGGATTGAAGTTGATGAACCTAACGTTACAACATTAACAGACTATCAGAACCACCAGATAACTCGAACTAGAAATTACGTCTCCTTTTTAAGATACCACTATTGTTTTCTTGAGAACCATAGAAGTTTGGCACCGGTAAGTAACATACATCTGGGACAAAAGTATCAGAACCCGCAAGGCGCTGATGGTGTGGATGACCTTTTGGCCAGCAGAGTCCTGAAGCAGTAGGTGGGGAAGATATCTGTGGGACCGCCCATGATGTATCAGGGACCTGTCCCAAGCAATCTTCACCGTCCAATTCGACCTCCATGGCTCGTAGAATTGGAGAACCGTCAGACTCTCCCAGCTTACCACTATCAGCCTATAAATGATACAGTAATAGCATCAAAACAAACAATTAACTGCAGAAACATACATTCTATAAAGGTGGCAACATGGGCTTTGAAACGTATTTTTTTCAATAAAGATTGAAACAGGTTGGCTTTGGTCGGGTCAATTTGATCCACAAATACTATTTTTTCATTAAAAAAGGTAGTTAGTGACTTGGTGTACTCTTTATGATTAGTTGATTACAAAAACAACTTTATCATTATCACCCAAATCTAAACCTTTGAAGAAAAAGTTGGAAGGTTGGATGGATTGAATAAGACTTTAGGCGACTTTTAACTTGCTTAACATGTTCCTCTTTTAACTAGATTTTTTTAGTTGATCCATTTGGCCATTTGATGTAAAACATACCAAAATTGACTCATTCATAAGTAAATGGGTCAAAATTGCCAGCATCACATTTGTAAAAGCTTATCCTATCATATTAAATCAATATCATTAGCTTCCACGGACGGGATCATTACATGTAATATAGAGAAGGGAAATGCATTTACCTTGGATGATCCATTGTCTAAGTAGTTGTAATTTTGATTAAAATCAGTCAGTGCGAGGAAGTCGTCAAACTGCCACTGTTGCATACTGTCAGCAGAAGAACCTCCAGAAAAAGGCAGCTTATGAGGTACAAAATCACCAACTCCTGCAACTTCCGCAGGCATAACTTTGTTGAATTGGCTTGTTGGTGACATTGGAACAGTCCTTCCTGGCACAGAATGTAATTTTTCTGCTCCCGGAATCTTCTCACCAGAGCTTGACTTCCCTGTAGAAGATGATGCACCAGGGTCTGCAGCTTCAAGACCTACTTTCACTCCTGTAAGCAGAAACCTTTGATGGGATGAAACTAAAGAATTGACTGTATGTATTGCAACATCACATTTTCTGCACAATAAAGCCCTGTCTTCCAGACAAAAAAAGTAGCCAGCTGTTTCCTGTACAATTGGATGATTGTTTAGACTCCATCAAAAGAACATGTTCCAAAAATCAACAATCAGTTCCAAACAAGTCTGTCCATTTTCATATAGCTGCTACTTTTTGTTTGTGGATAAAGGATGTAGCCATATAGGTGCTACTTCCATGATTCTCATATCTCAATTCCATCTAAACAAGATTGATATCATACATTAATAGGAACAACATGTCAACCTTATCATCCTTCTATCTGTCTACCAATTATTTATATTATTCCTGGTAACCTCTAACCATTGTGCACATAATATCACACCCTTACGGCCCATAACTAAAAATGAAAGTGGTTTAAACTACTTAAATATCAACTTAGGTGTTTTAACCTCATTGCAAATCACACCTGAACACTGATTATATGCAAAAACTAATAGCCAGTAAGGAACCAATTTAAATTTCACCAGGTGATTTAAAGATGTAGACGTATGTCTTTACATTGAATATACTCTTTCTCAGGTACATTTAGACAACTGAATCGTCCAGAATGCCTGAATAGAGGAGAAGTATCTTTAACCAACCACAGATTTAAAATAAAAAATAGAACACATATGGACCAAACACTAGGAGCAGGTCCAAACTTCACAGGTACAACAATGACAGCAGAGATACGTAATATGACATGGTTAACAAATAATAAACTATTGTTAGACTTATGTAGAAGAACACCATAGGGTTGAGACTTGTATCACCAGCTCAACTACACAACCCTGCTCATTAGCAACACATGTGACATCTAATCAGGAAACCGAGCCCAGCCATTTTAGCATTCCCACTGGAGAAGAAACTGCTAAAACTTTTACAGGAATTGGTACTATCCATTCTGATTAGATTTGGAATGCAACAGTCTCCAGTTAGCCACAATGATCCATCTACGATCTACCTTCCCAATTTTCAGACAAATTCATTATTAACTAGTTTCCTAAACATGTCGTAGCTCGTTGAGACATACTTCATGGCTTCACACACATCATAGTAAATTACTAGAATCATTTGCTATTCAAAAGAAATAAACTAAAACACATAATAAATTTCAGCCATTTGGTCAACATGATCCAGCTATCATCCTAATTTCAAGATAAATTAATTACTAATAGCTTTATCTCTTAAACATATCATAGCAGAATTAAATAAATCAAAAACATCAATCCAAATTCAATTATTTTGTCAACATAATCCATCTATCCACCTAATTTCCAAACGATATCATGATCAACAATAACCTAATTTCTAAACATACATCAAGTATTCCACAAATCATCAAATCAAATACATACATATAATTAGAGAAATGAATTGAAATATAAAAATAAAATATACCTGACAGATATCACACTTAGGCATATGAGAACTAGAATGAGAAAGCGGAACTCGTTGATGTTTACTAGCGAGCTTATTAGCAGCATGTACTTTTTCATCGCAATTAAAACACAACGCAGCTTCATCGGCGCAACATAACACCACCGCTTCTGCAGTTTCACACACGTTACACTGAATCTTCATCTGAATTATATTTTTTTAATTTGAATTTTATTTTGCGTTTGAAATATTACAGATCTTATCTTGTGTGTGTAGATGTATGTATATGTATGTATTAATAGGGTTTAAGCAGTAAATGGGGCCGAAAAGGGGAAGGAAGAGCAAGTGGGGGTTTTAAGAGAACATGTACTGATTCGTAATTCAAGGAATTATTAAAGTCTTGTTTTTGTTATTTTTATTGAGTAAAGATAAAATGGAATACAAAATTAAATGATATTTTTTGTTGCGGCTGTTAAGCACGTGACGGTTGGACCGTGTGAGTGAATAATGACCGATGAGGTAGCCGGTTCAGCCGGCTAAATCAATGAAAATGATCTATGGTGGCCGGTTCAGCCGGCTAAACCAATGAAAATAATCTATGTCTAAACTCAAGGCCCAGAAATAAAATTATCTGTTATAATTGTACAATATCTGTATCTAGATTAAAGTTATTTTTTGTGCATATTTTTTTCGACATATGCAATCAAATATTGAGTTGATTTGTATAAATGTATGCTACACAACAAACTTGTTTTCTTTGCACGATTATGTGTTTAGGTTGGTTTGAGCAGGTGTGCTTTTCAATCTCATGAAACTTGTGGTATCAACCACGTGATGATATTTGATATGGATGGAAATATTATATATGTATGTATATACTAATACTTGTTTATATATTAATTTCGGTTTTGTGTTAATAACGTACCTACTGCATTTTCTTATAATGAGTCAAAAAATAGAGAAACAAAATTACTGCAATAGAATTGATAACGGGTCAAATTGGTTGAAAGTCACAACAAGCGTTGTTAATTGCTTACAATGTTTTAAATTGTTTTAACTGAAAATTGTATTATTGATGGTGTATGAATCATCATTTATAATGTAAGCATGCATATTAAAGGCGTATATTCACAATCCTTTTGACCCATTACCCAACCGTCTAGCGTAACTGGACTATATTTAAGGTCTCCATCTCATGAAAAGCGCAAGTGAGCCACATGATTGATATTGATGATTACATGTAAAGGACCATTGCAAACAACCCACATGATGATATGGATGCTTACACGTATTGACGTAAAGAGCCATCATGATGATACAGATTGATACATGTAAAGAGCCACAATCCAGGAGTATTTCATATTGAATTTATCATTGTTGGTGAGAATTAGGACGAAAAATGAACTTGTGCAGCACTTCAAGATTAAGTGCATGAATTTGTCATTTAGACAAAAGACACGGGTCCTTGCAACAAGAAAATAACTGGTTGGAAATAGAGGAAATGGAAAAAGATAATGATGAAAAAGACGGGGAAGCACTGTGCATTCTGCATTATTTGTATGGTATCTACACGTTTGTAATATAAGTTTGACTAGCTACACGTAACTGAGCTACAGATAAATCAAATCTTACTTGGTAACAAATGTTTAGGCAAAAACAATTTCAAAATTGGAGCATGTGAAGATACTTGTATGGTATCACCATGGTGAACAGGATGAACTGGACGAGAACCATCAATGTAGATTAGTCCCTCTTTGTTGTACCAATCAATATCCATGGATTCTTTAGGTTTTATTGATCCACGCATTAAACTAAAGCTGTCTTCCAGTGAAATGGGCTCCCTCACCATATACTGAAGATCTTTGGATAACACAGGCATCAGAAATCCACCAGCTGATAGCATTGCTGCTGAAGATCCAGCAGCAGTGCAGACTCTCAGACCACTAGATCGGCAGTTGACTAAAGGTGAACGTGATTGCCCATCTTTCCTGATTCTTTAACAAAATAAAAATATAATCAAGAACAAGTGGAAGAAGATGCAGCTTCCAAAAATATTCGAGGTGGTAATTTCAAATGGTCAAATGAGTCCAATCAAAACATTTAGCTAAAATGGGAATGGGTCAAATGGGTTGTAAGTTGCCCAAAAGTCTCCTTCTAATACATACAAGTATTCAACCTCCTAATCAGTGTTATTATGATAATAATATCATTTTTGTATTCATAATTAATGCGTTACCTATTTATAAAAATCATAGAAATGGATATAAAATGTTTGTGGGTCAAAACTATACAGGAACCTCTGATACCTGAATGAAAACCGAGAAGCAGATGCAGGACATGGATCTGAAACTAAAATGTCATTAAGAGCATATGTTGACAATGGCATTGAGTTCACACGAATTGACATTCTTGATAGTTCAGAAGGAGCTGTTCGGCCCTCCAGGATGTTATTGATTATCTGTAAGATCCAAGAATACTCCAGCAATCTTACTACCTTGTGTTAATCAATCTTAGTGGGAATTAAAGTGGAAAGGCCCAATTACTTATTTACAGTTCAATTCAGGTGGACTTTATCTCCAACAGATCAAACAAGTAAAGGAAACAAATCATCTTAATACAGATCAAACTGGTCAGAAGTCACCCAATATGTATCTTTAAAGCATAAAACTACCTGAATCATTTATTAAAAGTTTTTGTATTACCACTGAAACAATATAATTTTGTAATCAAATTTGACACACTACGTATTTACATGAATAATTTAGATAAGAAGTGTTCCAAACCCGTTTCGAGGCATACGAAAAAGCTACCCACTACCCACCCTACTCATTTTGCCAAGAAACCATACCTGTTCAAAGTTTTTGATAGTTGCTGCACAAAGATATCCAGTACTTCTGGTAGCATCAAACTCGTTACCTAGTTCTTGCACCTAAGCAAATGACAAAGATCACAAATTTCTCAAACTGATAAGAGGAATATGAAAACTTATCAATGGAATCAACATGCAATCTGAAGTTAAAAAATCGTAAGGAACCAAGAATTAGCTAACCTCTTGTGGTTGAGTGGGGTCAGAGTTAACTCCCAGTAATGGGATTGAATCGTTCAACAAATGGCTTGCCTGCAAAAGCGTGCCATCACCACCAATGGTAACAACAAGGTCCACATTTTGAATGGGTTCTGACAGATGACCACGAAAAGTAGCATCCCAGTCAACTGGCTTTCTTCGTAAAATATCCTTACAAAATTCTATGGCTTCTTTATGAACTTTGCACCTATTATCCAGATAGCGTGATACCTGCAGTGTTTTTATATTTTTCATGAAAAATATTAATTAAAAACCATATTTCAAAAACCTCAAGAAAAGAGTGCATTTTTAAAGAGAAAACAGTTATAAACATTCATCTTTCATCACAAAAAGTTCTATCAACCAAGACCCAAAAATCTAATAATAAAATTGTAACACCAAAAGATACATATAGGCTAAACACTAGTGTAATGTTCTCTATGCTCCAGTTCACATACTAAAGGTAACCACACTCCATAATGCGTAGGGAGCTGAATTATAGGCAGACCATATGCTGAATGTAGTCACTGGGCTTCTGTAGAGATCTCCACTATAGAAGAACAAGATTAAATAAAAAATAGGCTCTTTGTTCTGTTAATATTTGTTAAGTAAGCCATCCATCAACTTATGAACTTAAGCTACATTTGTCCCTAATTAGAGAGGTTTTTAGCTTAATACAGACAATAGTTTTTGTAGCACAGGGACCAAAACTTTCAGTTACAAACATATGTTGCAAAACTATTTAGTTTCACATAAACTATTTCATGCAAGATCCTCAGTGGCAACAGCTAAAAAATTATACAATGGCCTGAAAGTCAATAGGTATGCATGTGTAAATAATGAAAACAGTCAAATTAACACAAGCTATGATGGTCATCGCTCACTCGGGCATTTTATCAAACACTTGATATGCATTGGACCCTCACAATTTTTGAAGGTAACAAAAATTAGAGAAAAACAAACGAGGGGATACCTTAGGGTTTATGGATCGAGAAAGACCATTTGATTGATGAAAGGAGTAAGAATCCAAGGGTTTTAAAAGCAGCAGCAGACGCCTTCTTCCCATTGCTAGATAATCAGGTATGTGTCAAGTTGGCGGGAATATTATGAGATGACAAACGGCAAACGGCAATTACGTATTAAATTGATCATACACTTTTGTTACATATATACAGGGTAAGTTTCATGCCAGAAATAGTAGAGGCCTAAAGGGTGTTTGATATTGATTAATAAAGTGTTTACTACGGAGTATACAAGTATAATAATCTACATGTCATCACGGCCAGTTCCCGTCAGGGTCAGGTTGAAGTTTAACGGACCAGCTCGATTATTTAACATCCCCTCTGCATAACATTGAGACCTTTTCTCCAGTTCACCACTCCGCGACGCGCCATTCGAGCTTAGATCGTAATATTTTTGAGCTCGCCCTACACACACTTTGCATAACTTTCCAACAAATAACTAGCAATAGTACCTTCAGAGAATGTTTATGCCGGTGTTATTTGCATGGTCATCTCACTATCCTGGTCGGGCATTCTCATCGGTCCACTTCAACACAACACAGAGAATGTTCCCATGCTCAAGGCCCTAAAACGATCATGTTTGTGGAACCTTCTAGAAGTTAGGATTTTCATTAGGGTTTCATTATAAAAATTAGTGTCATGCCATCATTTTAGGCCAACACATCATAAACTTCAAGATTATTTGCTTACAATTCTCTCTAATGATTAGGTTCATTACCACCCTCGAATGAGTGTAATCTCGAACCGAATTTGCACAATTATTAGAGTGTAATAGTTTAATCACCTATAAATCCACAACCTTATTACACTCAAAATGAAGTACACTTGATCAAATTATTAGTATTTCCATATAAAGAGAAATTATGAGTTTAAGAATAAAGTTAGAGGATGAGAGGGGTTGGCTTTAAGGATGGGTAGGTCGAATGGTCGAATATGTTGCATTTTAGAATAAATTTGTTTGTGATTTACACCTAGATTTTATCAACGCTTATATTTTAATAACACTGTATTCTACCACTACAAATTTGTTCTAAAATGCAACAAATTCGACTTGCCCCCCCCCCCCCCCCCCCCCCCCCCCCCATTTCATTTGAGGCATTTTCCTTTGAACCTTACGCAAAAATAAATTTATACTTTTAAAAATATGCATCTTGGAATTTATTTATTTTCAAACGTAAATACAAACTTACAGGTTGTAATCTGAAACACTACCTTGACATGTTTCTTTCTTTTTCTAAAAGAAATATCTTTTTACGATCAGCTTTTTTAAAAGACAATCTTATTTCCTACCTACTAACTTAACTCGCACAATATATGTACACTATGGTATTGGTAACTATTCAACCAAGAGGTTGTGGATTTTAAGTCCAATAATGGATATATGTATATATTCATTGAAAAATGTGTATATTCGTGGTAGGATATGTGAGTTCAGTTTATTTAGAAAGACAATCATATTTCCTACCCACTAAATTAACGTGTTTTCTAAATTTATTATGATTTTTAAAGGATAAAAAACTTCAAAAAAATAGAAAAGAAAAAAGATAATGATATTTTCTTATAACTAAATGCGTTCAATGTTTGTATTTTTCTAACATTATTTTATTTCAATGGTTGTGTTCTGGTAAAAACAAGTGGTTAAAATAAAAACGGTGAAAACGATTTCAATTTGTATTCACAATTTTTTTTAGTTGTGCACTTTTTTTTTCGTTTCATATACGTTTTTTAATTGTGAACCCTTACATTTTTTTTATTTTCCAAATTTTTTTCGCTGTGAACCTTTATTTTATTTTTGCTTCACAAAAACTTAGAAATTTTTTAATTGTGAAGCTTAATTTTTGTAGCTTCACATAAATTTATGAATTTGTAAAGCTTAATTTTTTTAGCTTCACATAAATTTATGAATGTGTGAAGCTTAATTTTCAACCTTCACAATTCGTAAATCTTATGTGAAGTCAAAAAATATAAGCTTCACATTTAAAAGTTAAGTGTTAAGCAAAAAAAAAAAATCAACTTCACACTTTATAAAATTGTGAAGGTCAACTATTTTTACCATTTTTATTTTATCTCCGCCTCTTTTTATATACAGTATATATTTTGATTCAAGGGCTGTGATCCGTTTTCACCGTTTTTATTTTATCACCTTGTTTTCACATGATCCCAATCATATATATATATATATATATATATATATATATATATATATATATATATATATATATATATATATATATTAAATATTTTAAATGTATTCTAAATATTTTTTTATTATAATCTGACTGTGACACCAATTATAAGACAGAGAAAGTAATATTTACTACGGAGTAACATTTAAAAGGCGAGATTACGTCACTCAGGAGACGAAATTGGAAGTCAATTCAAAAAGATCTTGCGTACACCGTGTTCAATAAAAATATAGTTGGTTCGAAAAGAAACAAGAGGCAATGGTGCGCTCTACGTAGGTGTCATAACATGCACCCATTAATCTTCTACTTTAATTTCCTTTGCAACTAAGATACTCAATCTTTATTTTTATTTAATTTATATAAATAATAAATAAATTATAAATTGTAAATTGTAAATAATAGATTATATAAAGAAAAAGAAAATAGTCAACACATTCACCCTTAACGATATACGTTCGATTATGTTGGAATTGGAATTTTATCCACTTAATCGCGAGGAGCAAAAGATTCTACATAAAATTGGCACAACTTTGTTACAGTAGACATTATTTATCAAAATTCACCTTAAGGACATGCATGAGGAGGAATTTGAGTTGGTATATCTATAAACTCGGGGTGCATTTGTTACTCATATTTATGGGGTGCGAGTTTAGTTTTTATAAGCTCAAACTTTTATAAAAAAAAAAAGTATTTTACGTTTGACAAATAAATTAATTAAGACTTTTTTTAAAATACCGAGTATAAGTTTTAGAAGCCTTAAATTATAAGCTTCTTCAGTTAGTAATAAGCTCTCAAAATAAGCTTCGGGTCCATACACAAATATTAGATAATAATTATCGCTAATTCTAGTTTAATTAGGTTATTTAGTTTTTTTATACATTCTGAATTGGTTTATTAGATGCACTAATTTTCAAAGAAATATTATGAGATTTAAAAAAAAAAAATTAAGTTTCACAATTAACTATAGCTAGATTTTCATCTTTTTATAATAATAATATAACTATAGCTAGATTTTCATTTTTTATTATCAAATATGATTAATATTCTCAAAAAATATTTTACGTTTAAAAGTATAGTTTTGTTATCTATGTACTAAAATAAACATTAAAGACTTACACTGATATAAACAAAAACATGGAGGGTTAAATGTGAATTTTCAAATAATAAATGACAAGAATTTCACATTATTCACTGTTTATAGTCGTCTTTCCCAATTCAGGAGTACCCACCGATTTCCTCCATTAAAGAAAAATTGAGCTTTTATTTTGACTCCAATTGTCACTTTCAAACTATATATTAAATACATAATGTATTCCGTCAAACACCTCTAGTGACATTAAACCGTTCAAAATGCATCCTATACTCGACTGATCATATCGGAACCCCGTACGATTGAGCACCTTGCAGTCTCAAATCCGGCCCTACTCCAGGCGTAAGCTCTCCTCCAACTATTAGTTGTTGAACATACCTGAATCGCTCAAAAGAATAAGCTAATTAAAAAAGCATTTATTTTAAAGAATTCAATGTAAATCCTGTTTCAACAACCGGTTTTCTTTTTCTTTATAAGAGCTTGAACTTATATAAAATTAGAATCTCAAACCTTATTCATTAAAATATCCTAAAATAGCAATGTCAATACACTTTTAGAGTTTGTTTGACACAAGGTTTATGAGAGATTGTCATAGCTTATATGGGATAAGATTATAGTTTTAATAATATGCATCTTTTACGAATTAAGAGCCCCGTTTAATAACAAACAATAAGTGGAAATTGTTGAAAAATATATAATCTACTAACTAATTTCTAAAAATAATCCCATGTATAATCTTTAGCTACCAACTTTATCCACAAACTTCATCAGCCAATTCTATCTCCAATTAGTTTGTTGTCAAACGCATCCAAATATCGAAGTCCTTGATCATGCCTTTTGAAACTAACATACAAATCAAATCCTTTCTTTTCTTCCATGTATGTCTCCGAGAATCTCAAATAATAACCTAAAGAAATGGTTGCTTACTTGCTATGTGGATTATGTTTTAAAGAAATGGCTAATTTCTTTGACCAAATAATAATCTTTGACTGAAGGGTTACGACGAGTCGAACTTTATTAAAAGGGAGTACGTATTTTTATTACAAGTTTAAAACATATGAAATTTGATTCTTGGTCTATGAATGGAGTTTAATATATATGAAACACAGTCCATTGTCAAATCTTAATTAACGCTTGTGATCAATTGGTACGAGCTAGCAATTGGTACTATTCCCGTAAATAAACTACGACACGTTCAACAAACATTTCATGATCCATCGAACTGTTACGCGGGAAGTTTATATATGTTGGTTTATGTATACGTAGTATGAATGAATATGAACATGATTATAAGTTTGTTTAATTAATGAAGTTCGTTGAGCGGTTCATTACATTTATTAGTAATTAGTAATAAAATGAGTTAAATTTCTTCTATTACACATGTGCAGCACCTTAAACGAGTCAAACATATTTCGAGCTCGACTCGTATAAATTTAGAGGGCTCGAGCTCAAACTCGACTAGTTTCAAGTCTAGTATGCAAAGTTCGATCGGCTCATACAAACTCGAGCTCGACTAGAATCAAGATCTTTTTGATAGTCGACCTCAAATTGCTCGTGAGTGCTTTGACTCAGTTACACCCCTAGACACGAGTGACACAATAAAGACTTCGAAACCTCTTATATCACTATATACTAAAATCATACTAGTGAAATTCTAAAAAAAAATATAAGAAAAAAAAATCAAATAAAAGCAATATATTATATCTTTCATATATTCCTGAAAAATAAAAGGACCAACGTGGTGACATATGCGTGTACAATTCGGTTTTATATAAATTTAAAAGTTATTTAAAAAAACAAAAGGTGAAAAGAACAAATTCCCTCCAAATGATAGGGCATCTCAAACCACCAAAAATAGCTTTTTTCAAATAAAGCTGATCCCATACTTTCTCTCCCACCAAAAAATTATATATCTATGTATATATCTATATATATGTATCGACAAATGGAATTCAAACAGAACCTGAACCTAGCTACTGTCTATACGTACTACTAGCTCATCTGTCGAATTTTGCTTTCATGATTCCTAATTTACTATACGCTTTTATTATATATGCATTCAATCGCACACTTTCTACTCCTACAAAAACCTAATTTTCATTTCTCCTTCATTCAGAAAGAAACTTGAGTGTCGTTCACTGCGGTTGACGGAATCGGTAGAAATTGGCGATCAGGTTAGGTTATTTTTTCATATATGTATAATCTGAATCGGAATTTATGAGTTATGTAATTACGTTACTATACATTGTTTTTTAACTGTGTGTGATTTGGATGAACAATCGGAGATGTTAATGATTGAAACGTGATTAATTAATTAGGTTGCAAAATTGTGAATTGTGCAATAAATTAACGGAGAAATTGGATGTTTCATCGTGTAGAAGAATATGAAATTGAATTCAGCTGTTGATTTTTTACATTATAAGCATTTAATTCGTGTGTTCATATTTTATTACATCTTTATTTTTTTTATTTTTTTTATTTTTTTATTGTTTTCTACTTTTCTAGAAACCTCACTTCGTAGAGTGAGTAAGATGGACATAGTTCTTAGGATCGCCCTTAAACGCTGTCGTTTGACTGATATGACTATTAACACTTATTTATACAAATTAGAACTACTTAGTGATAAAGTAGGAAACTTGATCATTTATAATAATTATTAATATTATTTGATGATGATGATTTGTTAAAAAGTTGACAGTTAATTCGAAACAAATAAAAATAGTAATTGAACATAATTGAAGTACGTACAACATTAACACTTCTATTATTTTTACTGATAGTAAATTGGTAAAATGCATGTATAAGCTCTGATTATGTAACTAGCACTATGTTGTTTTTGTGTGTTTTTTTAACCTTTGACGAAAGAACATCAACAATCTTTTTCAATCATAAACAATAATAATTTTGCTTTTTATGAGAGTTAGTGATGTCATGAGGAAATACTAATTTTTTAATAATCCAACGATTTGGACATATGTACTTTCGTATTTCTATGAGGTGTCTGTGTTTCTTGGATCAAGTTGCATGTTTTTTTTTTTTTTATTGTTATTATTATCTATATAAATATAAATAAATCCGATTTACTAACAAAAAAAATGGTTGTCATAATATGAAAAGCAAACCTATATATCTGCTTTTTTTATGATCCAAAAAGTTGAAGTTGATTACTTTTCCTTCTTGAGGGACCTAATCATGCAGCCCTTATAAAGTATTGCTATACAAAATAACAAAACAAGATTTTCAATTGAATTGAATAAGAAAACAAACAAAAATTAGGTAAAGATTTGACAATTTCTAAGTTCAAGAATGCTGGGAAATTTTGGAGGGATTCTTATGCATTTCTAGAAAATAATATCAAAGTGGCTATATTTAGGTAATGTGTATTTCTATTTATGTATATCCATAAATTAAATACCCATATTAGATCCCAGTTTATATTATTCTCTTCCAATCCTTTCTTTCAAATTAATTGCATATAGAATTTTTCTAATAAAAGTCCTAAAAGATATGTTTGAAAAAACATTTTGTAAATAAATAATGATATTAAAAAGTTAGTGAGGTAGTTATCAATATTGTACAACAAAATGATACGTGTTTAAATATCTTAAAAATAGCCTTTAGAGTTACAAATAAGTCACTTGTACATAAACTTTAAATATGTAAATCATTTTTACAATTATAAAATATGAGTAATGCTAAATATAACTATAACTATACAAGTATAATTATACTCTTTTTGACACATTAACCCAATGTATTCTATTCGTACATTTACCCATGGGCCAGTTTATTTTTGGACACATTTTAAATCTAAATTGTAAACACACGACTCATTTTTCATAAAACATACTCCTACCTAGGTTTAAATCGGAAAAACTGTTTTATAAACTAAATAAATCCCAAACAAAGCCTGAAATGAGTCCAATGATTGGTGTTTTAACCTGCATGGCTGTGAGAGAGAGACCTTGTAAAGTTTACACGAGGATCCCTCTTGTTTCTCCCACTATGTCTATTTTCTGCCACCCAAAGGCCTCCTTTGTTTCTCCTTTATCTCTCTTAAACCCTTCTATATTCTACGGCTGTGATTGGGTTTCTTGATCTAACGGCTGATTCAACCAAATGACTCAATTTTGGTGAGTCCGTGTTTGATTTCATGTTTCTTGAATTAATATCAACTGGGTTTCTTTGATTTCTGTAAAGATTGCTCCTTTATTCAGTTTATAGTGTTAGTTCACATGCAATGTCTAGAATCTTGAAGCTAATTAGAGTCTTTTATTTAATTTTAATTATTTTTTTTAATGATCTTGGCCTGGTGTGTTTTCCTGTCTGCCTTTTGTTTGAATTTATTTTATATGTGTTTTAAGTGGGATTAATAAATTAAGATGAATTGTAAACGTGGGGTTTTGAAATCATGGACTGAAATAATATAGTAGGACCCCATTTGTAGTATGATAAAATTATGTGGATCCCATTTGTTATCTCTTTCTTTTATATGCCCTTTTATTTTTGGTTATCTACCGTATGTGTTTATTGAGGATGGTGAAGAATTTCTTGTTTACTCACTGACTAAATGACTAAATTATATTCTGTTATGATCATTATTACTCGTATTTTTAAGTCTACAAGGTTTAATGGATTTGCTTATTTTTTTTAAACATAATGTAGAACAACAACTGCTTTGGGTTCAACATTGTCCACTCCTTTTAAGGTTGGTGTGGGAGGTCTGGTTGTAGAAATCAGTAATTATGCCTGGAAATAAGTACAACGGCAACTCATCCGTTCCAACAAGTCGTATCGAACGACTTCTAAGAGAAAGAGAGCTAAGAAAGAACAGCAAGGCTTCTTATTCTAATGAATTTACCACCAATGATGGCTGTGAGTATGAACCACGGGGTGATAATTTTGTGGAACAGTATCTAGAAGGCGCTTCTGCTGCACGTGAGGGATGGGAAAAGCCAGATGGCGGACTATTTACACAGCGGCTATTGGTTGTTGCTAACAGACTCCCCGTTTCCGCTGTCAGAAGAGGTGAAGAGAGTTGGTCTCTGGAGGTTAGTGCAGGCGGCCTTGTCAGCGCCCTCCTCGGTAAGTTCTTAGAAATCTCTGTTTTATAAGCTTACAGAATGAAGTTTAATCTATCTCATTTGAATGTACTGAAGGTGTTAAGGAGGTTGAGGCAAAATGGATCGGGTGGGCAGGTGTAAATGTGCCCGACGAGCCCGGGCAGAGGGCACTGACAAAAGCATTAGCTGAGAAGGTATTTTTTTTAACTTCATGATAGAGCAGAAGATTTGAATAAAAGGTATTGGTTATGATGAGTTATTATTGTTGCAGAGGTGTATACCGGTGTTTCTTGATGAAGAAGTTGTGCATCAGTATTATAATGGTTATTGTAACAATATATTATGGCCACTTTTCCATTATCTTGGTCTTCCACAAGAAGACCGTTTAGCTACAACCAGAAGTTTTCAGTCTCAGTTTGCAGCATACAAGAAAGCAAATCAGATGTTTGCTGATGTGGTGAATGAACATTATGAAGAAGGTGATGTTGTTTGGTGCCATGATTACCATCTTATGTTTCTTCCAAAATGCTTAAAGGATCACAACAGCAACATGAAAGTTGGTTGGTTCCTTCATACACCCTTCCCGTCTTCAGAAATTCATAGGACATTGCCTTCTCGTTCCGAGCTTCTACGTGCGGTTCTTGCAGCAGATTTGGTTGGGTAATTTTGTGATTTTACCTGATTAAAGAAGCCTTTTTCTTTTATATGTTAGAATATATGTCAATAAACATGGATTGCTTTCAGTTTCCATACATATGATTATGCAAGACACTTTGTTAGTGCGTGTACTCGTATCCTTGGACTCGAAGGTACTCCTGAAGGGGTAGAGGATCAAGGGAGATTGACTCGAGTTGCTGCGGTAATATTAAGTGGACTTTCGTAATCTCTCCCATTTATCTATTGTTATATGGAATATTTTGAGTGTTTTCTTTCTTACATTTGTTATTTAATTGTTGGTAATACAGTTTCCAATTGGTATCGATTCAGATCGATTCATTCGTGCGCTCGAGAATCCACAAGTACAAGAGCATATGAAAGAATTGAAAGAAAGATTTTCTGGTAGAAAGGTGATGTTAGGCGTTGACCGACTCGATATGATCAAAGGAATTCCCCAAAAGATACTTGCATTTGAGAAGTTTCTTGAAGAGAATCAATATTGGCGTGACAAAGTGGTTTTGTTACAGATTGCAGTACCAACAAGAACAGATGTTCCTGAGTGTAAGTTTCTAATATATGATCATATACTCCGTATCTGATATATCCTTGGTTTCTGATAATATGATTTTGCAGATCAGAAGCTCACAAGTCAGGTTCATGAAATTGTTGGCCGGATAAATGGAAGATTTGGGACACTGACAACTGTTCCAATTCATCATCTGGTTAGCCTTCCACTTTTAAATTTACAGTCATATTTGATGTATTTCATGCTTCAAAGAATATTCTGTTATGTATGCAGGACCGCTCTCTAGATTTTCAGGCTTTATGTGCACTATATGCTGTTACTGGTACTGATCCATTGCTCTGCTGATTCTTAATACTTCTTGTAACAAAAGTTGGGACTACATGATTTTACCTTTTATGCACACTACACTATCAAAAAATCAAATTAGTATGGGAGTTTATTCGCATATGTGCGGCAGTAGGGTATAGTTGAATTCTCAAATGAGTTTGTGAAAGTTGGTAATGACTGATGATGCGTTTTTTTGGTTTGACATCGACAGATATAGCAATTGTCACATCTTTGCGGGATGGAATGAATCTTGTCAGTTACGAGTTTGTGGCATGCCAAGATGCTAAGAGAGGGGTTCTGATTTTAAGTGAGGTAACTATGAGTACCATACACCTTGTTGTCATTGTCATATGCTCAGAGAGCAATAAATTGTATTGTTTGTCATTGTCAGATTGTGCAAAAGTTAGAACTTAATAATATGGAATTGATTTATCCTCTATATTCAGGGGTTTAATCAGATCCTTAAGTAGACAGAAATATATGATACTAACTTGGGTTTTTTACGGCATCAGGACACATGGTTAAGTGTTAACCTCTTGTTGGCCAACCATTGTGTACTTCTGTTCTTTATAATCTAATTTCAATAAAATATGGAGTTTTATCATCTGCCATATATAAATACACACCTACTATTATAGATGTGTGTAAATAATCCTTCTTGTGTACCTGTAGTTTGCAGGTGCTGCACAATCCCTTGGTGCCGGGGCTATTCTTGTTAACCCATGGAACATAACCGAAGTGGCTGCTTCAATAGGCCAAGCTTTGAATATGAGTGCTGAAGAAAGAGAAAAACGCCACCGCCACAACTTTTTGCATGTCACCACCCATACTGCTCAAGAATGGGCAGAAACATTTGTAAGGTGTATGTTATTACCATTCTTTCTATCCCTCCTTAAGTAATATACTTGTGAATAGAGGTGTCATAAATGGGCAGGTCTGTTGGGTCAGGTAACAGGTCAATACAGGTTTGGGTTGTAACGGGTTGTTATTAGTATTCATTGCGTTGACACTTTGTTTGTTCACTTTGTGCATTAAATTTGATTAAAAAAAACTTTCATTACAATGATAATCTAATTGGAACTTGGGCCACTTGGGTGATTTCAACACAGATGATGCATTTTTCTTTTGTCTACTTCCATTTGACACGTTACGGATAAACCATAACCCGAATCAAACTGTTTGACTTCTGACTTTGGCTAATGTTTGACCCATTCCAACTTCAATATTGTAGTGAATTGAACGATACAGTAGTTGAAGCACAACAGAGGATAAGACAAGTTCCACCATCGCTGCCAGTTGAAGAGGCTATCGAGCGTTATTTGCAGTCAAGTAACCGGTTAATCATACTGGTAATGCTTCTATATCTTTATGAAAAAACAAGTTAATACGTTTGCTTATTATATCTTAAATTTTCACATGTTTCACATCATCAAAAACCACAGGGATTCAGTGCCACATTAACTGAACCAGTCGATACTCCTGATAGGCGTGGAGGTGATCAAATCAGAGAAATGGATCTTAAATTGCACCCTGAATTAAAAGAATCACTGATAAAGCTGTGCGATGATCCGCAGACAACCGTTGTTGTTCTCAGTGGAAGTGACCGAACTGTATTGGATGAGGTACTCTTTAATTCCAAAATCAACTTTGTTCAAGTTTTTCTTTTTATTCTTCTCTGAGGCATTCTTTATTTCCCAGAACTTCGGTGAGTACAACATGTGGTTGGCGGCTGAGAATGGAATGTTTCTACGCTCCACTAGAGGAACCTGGATGACAACTATGCCTGAGCATTCAAATATGGAATGGGTCGACAGTGTAAAGGTACTTTTTACTTGTACTTTTGAAAGAGAGACATACTTTTTTGATCGTCCTGCCTGTATAATATATATGACAATTGACAGCATGTCTTTGAGTATTTCACTGAGAGAACACCTCGATCGCATTTTGAGCTTCGTGAAACGTCACTCGTATGGAATTACAAGTACGCAGGTATTGCACAACTTCCCTTGTCCAGGTTCATGTGATCCATCACTAGTATAATGTTTGCTTTCGCTTGCTAATTGTTATGGAAATGGGAACATAGATGTTGAATTTGGGAGGCTTCAAGCCAGAGACATGCTGCAGCATCTGTGGACAGGCCCGATATCTAATGCCTCTGTAGATGTCGTACAAGGTAGTCGCTCTGTTGAGGTTCGAGCAGCTGGTGTAACTAAGGTGACTTTTAATTTGTTATGACAATGTGACTATAATTTGTTATATATTTTTTCATGATAGTAGTTTAGTACCATTAAAAACCACATTGAGCAAAAAAATTAAGTTTTGTCAGATGTGGCAAAATGGGCGGATCGGACAGGTTGGGTAACAGTCAAAACATGTGTCTCGGCACTGGTCGGCAGAAACACATCTAAAAAAATAGATTAAGTCGTACTGTTTGAATGCAGAAGCTATATTATTGCAGTAATTCTTAAAATTATAAGACTAATATGATCTTGTTGCCAAAAAATAAAACAAAAAAAATGATTTTAGAGGTTTTATGCATTGAAAATACACTTTCGGAACCTATCCGATTTGACCCATGTCCTTTTATGCTAATATTTTGTTTTTATCTGTTTAACCCGCTAAAGATAACACATAATCTGATACGATCCTTTCATAAGTAAATAGGTTGAAAATTTAAAATTGCCACCTCTAAGCCAATGGATAATTATATATTGTAATCCATTTGAACAATCTTTTACAGGGTATCACAATCGTTCGTATATTAGGAGAAATAGTTCATAGCAAATCAATTTCATCCCCAATTGATTACGTCCTATGTATTGGGCATTTCCTCGGGAAGGTATGTTCTCAAATTAGGCGAATTACATATGTTGACTTGATAACCAGTCATAATGTTTGACACCCATGTCATATGATTTTGAATAACCTATCGTTTTTTTACAGGACGAAGATATTTATACCTTTTTTGAGCCAGAACTTCCTTATAATGGCATGGGCATTCCGAGACCCAAGCTAAATGATTCTACAAAGCTTCCTGGAGACAGAAAGCCTGGTAAAGGTGGGTCGAAATCATCTCAAAAACAGAGTTACCAACGACCTCCACAAAGTCCGGATAACAAGCGAACTACTAACAATAACAGGAATCATGCATCTGAAAATGGCGGAAAAAGATCATCCACATCACCAGACAAAGTGTCGTGGAACGTGCTAGATCTTAAAGCAGATAACTATTTCTCGTGTGCTGTAGGACGGACACGTACAAATGCTCGGTACCTTCTACCGACATCGGATGATGTGGTTTCGTTTCTGAGAGATCTTACTCAAGCTTCTTAAAGATTAGTTAGGAGGAACCTAGTTTGGAACTCTTTGATTGTTAGTATTTAGTTATATCAACCAATATATTCGGGGTGTGACCTTGTGTCTTAGCTTTAATTGAATTTGTTACATTATTAAGATCATGTTTTTAAATCCTGATCGACTTTTGTGTTTCTATCATAATAATAAAGGGAGGATATTAGTACATCACAGAAATCTACCTCATTTCACTATGTATTTGTGTGGTGCACATATACTGTGTACATGTGAATGAATAAAATGACAGGTAATTAATGGTGTTATTGCATGTGAAAGACAATGGTGATGGGGGACTGGACTGATTGAGGCATAATAGGGGAGAAGTGGGTGATAATAATTAATGTCTGTTTTTGGGTTCGTGTCAATTGTAGATTTGTTGACAAAAGTTCATCCCGCGTTAGGAAATATAGTACTAAATGTTCTGCAGTACTAAAAAAAGGTGGGTATTTGATTTAATGAGAGTGTTTGAACACGTATGGTTCCAAACTTCTAATGTAATTATGGATCTAAATCAATGTTGACAAGGAAATGAGTAATTTGGACCAAGTATGTTTTCGAACCCAACTTGTCTAATTGTATAACCAATTTGAATGACAAAAGGGACGACCGGCTAGGGACTATTGGCGACTAAGACTTTAAGATCTAGTCCGGGTCACAGATCATGAACCATGAGGGAATTATTGGAAAAAATGCTTGTTCCAAAATACTTAAAAGTGAATCTAAAATAATATACACAGACAACAATAATTCACATGAGCAAATTGTCGCCAAGAAATAACAATATAAAAAATCTCATATAGAATCCAAAATAGTACAACCCTGCGTGTGGTTTAAAACAATATTAAAGGGAAACTACTTATAACAACTGTAAAACAAACTAACTCTGGTCAAGACATAAGAAGATGAATATAAAATAATACCTAGAGATATAGCCTCCCTATAATCTCCGTGTGATCATGCTACGAAACAGACACTAGAGTAAATGTTGACTTAAACATTACAGGCGTATAATCCAAACCATACACAAGCTAGCAAGTAATGAAAAACAGGTGAATCTGGAGTTTACAAAATTCTAAAAAGAATCATTCTTACTGTTTTTTGTTGGGTTCGAATACGTACTTGATCAATGACTCCTTGATTGACAGTAATTCTGGGAACTCTTTCTTCAACTTTGATGCATCCAACTCGTTATTGCTTCGTGGGGCCACTATCACTAGGGCTTGTTCTTCCAGTGTGAAGTTAACCCACTTAAATTCTGGGTTTATGTACTTTTTGTACATTTCAAGAATCTCGTTGTGGCTTACCACCCCTGGATTTGTGAAGTTCCAGATACCCCTCAGGTTTCGCTTAGCCATCTCAATTGAAATTGGCAAAAGTTCATCCAAAATACTCATGCTGTTGGGTATGTTCACAACTTTATCGTAACGAGCAATTTTAGTGATGAAGTTACGTGGGTTGTTGAGGTCTGATGATATCGGCATTCGGACTCTGAGGGTGCAAACATTGTCATATTCTTTCAGTAGCTCCTCAACCTGTGAACAAGTGATCAATATTAAAAACACATCACAGAGTTTCTGATTTAGCATTGCTCTACTTACTGTTTAACCTAACATGGAGAAATATTGGGAATATTAAAGGAAGAAAAGGATGAAGGAACGGTAATTACCATAGCCTTGGTCTTGGAATAAAAGGATCCGATGAAATTGGGTGTGTCTTCTTCCTTGAAACCAATGCCAGAACCTTCTGGGTGATTAGCATCATATTCAAAGATGCATCCAGTAGCAAAATTGATCATCAAGAGCCCATTTTCTCTGCACACATCCGCTAGGTTGAGTGTGCCAGAGACATTAGTTCTAATAGTTTCAGTCTTGTGAGATTCACACCAATCAACATTGGGCCTGCCAGTGACACCAGCAGCATTGAAAACATGAGTAGGTTTGATAGTTTGAAGATCAGCTAAAAGTTGTGAGCGGTCCTCCAAACGACCTCTTCCATACTCGTATTGAATTCCTTGTTTCTCACATAATTTCCCAAGTAAACCACCAATCCACCCTGTTTTACCGTAGATGAGGAACTTCAAGGCTGGTTTCCTAGGAGAGTTGATACTGGTTTTTGAAGGAACCTGCACTCCGATCTGAGAAGTATTAATAGCCACATCTGCTGAATCAAATTCACCATTGTCAGGCCCATCAACAAGTCTATCAACTCCACCAGGCATCATCAACATTCTTGGATGAGGAAGAAGTGCTCCAGAGACATCTCCCCACCAATTAGGATTGCTGGTATACCACTCGATGGTCTTTTTGAGACCCTCTTCCCATAAGGTCCTTTCAGACCAACCCAAGCACTTCAATTTCTCATCATCCAAGAAATACCTCTGATCATTAAATGGTCTGTTCTCCACAAACTTGATGCTTGCATCAGCATCCAAACTGAAAAGTTTGCACATGTCTTTTGCAACATCAATGACTCTCCTCTCCTTCTTGGTCCCTATGTTGTAAACATGACCAACTTCTCCCTTGTGAAGAATTACTTCAAAAGCCTCAGCAACATCTTCACAGTAGAGATAACTCCTTACATTAGAACCATCACCGTGGATTGGAAGTGGCTTTCCTCTCATAGCCAAGAGAATGAACTTAGGGATTAATTTTTCTGGGAATTGGTTTGGTCCGTAGACATTGTTTCCTCTAGTGGTAATCACTGGCAACCCATATGACCTACCATAAGCCATAACAAGCATTTCTGCCCCAGCTTTTGTGGCTGAATATGGGTTTGTAGGAAGAAGTTGTGAAGCTTCATGGTTACCTACAACAGCATCCTCTTCTGTTTCACCATAGACCTCATCCGTGCTCACATGGATGAACCTTCTAATTTGGCCAGTGACTTTGCAAGCCTCTAGAAGCACATGGGTGCCATAGATGTTATTCTTTGTGAACTCAAAACTATTGCCAAATGAGTTATCAACATGAGTCTGTGCAGCAAAGTGCATTATTGTATCTATAGATTCAGTGATCAGGAGGTAGTTGACTAGATCAGCACTCCCAATATCCCCCTTAACAAACTTAAAATTGGGAGACGATCTGGAAGGGTTGAGGTTCTTAAGATTTGAACAATAATCAAGCTTGTCAAGCACCACAATCTTGTAATCAGGGTAGCTTCTGACTAGCCGATTAGCAACATGAGAGGCAATGAAGCCAGCAGCCCCGGTGATGAGAATGTTCTTTGGCGTGTATGTAGCCATACTAGATCTGTCCAACAGTAAACAAATAAATAGTCCAACTCAAAATCCACATGCTAAAAACCGCTAAAATTTTCAAACACACACTACAGAGAGCAAACAGCATCAGCATGTTTACCAAATCAAAACAGTGTTCTACACGAATGTAAGCTCAATAGTAACAAACAAAAAGCTAACTGATCACTAATAACAAGTAATGTCATTTGCCAGAGAAAATGAGATTGCGATCGGCATACTCCGCATCTAAAATCACATACTCCGCATCTAAAATCGGCATACTCCGCATCTAAAATCACATACTGAGCTCAAACAAAATGACAATCACTACATGAAATCGTCACATCAAAACCTAAAACATAAATCAAAATTAACCAGATCTGGATCAAATTACACATCTCCTGGCATCAAACTGAGCTTTACTGTTTAAATTCAGCACATCAAACACTTAACTAGATCTAAGCATAATAAAATCAAATTTGAGCTCAACAACAAATAACCTATACATGAAATCGCACGATAAAAACCTAAGCACACAAATCAAAATTAACCAGATCCAGATCAAATTACGCATTTCCGTAATCAAATTGAGGTTTATACAAGTGCGATCCAACACATCAAACACTTAATCAGATCTAATTATAATAAAATCAAAATCAACATTCAATAAGCAAAAACTCGATATCGTTCAATAAACAATAAGATCAAAGTATATAATATCATGTATGCATATGTACATATATAAGCAACAATATATCGTGTAGTGTTAGCTAGAAATGGAAACAATAAGCATAGAGAAATGTGAACTTACATGAATTTTTATTAATTTGGATCGAGAGAGAGAGAGAGAGAGACCAGAAAGGTGATGGAAGAAGAAAAAATTACGAAATTTTACGCGAGACTCAAGGAGTGGCAACCGACGCCTGGATCGATATATACACGCTCATATATATATATATACATGTGTGTATGTGTATGGTACATCACACCACATGATTGATATTTCATGATTTGTATGTTTTAACATTTCTATTTTTTTTTTCTTCAAAGTTTAATGGTGCGTTTGGTTAGCAGTATTAAGGAAATTGAATTGAATTAAAAATTTGTTAAAGATGTTTAATTCAAGAATGAATCGAATGAATCTGAATTCTCTTACTCAAATGAAATTCATATTTCTAGAAATTTTAATTTATTTAATGAATCTCAATTTTATTAAAAATATAAATTAGCATTAAAATATAATTCACATAATTAGTATTAACATCTTTTTAAATGATAAAACATATGAGGTTTTCTTTGTGTATGTTATTCAAAGATGACGAGTATTTTCTTGACACATATGTACACGGTCTAATTGGATTCATGTTATCGTTTTTTATCTTTTACCTTGTCAATCCCAATAGTTTGAATAATGACTAGACGATATAATTGAATGATCTTGTAGATAAAACTTGAATTAAGAACTGAAAACTTAAGAATCAAAAGAGGTATTCTCGAAATTGTTTATTAATCAAAATCAAAAGTTGCTCAAACTTTAATCTCAAAAGTGTTTAAATACCTTTGAAAGAGGCTTAAACAAAGCCATAAAAATATCAATGAAACAAAGTCCAAACAAATATTAAAGTTTAAAATTAAAAGCGTAAATAATTAAAAATGACATTTTCGGACCCTAAACGATTTTGAATGTCTAAAAACTGTCAAGGCTCATGGCAAAGCGGACAGCTTTGCTCGTTAGGCCATTTTTGAGTGGCCATGCAAATTTCGATCCAATTCGATACTGAAGTCATAATCGTCAAAATTGAGGAATGGGTTGTTGATAATGTCTTTACTAATAGGAATGAAATTGTGATGACATAAGTTTTAAAATATCGTTCGTGTATTATTGAAGTTCGAACATAAAATCTCTTGTGAAATGTGTTAAATGATACTTATCCGTAAGATATATCTCTACTGAAATAATTATATATACATGTAAATTAATTGAGAAATATAAATATAAAGAATAAATGAAATCTTTTGTGTCAAATAGATAGGAATAAGATACGATTTTATGTTTATATATATTTGAGCTCATTTTATATGTTTCTCTTTAGGTATTGTGTTATATTTATAAATCATATCGTGTTTTCATTGGAAAAAATGAAACATGTAGTCGTATACTCGTATTATGTGAGAAGAATAAATTAATAGATTGTTTGAATGAATGTGATTATGGTGATTAAAGATGATATATAGATATTTGTTTTCTTGTAGGAGTTTTTTATAAACAAGTTCTTAATGCTTCGGACCTAATGGGGGCGTTTATATGTTTTTTTTAAGTGATTAGTGTGACTTGATGTAGTAAGAAGTTTTGATTGTTTGGTACAATTTTGATTTTGATTTTGATACCAATTGGGCATAGTTCAAGTGTTACTGTCACCGCAAGTATTCAGACTTTGTACAAGTGTGACTAATAGGTGAGGGGTTTGAATTGGTGGCTCAACATATGTGGATGATTTGTGAACAAGTGATTTTTTCAACGTAGATGCTCTTTGCAGATAAGTAGACACATACCACTAAAATATGATATATGGTTAAGGGTACTCTCTAAATTACGTTTTTTAATTACTATATTATCGAGATTGATTGATGACCAAGTCAAAAGTTCTAATCTAGTAGTTAAAAATAAAATCAAACTCGCCATGGTAAAATGAATAATTTATAAATATAAGTATGTTATGGAGTATCACAACTTTATAATATAATACGAAAGCTCGACTTGACTAGATTACATCGACTTTTGACTAAATTACAACCCTATATTCATAATCAATTAAAGCAATGATGATTAAGACATAATTTTGAATGTAACTGATTAGATGGCTTATACGTTAATCAATGTATATTTGTTCAATAATTAACACGTTGATTAACATAGTTACATATTAAATTAAATAAGTTATAAAGTTACACGTATTATGAGTATCACATGCACCAATTTGTAGAAACAATAATTCATGTGTTGGATCTTCCCACCATGTCTCCACCATTCCACAAAAATTAATTGCTTTCTTAAATACGTGGAGCTACCCACCTCTTTTATTTGTAAATTGTAAAAAACCATAAAAAATTATTACAATTACAATATATTATTTTATTTGTAACATATAAGTACAACTTTTGCTTGAAAGGAAATCATTAGATTTTGTACTTAATATATATTTTAGAAATATTATTATATTATTATGAATAAAAAAAATGAATTTTTATTTACTTGCATTTATAGTTTTTGTGAATTATGCAATGTGTAGTAAAAAAAAGGGTATAAACGTATTTTCAAATATACTTAAAATTAAATTAAATGATTAATGAATGATGTCAAATGCTAATTACTCCTTAATATAGTACACACAATAATTGCATGTTATTATACTATATGCTGATATCTTGCCTGATTTGTAACTTCAAATTTAATAAACATACATTAATTAGGCAAGAAAATGATATCATTAGAATTAAATCTGATTAAATTTGTATGTTGATGTTTATCTTATTGGATCACCCTTTTGAAGCCCACTTAAAGATCTTTCAATGGGTTTTCTTAGCCCGATTAGATATTGAAAGTGGGTCAATTTATGGGCCAGTTACAATTCAATCGTCCAATAATCAACTAATGATTGTTAAGAGAGATTTTCACTACAATAAGTTGAGCAAATTTAATTAATTTATGTTTTAAATTTAAGCATTCAGTCATTTTATGTTTGTTATTGCACTAAATTTATTATAAAACATTACAATATTTGATTATTTGGTATGCATCAAAACTATAACAAATTTTGATGCAAAATTTCACACCAAAAATATTAGTTTTGATTCATACCTTGGAGATTGTTTAAAATATCAACCATGCCATTTTATTTACATCTCATCTCATAAACATATATAGAGATACAATCGATATTATTATTTATTGTCGTTCTAATTACATAGTTAACGACAATTTGGGTTTGGAGGTAAGCTTAAACAAGTGTTGTAACATTCATCTTGAGTACCGTAACAATTAATACGATCAGCACAACAGCACCACATTAATCCTCCGAAACCATTAGGGTATGAGTTGCAAATGGGCCAACCAATTTTGCTTGAAACTTCGATTTCATGTCTCGGATTGCTCCCAATTCTTGTACCTGCAAGCAAGAGTTAACGAATAGATTTAACCATGACAATAACATGACTTTGATTATTCTTTTAAACATATATACGACGCTCAAGAAAAGATATAATAGTAAACTTACAATCAAGAACCGAGACAAAAACTGCACTGAAAATAACAAAATATGCGACGACTAGCTTCAACATCCTTACGGGTACGTCTTCTTTCCTTTGGATTAAGAAACTTATGTGAAGGCGATCAAACAACAAATGAAATGAAGAGATTTATATATGTTGTAAAGTGCATGCATTTGTGATTTTTTGTTATTCAAAAATTAATTATGGCAATTAATACAATCTAATAAAGTAGCATTTACGGGTTACCTCATAAGAGTTTCACAATGTATGTAGCGAGTCACCCAAATCCAATTTTTTTGAATAAGTGATTTGAAATCGGCATTTTACCGATATTATTAACAAGGAAATAAAATATTATTCTTTAGTTATAACTTATATTTTGTAAATTTTGTAAATTTTGTAATGGGCTTGTCACAAAAGGCCTGCAACACCAGGCTATAAGAAACTTTTTTCCATATTTGATGCATGTATTGATGCAAGTAATGTAACTCAAGTTTTCAATGGGTTCTTTTTACAAGAGTAATAAATAAAAACTCAGAATAAACATCCCAAAAATATCCATTAAATTTCTAATAATAAATCTAAAAACAGTCTAAATATAAAACTAAAATAAGCAAACACCCAGATAATTGTAGCATCTTAATTGCATTAGTAACAAATAACTATGGTTGTAACTTATTATATATAACTGCTTGGCATCAAAAAAATGCTGTATAAAGCCATAATCTTCTTCATCCCAACATCTACACATAAGGGCAACCTCCATAACCTGCAAATTAGTGAAAACTTTAATTTAATGACTTTAAATCTTTGAAAGATTTAATGGGTTGGTTAAGCTTCTAATCTAATAAAAAACCAAACTTTATTATCAAATCTTTAATGGGTTAATTTTTTCTTGAAAAAAATGATGACTTACTTGGGTCAGTGAGAGTAATAAGACCAGAGTTACCAAAATGACAATTCCATGGGTTTCTGCCTTTGCACTGATAGTAAATATTCATGGCAATTGAGGCATGGTTTATCAAATTATCAGGCAAATAACATGCACCACCTTTCTCCAAGATCCCACAATCGACTTGCGAGCACGCAAAATTCACATTTTCTAACAACATCGACGGGCTTGATGACGGCTTTGCCACACACCATGTTTTCTATATCAACAGCAAAAAAAGCCTAAACTTTCAGAACAATAAAAAATCGGTCTTTTTCACAAAGAAATTGTAAGAAACGTTATGCTATACGTACCTGATCACCCTCAACTGCCACCAAAGTCCCAACTGCAAAATACCAATAAAAAGATAATAGAAGTTCAATTAAAAGTGTTCATTTGCAAAATAATGATACATTTCGAATCGCGATATAGAGAAATGTAGTGTATTTATATATATACCTGAAAGAAGTAGAAAAAGGTATGCAAAACCTTTAGTAGCCATAATATATTATGAGATGATGATTTATGATTATGATTATGATTATGATTTTGATTTTGGGTTAAGTAGTGGGTGGTTTTTAAAGAGGAATGCTGAAGGGAAGATATAACGGCTCTATTGAAAATGGAAGATGAAGACGTTACGTTATTTGCAATAATAGTGATTAGAAAAAGTAACCCATAAAGTTTATTTGGTAAAAGTTTTTATCATTACATCATATCATAGTCTTCAAAGACTTTGTCCTTTTTAATTATAAAAATATATTAACAAATATGCAATCCTTATTTATATTATTAAGTTGTTTTGTTAAAAAAAGTAGTATTGTCATTAACATGTATAAAAATATTATATACGAGGATTAATTATTAATTTTACGATGATTGGTTAAGTACGATAGCTCTAAGAATTACATTTAGAAAAATCGTTATTATATAACTTAAAATTGTTGAAGGTAAAGTTTAACATTCATTGGATATCAATTATCAAATACCAAGGTGAATTGAGATCTACAATAAAATAGAAGGGGTGACTTCCACTATACTCCACGTGAATAAAAATTTAGAACCCTAAAAAGGGGATTAATTCACCCCTGTTATGCTTTTAATGTTGGATTTAGGAAACCCATGCTTCTTTGTCTCATAATTATATGAAATTCATTATCTACTAATTTCTTAATTCTAATCTTCTAATTTAAAATTTAAAATAAAGACAATAACTGTAAAAGTGGATTGTTTTAAAAAAAAAAATGTGTAACTTGTGTAAGTTTTAAGTTTATTTTTTTGTCCAAAGAAAAAAAAAACTTACAATTTAACTTTTTTTCTTTTTTTTTTGGAATTAAAGTGAAATATGTGCTATGGATCCCCTGTTTCAAAGAATATATCGTTATTTACTACCGCATTAACTACAAGTCATAAACTATTTTAACAAAACATAAACATTAAGTAGGGGCGTTCAAATTTGAATTCGGTTTTAAGTTTTTTATTTTTAAATTCGGTTAAACCGAATTCGAATTCGATTTTCAGTTTTACATTTTTCAAATTCGGTTAAACCGAATTCGATTTAATAAATGTATAATTATTTATAAATTAATATATATATATGTGATTTTTTGAATTCCATCGAAGACTTGAATAATTTGACATTTTAAAAACTTAAATTTTTTAGCTACCACATGTTTATGAAATATAAATGTTTTGTTTGGACATTAAATTTCACATACATTGACAGTTTTTGCTTTATAAACTCGAATTTGGCTAACACATAACACTTATTAATAGTTAGATTTATATAATTTGTATCGTATAATCGTGCATATTTCTTAGTTTTGTATGTTGAAAGGTGTTTTTGGAAAAATGTTAAAATTTACGGTTTTTCGGTTTTAACCGAAACCGAACCGAATTCGGTTTTCGGTTTGGTTTTCAATTTGAATTCGATTTTCAATTCGGTTTTCGATTTTGCTCTCAAAATTTTCAAAACCGAATACACCGAACCGATTAAACCGAGAAAACTGTAAACCGAACCGATGAACACCCCTACATTAAAGTAAACACGTAAAACTGTAAGACAAAAAGTATCTAAGCGACTAAAAACATACATATATGCTGTGTTACACAAAGTATCTTAGCGACATTTTGTTTATGTCGTATCGGAGAATAATGCAGGGGCGCTACCAGTGCGTGCTTGCAAAGTACGCATAGAAGTGCTTGCACAGTACGCATAGAAGTTCGAACTCGTCTGTAGTCCTCAAAATCAATAGGAGTGTTAGCACTTATTTAGATTGTAAACATACTCGATTTGTGATTAACACATATGACTAAGCTATGAACTATAAATAGCTTAGTTCATGCTAAATGTCGTAAGTTTCTTATTCATTCAATAAGAAAAACACGCACTTAAAGGTGGAAACTTTTACACACTTTCAAACTCAAAGCCCTAGTTCTTACATGCTTAACTTGATTCATCAATATTTGATTAGATCTTTATTTACAATTGGAATCAGAGCCCATATAATCATATATCGAATTGAATCTAACAATCAATTTGAACAAACAACGTGAATTCATCATCTATCAATTGATTGAATTTTGAAAAATGGGGTTTTGATAAAAATTGAGACTTTTTGATCAAATTCTCAAATCGAAGAAGTGTTTGTTAAAATCTACCGTACAGATCGATCACATTTATATCGCGAATCTAACGAACCATAATTCATAACATTTCATTGGGTTTGGATTTTGATCAATTTTGAGTAAAAACTGTTTTTTTTCTCTAAGTGTTCTTGAGAAGATGATGAACATATTGTGCCAATGTTTCTGAGATTGAAGTTCTATTGTGCCAGTTTTGATTGTCGTTAAGTGATTAATACGTTGCGCCATATGGAACTGAGTATTTGAGTGTTTGGACTTAGAATTTTTGGACTTAGGATTCTGAGAAATTATATTGCGCCATTTCATGTTAGTTTGGAACAATTGCGCCTGATCAGTGTTTGTGAAAGTGTAGTTGACTAAAGAATTGGATCATTGCGCTATAATTTGGGTAATAGAGTGTTATTGCGCCATTTTAGAACTGTGATTGATTGATTTTCTAAGCTTAGAAATGGAGCTGTGTGTTAGAAGAATTGCCTTCATGATATATTGCCATTTTTAATTGAATTGATGGCGTAACGCGCCAATGTTTGATGGCCTAATATATCTGGCAATCTTTGAAATACTTATCTTGGTGTCTAATTTTTCTAATAAATGGAATAATGAGTTTAAAGCCGAGGGTGTTCTGAATCAACAAAATTCGAATGCGCTTCGACTTTGTTTTGAGTTGGACCCAAGACGAAAAAGGCAATGAAATAACGGGTTTTGGGTTCGAAACACCGTACTCTGTGATTCACATTGCAATATCTCCCGTTGCTCCAACCTACTTCACAAATCATCTTAATTACTAGTACAATCAAAATCAAAGAAAAAACATATTGATACAATTGACTTAATAATTATTCAAATGAAACTTGGCCTAACACATCCAACACCAAAGAGTTTCTTTGAATAAACATTCCATGAGTTTTACTTTTGTTCTTTCTTACTATTCTAATTAAACTTATTACTGTAAAGATCTTGAACTTATTTTGAGATCAGATGTTGTTTTATCAACATGATCGAATTGATGTTACCTTGCCAAGATCGCCAACGTTGACAGCTAGTGTGTTCGGAACAGGATCAAGAGGAACATACTCGCCGGATACCTTGTCAACTACTTGCAGACTATTAACGTCTTCATCGTCTTGCAAAATAGTTAAAAATGAAGGGTCAAAGTGCTCTTCGGACCCTTTTGACCCTACGCTTTGATGACTATAGTTATATTTGTTCATTCTCATCTGGCAAAGCCATCCATCGAACAAATCCCCGTCCAAACGACTACTTTCCGTTAACTTCCTGCCTAAATGTCCAGTGCAGCGAGATCACGAATAGCCTTTATATACTTGTATATAATCACCCTGCAACAAAGCAATCAAAACTTATCGATTATTATATGGGTTTCGTTAATGAGAGTCGATAGAAATGAATTTTATAAATTAAAGTGGCCGAGTAACTTCAAAATCACTAACGATAGCAACGTCTAACCGTAAAGTAAAACATCTAAGTTTATGCATATAATTTATGTTTATTGACATCTTTTAAGGCTGTAATTATTATTTCTCTTATTACATATATAGAGTTAGAGTATTTAGACTTTAGAGATTATATATCAACTTGAACCAAAGGGATTTCACGATCCCACTTGAGACAACATTATATAATGCGAGTATAAAATTATTGTACATATTAATAATATGTGACATAGAATTGTAAGTTTGCAGTTTCTAAAGGAATATCAATTTAAACCACTACCTTTGGTGAGGGGACACTTCAAGTAAATCGCAAAATTCGCCAGGAGAAGAAACGTCATTGATGGCAATACCCTCATAGAATGAAGTGACTGGATTACGAGGAATGTAGCCCATACCAAGTTGAACTTCTCGCATTTTGATTTCCAATGGAAGATCAGAGAGTGATGCAACCACAACCTTCATCTCATTTAGGAGCTCAACCGGGACATCATGGTTAGCCATCCTAAAACAACCCGGTACGCCTTCTCTAATTCATCCTCAAGCCCCTCGACTTTTTGCATATCTATCGTTGGCACTCTCTGATCCGTACCCATAACTCACGGGGAGATTATATGTTATGTTTTTATGAACGATTTTCGTTTGTTAAACGTTATGTGGGATTACAACTTACATGTAGGCACAAAGTATTGGTTAGCTTCTTTTTGGGTATGTTAAATAACCACTTGTTGCCTAACGTTCTATTATAAAGGGTTATATCGTTTTCAATCTACTAATTAATAGTGAGCACCAATGGCGTTTGACACGTTGTAGTCATCATGGATTTTTTTAAGAGTAGTTGGTTTTGAAATCATAATTTTAAAAGACAACTTGTATAGTTTTAGATTTGAAATCATAATTTTCAAAGGATCACCAAGATGGCTTATACGTATAATATTGTCACAACAAGAGGTCTCATGCTCAAATTTGACTAGTTGCACATATTGTGGTGGCTAGAGAAATGGTTGAAAACGGTCATCGAGATACCTCGGTTAGGTCGCATATATCTGAATAAAAATACTCGTCCTCTTCAAATAACCTGGAAAAAAAACCCTCGTCCGATCCGTTTTTGTACAGTTTTATATATGTTCACATAGAATCATATACATCACATTGTTGTTTAATGTTTATAAATTGATGGAGATTTAAAAATACAAATATATTATTATGTTCCATTTGTTTTTATTTAAATCTATGATTCATATTTATATAAAAGTTATATCAACATGTAAGTTAAAATAACATGTTCACATTTTTTTAAGCATATATATTCATATATTACAAGTTATCAAGGAAAAAAAATATTCTTAGAAAAGAAAAGTAAACATGAAATGCTGGTTGTGCATAACCATTTCCTCGAGAATTTGATCTAAACGTGGTGTGATTTTATCTGTCAGAGGGATTTCATTGTTTGATTGCGTGATTCTCTTTTAATCTTGAGATTTATTTATGATATACTTCAATCTGATTGATTATTTAAGACCTTGTCGCATCATCTCTTAATTGGTTTAATTGTATGCAAATCAACTAGTTGGTGGTGGTCAGCAAGATCGGGTTTACAACCTCTGCATTAACACTAAATCGAGTTTAACGTTGCTTATATATGAACGAGTTATAATTTGTACATGATCATTTTTTCTCCGTACACTACTTATTTTGTTCCAGTTTTCATGTGTACACTGCATTACTTTGTTTTATAGTGTTGTATCATCTCTCAAAACTTTTCATATGCTTTAGTGCGGAGTACTTGCTTTTTTTTTTATACTCCGTACGACATTTTGGGATGCAAGTGTTTATGTCGATAAAATATACACTTAGAACCTTTAACCTTTTCAACGAACTTAATTTATCAATTCCAAAAGAAACTTTCGATACTTTAGAGTTGTTGCAACAATCAAAGAGAATTTTTAAGCGAGGGACACAGCGCCAGAGTTTTATCCATTCATCATACACTGTAGAACACATTTTTGTCGATGAAGATCATAAATCGTTACATCTTAACAATGATTTTGAATTATGGGAGAAAACAATGAAATACAAAAAGCAAATGAGATCTCAACAAACACCCTTCATTTACAAATGTAGTAAATAAGATGCTAAAAACAAGGGACATGAGATCTCCACAAAAGGAAATGTTCAAGACGAGACCTCAGTCACAAGTATGCTGTATTGAAGCCCACTTCTTTCGAGTCAAAAATTCTGACACTTTAATGGGTTGCAACTTGCAAGTTGCAAACTTTGGTCTTGGGGCCACAAGATCTGACTTTTGTTACACTACCAGTAACTACAAACAAGTAACACAAAGGAGATAACAAAACCACTCTTTCATTTTTCATTTCAACCCTAAAACAGAGTTTGTAATTTACAAGACAAGAACTAGCAACTAAACAGAACTTAATTTTTTCCCAATCATAAAAACATTATGGGCTAGTATAACACACTTTTAAGATAGTCCAATTTGAACAACTGTATGAGCTGAACTAGCTACATGACCAAACTGAGTTTGTGCCTGCATAAGCTTTGCATCGATTGCTATCCGCTCATTAGGCTGTTGGCTCGACATACCATGTGGATGCACATGTGCATGTGGTTGCGTGTAAAACGGATTACTATTAAGGTCAATCACTACACCCCCAGCCAACTTAGCTGCACCCATTTGCTGGTGCGGGTGCGGATGTTTAACCATCGAATCCGAATCCCTAACCGCCACCTGGTCTCCACTGTTGGTTGTCATATATACATATTGTGGAGGAAGAGCTACTGGTGGTCTTATTGGCGGTGCTATGGTATTTTGCACGACTACCCGTTGATCATATGCCTCTTCATAAGGAATAACCGGCCCTATACCTCTTACTTGTTTAGCTTCACATGCACAAAAAAGTTGTTGGTGTTTGTACGAATTGTCAACATAATGGGCTAACTTTTAAATAAAGAAAAATCATGTACCTGTAGGCATCCTAGGGGGTGCATTGTAAATGTTTCCAGATGTACTAATTGCATTATCCATCACTCGCCTATTGTCAAATGCTACAGCAGTTTGCTGTGGTCTAGAAGCAATCATACTTGAATTGACCGATGACCTAACAAGAAACAGCATAATTAATACTTGGGCAAACTGAAGCACTGATCTTAGAAACAAACTGGATATCGAATCATGAACCAAAAAGATCTTACCTTGGGAGGGAAACATGTTTCCGTTCTGGAGGTACAACAGGCTCGTTTTTCCCAATATTTTCTTCTAAATATGCAAACTGCCTACGGAACTGACCGATGGCACTGCACAGTAGAAACATATATAAGGTTTTATTATAAAGAAATATGAAATAAAGAGCAAAGACTGGGAATAATAAGGAACCTAGGATACAGAAAGTTGGTGTTTTCGTTCCCAGCCATATAATCTTTTAAAAGTTGTGGATGGTACTCTAGAATTTCCCGGAATATTAGTTCCCGAATGTCCTCTTTTGTCACCCTTCGTCTCTCAAACTCGAATTCCATCTTCGATATTGATTGACAGGAAGGTTCCCTCTCCAGTTTAGCCAACCCCTTAAAGTAAGGATCAGCTAAAGCCTAATCAAAGAAAATAACCAGAGGTTAAGGGAGTGTTTATGAAAATTTCATATCGGATGACATATGAAATAATTAAAAACCACACCTCTTCGGCAGTTGGTCGATCCTTTGGATCAAATGCTAACATCCTCTGCAATAGCCTTAGTGCTAACGGGTCAACTTTGACAAATTTCAGTGAAAATGGCACGGGTTGCTTTTTACGCATATCCATTAAGTACTTTCTTGCCTTATCATTACGAACCTACATTAGGTATCACTTACTTCAATAAGTCTCAATCAGCTTAAAACTAACTACACATGAACAGTAAAACAAATGATGTAATGTAACGTACTCCAGAAATGGTGTCTGGTGATGGTGTGCCAAGAAGGTCCGTGATGAGTTCCAACTGATGAACGACACTTTTACCAGGGAAAAGCGGTTTTCCAGTCAATACTTCAGCAAAGATACAACCAATGCTCCATATATCAATAGCAGGAGTATACTGCAATTGAAAAGTTACAACTATTTAATAAAAGACACGAACAAACATCTTGGAATAAAACAAAGACAAAACGAAAATAAGTAAACATGGCAGCACCTAAAGATTCTTATATGGGATGTAGTAATAATAGAAGTGTTGAAAATCGACTCAAAGAACAAAAAAATATAAATATCATATAGAATATAGAATATGTCGTATGCACAAATAATCATACTCAATTCTCAAGAATCATTCTTTGGCCATGCAGCTGCATACATCTCTGAAAAAAACAAATATGTTCGCCATAAGGATCTATTTGCTAACTATTATCAGCTTCATGTACCATACAAGCATCCTACTTTTACATCCAATGCAGATTAACAAGGTATTTACCTTTGAACTAAAAGATCCGCATAGTTCCGGCGCCCTGTACCATCTTGTTGCTACATAATCCTGCAATACAATATAAGAAGAAAGATCATGTTTCAATGTACAGCTTTGGCAAAATCCTTTGCACAAATGATGGTTAGTAATGGTGATGTACATAAATAACTTACTGTCCAAAGAACTGCTGTTGGGGCATCATTAAATGCAACTCTTGCTAATCCAAAATCACATATCTTAAGCTTGCAGTTTGCATTTGCTAATATATTCTTTGGTTTGAGATCTCGATGGTACACACTGGCGGTATGCATATACTTCAAAGCTCGTAGCATTTGATAGAGGAAGAAACGGTGGTGTTCATGCGTCAAATCATCATTAGCTTTTATAACTTGATGAAGATCGGATTCCATAAGTTCAAATACTACATAAATATCTTTAAACGCCCGTCGAGAGGGTGGCAACATTATCCGTTTAATTTCAACAATATCAGGATGCCTTAAAAGTCTTAACAGCTTGATTTCACGCAGTATACGAATAGCATCGGACGCATGTTCAAAAATGTCTGTTATTTTCTTGATTGCAACCTTTTCACCGGTGTGTGTATCAACAGCTGAACAAACCACTCCATAACTTCCCTTCCCTATTATCTCCAAGATTTTATATCGGTTTGATTCACCATACTCGGTAAAAAATTCAACCTCTTTTGAATTCTGTAATAAAAATAACTGCAACATCAATATATACATAATAAAAAGAAACAAGCTTTATGACTATTAACTCACGAGTAAAAGACCTAATGAATGGTAATATAAACTAAGGAAAAAACTTTATACTTTATTCAAATACCATTCTTTTTACATAATTTTCTAAATGCACGAAACGGATACTATTCATGAAACCAATCACTTCACAAAAATCATAACATTGAAATTTATTACTACGTATAATTTTTCACATCCAAACATTTAAGCTCCTAAAGCATTTATTCAACTGTTGAAGGCAGCATTTTGATCCACAATTGAAGCATTCACATATTCAAAATTACAAAAAATGTTAAAATCTAATCATAATCTCCCAGCTCAAAATTTTCAATCAACTAACAATATCATACAAAGTAATCATTAATGTTCAAATTTACAAAATTGACAGTAAAATAAAATAAAGTCGGTACCTTTCTGCGCGGATCTTGTTGCATAATTAATTAATCTTGACACAATTAAGAACCGAAATCAGATCAAGAAACCCTAACAAGAACACGAAAAGGGAAAAGAAATTGTAAAGTTTATAATTGAATTAAATCAACCACATTTATCCCACCTACTCCCACGACTAAAAATCACAAAACCGAAATCTCTCCTAACACAATCACAAATCTATCTTAATAAAAAAGCCACCACCACCTTACTCATTCAATCCCTAGAATTGGAATAACGTCACCGCCCCACCGTGAAATTGGAAGCATATATATACATGAATTTGTGTATGTATGTATAAAAATGAACAGCACCTCACACAAGAGTACAAATTGTAATTTCTGAAGTAGAGGTGAGAAATGGGTGGATGAGATGCGTTTAAAATTGAAGATCTGGCGGTGGGTCGGTGGTGGTGGCTGACGTTAGAGAGAGAGAGTAAGAAAAGAAGTAGAGAGAGAAAGAAAGGAAAAGAAATGGGATAAGTGAAGGGAGCTTGATTAAATAGAGAGACAAGTATCGGTGGGTCAATAGTGCATGTGTATTTGGATTACTACTTGTTTCTTTCTTTGTTTTTACTTTCTAGGGCTAAAATAGTTTATGATTTAAAGTAGTGTTGGGTTGTAAATATATTTTAAAATGACAAATTTATTACCTAATTCTATTCCAGTTGTTATGCATGTAACTTAAATAAATTATTTTTATGTGACCTACTCATGGTAATTTTAATATGGAAAATTATTGAAAAAGTACAATTAACTTAATTTTCGATTATGTCAATCTACAAATTTTTGTGATTGATAAAGTCCCTTAACTATTTTTCTTTATTCCAACATATATATCTTTACGAAACTAGTAAATTTTTCGGTAATCGTTGACCCGAAATACATATGTCATGAAAATATATAAAACGATGACTTGAATAAGCTTACATGACAAACATGTGATATAAGAGTTTGAGAAATCGCAACAGAATAACTTAAAAAAATAATTTGAAATAAAACAAAAATAGTTAAAAGATTTTATCAATCACAAAATTGTAAACGGACTTAATTGTATATTATTTAGTAGTTGGGTGATTTATTCAATAAAAATTAATCGAATATTATCTAAATATCGAGTGACCTTTTCAATAAAAAAATTTAGCAGAGGTACTTAATTAAATATCAAGTGAAAATATATTGTACTTTTTCGATAATTTTTGTAAAAGTGCAAAATATATGCCAAGTTTTCATAAATTTAATGTTGAAAAATATATGTAAAAAGAAGGCTTTAAAAGTCAAATATAGTTTTCAGCATGTGTAAAAATGAATGATTTTTCGTAGTTGAAATTTGAAATGTTAATTTAATATGCGTGTGAACCAAAGATTGTAGTATGAAAGATAAATTTTAATATTGAAGGTATATACTAATCCGTCACTTAAAATGGAAGCATCATGATGATACATGGACTCCAATTTAACAAAGTTGTAAAAAATATCAATGACTTGGCATTTTGGCAACCATACAATTTTAAATGAAGTTATGGAATATTTTTTGTAATATGATTAACAATTTATTATTTGTCCTTTTATTTCAAAATTTTAGTTATTACTTTTTGTCAAATGACTTCCAAATCAATAAAAAATAATAATTTTATACGTCCACCTTATAATTTTTATTTATCTCAGAAAAATTATCTATTTATAAAAAAATAACTACTAATAATCATTACTATTTCATAAGTCCAACTTATTATTTTTATAAATATTTTCAGTCAAACTGGCCTTGAATATAAGGGTTAAATTGATATTTATCCAACAAATTTTAAATTCAATAAAAAATGTTAGAGAACAATAAAAATGAAAGGATAAGAGAGTAGTTTAGGTTTTGTATGGAGATATTTAGACTAACATAGATTATAGGATTTTCATTCTTTTGAATTAAATTGTAATAATTAATAAGCATTAAATTTGTTTTTAATAATATGAACACTTTTAATGATTGAGTTGAAATTACAAGAGTTCTACATAATTTCAAAGAGAAAATTACGCAAATTGTTTATCTCAACTTTCATTGGTAGTCCTTTATAAAACTTAATTATACCAATGATTGTTTCTTTTGAAACTTGTTATGCTAACAGTCTTTTAGACTAACGATTGTTAACTATTCGTTAAAAAGGACCATGAATGATATTTTTTTATTCTTTTAATTTTTTGAGTAAAATATAAATTATAAAATCTAAAATATGTATATATACATTATTAACTATAAAGAACATTATTTTCATCTTTTCCGTATCACGTAGTAAATTCATCATCAAAATTCGGTCCTCTTGTGCACTGAATTATCAAATTTTATAATCCACAACCATCTTTCACCACCTGGGGACCTTCCGTCACCCATTCATCTTATCTCGTCACGACTTTGACAGCCACTGTATCCTCTCTTTTGCATTCATTCCTTACTTGAAAAACATCTCAAACGAAAATCCTAACTTCAAAGTAAAACAACGTTGAAAATTATGAATCAAATATATGACTCGTAATTTTTAAACCGCAAATGTATGATTTGGTGATGAAAGATGGTGGTGAATTTGGGTGGTAGACTAAAAATTTAATGTTTTAGTGGGAGAAATGAAAATGGTGTTCTTTACAGCTACTAATGTATCTACACTTTCAAATTTTAACCAATTAAATAATATTTTTAAATTATTTATGAAATACATATAGTTGTATTTACCCTTTTAACGAAGGACGACAAAATAAAACAAAACGTACTATTTTGTCAACAATAATTAAATTAATCAAATTCCGTACTTTGACTTCCCCGACACACGGAAACACAGAGGCACATCGGTTAATTTTCACTATTACTACTCATAATTTAATCGAAATTGAAATTAAAAAAAAAAAAAAAAAAAACGGTGGCAACAGTCACGTGCTCATTATTGAAATCAACTTGATTGAAGTTTACCTGAATAATCCAATGTGCAATTATGATTATTATAATATAATTATTTATAATTATAATTATTATAATTATTATAATTATTTATAATTATTTATAATTATTTAAATTATATAACTCCACAATATAATGATCTGATGATAATTTTATTTTACATACAGTCAAAAATGAGTAAATTACATTTATTGTCTCTGTAATTTCTAAAATGACAGAAAATGGTCTCTAGTTTGACATAATTACAAATTGTGTCCCAATTTGTATCTTGCACAAGATACGTGAAGGGTGCTCGACCTTCTTCATTTGCATCCCAAATTTTATCTCCACCTTAAAACTAACTACATTGACTCAACACCACATTTTTAAAAGTGATCTTTGGTTGTGTCAGAGATATCGAACGAATATAAACAAACAAGCAAACAGAGACAAATTCAACACATAAGTGTTTACTTAAATTGCAAATCAAATTTGAAGGTACCAAATATTCAATGATGTAAAATTCTAATTCAAAGGTACAAAGAGTTCCAAAGCTATTAATATATAATTATAGACTAAACTGGTCGACCTATGATTAATACTACGTCGACTCAAACACAAAATACCTAAACCAATATTTATCAAAAAATAAATTTACAAATCAAGCCCTTAAAATTTAAGTCACTTTACTAAGTGTCCATTTTATTTCTAGTACGTTTGGAGTCCGTCCATTATTATAAAAATATACGCGGTCAGAATGCCAATCACACTCTTGTAGTCTAGTTCTCATCCTCACACACAATTCATAAGCTACTATGTATATAAACTATTTAAATAAGATTATATTCACTACCTATAAGGAGTCGATTCCATTATTATTATTATAAATAATTGAATGGCTAAGGTTTTGTTTAATCTTAAAAAATGTAGCGATGTGAATTTGGATCGTTGATCATCGATATCAACAGTTGAGATCGGTCGTTCCTCCTTTCCTCAAACTGCAGCTACCCCTATGAAATTGCGTCTTAATATTTTAGTTTTTTACTATTTTTTTAATAAGAAACAGGGTGCAAAACAAATAAATAATTGAGTAAATTACATTCCTCGTCCTTGATGTTTGTTATATATTGCACTTCTCATCTTCAGGTCGAGTTTTTTGCGAGTTAAGTCCCTTGACCCGGGTATTCATTTCACTCCCCGTCCCTCAACAGGTAAAAAATTTAAGCGTATTTTAGTCATTTCATGAAGGATGAGGAACTGAGAGTGAAACGGAAAATCGAGTCAAAGAACTGAACCTGCAAAAAATCTGACCCGAAGACGAATAGTGAAATATATGATAAACTTCTTAGACGAGAAATATAATTTACCCAAAAATTTGTTTTCAGGTTGGGATTTCAACAAGCAATGGAGTATAATATACCAAAATGTAGAAGCATATTCGCAAACTAAAGAATATACATAGGTGTCTTGTCGTTTTGTCATTTCATCTAATAGCTCTAAAGTCACAATCCTTAATAATGGTGGCTATGATGTTTTTAGACTTTATATTTGTATCGAAACTTCTTACCATGTTGATCAGAGGTCATTCACAAGCTCGTAAAAAAAAAAAAATATTATATTATAATTATAATAATAATAATAATTATTATTATTATTAAATTTTTAATTATTATTATATTATATTATATATATATATATATAAAAATAATATATTGAGAGAGAGAGAAGATGCTTCCTTAGCAACATATATTCTTATCCACATAGTAAAACAACTAACCTAATCACAGAGAATTTATTAGCTTTCACTAATCAATAAGTCCCTATCATTTAATTACCAACGTTAAAATCCTTTTTTTTTATCTAGCGGACTAATAATGGTAAGTTTGCTAATTAATCTTCTAACAAGTATCATAATCAAGTTAGAAAAATACTTAACATATTGATTTTGATCAAGAAATTTCGGTAATAATTAATAAAATTGTGTGATGAACATGCATGTAGCATGTTTATTACTCGTAATTTATTGAAGGGCTAGCGATAATGACAATTACGTATGTATGTACAACCTAAAATAATCACCTAATCCAGACACAGTTACAGACAAAATAATGGTTCCAACAATAGAGAATCCAAAAGGAAAATGAATATTTTGCCGGATTTAAGGGACTAATTAAAGATTAAGTATCAAAGGAGAAGACTTCAAATGAAGGGAAGGAAGGGCATGTTGAATAACTGCATTTTATGAACAAATTTGTAGGTGTAAAATGAAGTGTTTTTAAAATGCAGTATTTCGTTGGTAAGATGCAGCGAATATGGAAGATAATTTGTTTCTAAAATACAGTGAATTCGGTTTGACACTCCTCCTCTCATTTCATTTGAGGCCTTCCCGAACCTTACCCTTAAAAAAACTAAAACTTAAAAAATTAAATAGTAATTTCTTTTGCTTCTAGCACAAAGTACACGAATGCACGATCCTTAACTGAATCACGAAGGATTAGCAATTGATTCAAATTTCAAAAGATATATAAAAAACATTTGAGAAACATCAAAACAAGTAAAAAACTTTTAACATGAATGATAACTTTGTCTTTTAATTTATGTCGTAATCTACAATAATATTTGGTTGTCTTTTTCCGTATGGTTAAGTTGGTCCCTAGGAAAACATCAACGTAGTAACAATGCATATCAAGGAATAGTCGAACGACAAAAATCGCGAACTCTATATCATTGGACTTGTTAGGGTCACTATTGTTCGGTTATAACATAAGAACATTTTCTCAAAGTTTAGTCGAACAAACCAAAACATAACATAAACTCATTAAAATTCGGTCTCTTACAAGATATCGTCTTCATATGTAACTTCGTCTGCATGCTATTTTCCGATCAAGAAAAAGATTTGCCTAGATTGGTAAGCCTATGACTCGTTTCGAGAAGTTTTGTTAATTTACTTCCTATTGTCACATGTAATGTTGATGTTATAAAAGGTGTCTACCTTTATCTAATACTCTTCCTTTATTTGGGAGGTGAAATTAATGGTGACAACAATGGAAAAAGTTGTACTTGCAATTGTTATGGTTGTGATAGGAAGGTGGGGGTGGAAATTACTAAATTGGGCATGGTTAAAGCCCAAGAAGTTAGAAAAGTGGTTGAAAGATGAAGGGTATAAAGGTAATTCGTATAAACCTATAATGGGTGACTTGAAAGAACTTGCAACAATGATGAAGGAAGCTAAATCAAACACCATGCCAATTTCTCATGATATAATGTCATATGCTCTGCCCTTTGATCACCATATCGTCAACAAATATGGTATTCTATTCCTCTTTGTTTATATTGTATATACGGTTTATATATTACTATACGTAAGCCGAGTCGATAATTTTTGAAAAGCAATATTCCAAAACAAGTGTCGACTAAGTTTCTTTGTACGATAATGGTATTAATGATCTGTTTAAAACCATAAAACTGAAAACCAAACCCGGTCGATTTTAAAAATTAACAACTCCAACTCGGTTTAGTAGAAAAATAAAAATTTGAGGTATTTGATTTGCAACTAAAAGGCAATATAATTGTGGGTAAATTCAATACAAAAAGCCGTAGACCAAACTACACATTAGACTAGTTTGGGGAGACCTTTTCCTGGTTCAAGTTTGTGGGATTGTGGACTCATAGCTCATGGATGAGTCATGAGTCGGTCAAAGGTCGGACAACATGATTAAAAAAAAAAAGCTACTTCCTTTTCATGAACTCTTTGTTTCACAGGAAAAAGGTCATTTATTTGGTTTGGGCCGATACCACGGATATATATCATGGAACCCGAACTAATAAAGGATATATTGTCAAGGCCAAGTGACTTTCAAAAGCCTCACCCTGAGCCATTACGAGATAGCGTCATCGGTGGGCTTCTTAAATCTGAGGGTCACAAATGGGTCAAACATCGTCAAATAATCAATCCTGCTTTTCATGCTGAAAATATAAAAGTCGGTAACATTTTTAAACTTAACCAATTATTATATTTTATTTTTATTTTTTAATGTAAAGATTTTGTGTGTGTGCATAGAGTATGTTCCCCTCGATTTGTTCGAGTTGTAGCAAAATGGTCAACAAATGGGAGATGCTCGTTATGGGAAATGGCCCAGTGGAAGTCGATGTGTGGCCTTTTATCGATAACTTGGCTGGAGATGTTATTTCACGAACGGCATTTGGTAGTTGTTATGAAGAAGGACAAAAGATATTCCGAATGCAAAAGGAACAAATAGATCTCGCGCTCCAACAACTGTTAATGATTTATCTTCCGGGAGGAAGGTAACAACAATGATCAAATCAACTAGCGATGTGAATCAGGTATATAGTTATTAAGATACATGCTTTGTTATAAAATGTAGGTTTGTACCTACAAGAGCGAGCAAGAAGTTTAAGAAAAATGATAACGAGCTTCGAGCTATGTTGTTAGCTATAATTAGTAAGCGGAAGAAAGCAATCGAGATGGGAGAAGATAACAATGATGACTTACTTGGGATTTTGCTAAAATCGAACTCAAAAGAGATTGAAGAAAAAGGAGTTGGAATGAGTATGAATGACGTGATGGAAGAATGCAAGTTATTTTACATGGCTGGATCCGAAACAACTTCAAATTTGATTGTTTGGACTGTGGTTTGTTTAAGTTTGAATCAAGAATGGCAAATTAACGCTAGAGAAGAGATCATGCAAGTTTTTGGTACTCGAGAATTACATTTTGAAGGCTTAAAGCATCTAAAAATTGTGACAATGATACTAAACGAGGCTCTTAGGCTATACCCACCTGTAGTCATGGCTATACGAGCGACTACGAAGGAAACAAAGCTTGGAAACATGAAAATACCATCGGGTGTGCACATAACGATACCTATAATGAATATTCATCATGATCGTGAAATATGGGGCGAAGATGTAACAGAGTTCAAACCTGAAAGGTTTTCTGAAGGGGTTGCAAATGCAATAAAGTGTAGAGGTGGATCGAGTTCTTTTTTGCCATTCTTTGGTGGTCCACGCGTTTGCATTGGGCAAAACTTTGCAATGACAGAAGCAAAAGCGGCAATAGCTAAAATTCTGCAACGATTTTCCTTTGAGCTTGCTCCGTCTTACAAACATTCTCCGTCCCCTTTGTTTACTCTTCCACCTCAATTTGGTGTTCACTTAATTTTACGTAACATCTAATTGCGTTGTACGTTGTCAAAACAATTGGCCCATTTCTCTGTTGTTGTTGAGGATTATGGTGTGTGTTATGAACGTGCTTGTTTTATCATTGAGTTCTCCCTCATGCTTGGTGTGACTACTGAAAACTTGATAATCTGGTCTAAGTTTGAAGTTGTAAAAATGAATAAATGATGAAGACGAAAATATAAGAATATTGTGATAGAATTGTTTTTTTTTTTCTTCTATAAATGTGTTTAGTCTTTTCTAATGCGTCTGCTTAATTTGGACCAAAATTTTGATCTAATACAAGTGAGAGCGTTTGAAACTGTTTATTTATTATTTAAAAGGCGGTAATGACATTTAGCTACTAGGATACATAGGAAGCTCAATTTTACAAATAACTATGGAACTTTTTTAATTATACTGAATATTCATCGATGATATCGGTTTATAGAGTATATTCGTTTAAAGGATACTGAATAAATCAATATTCATTGATGAATTCGTGTTTCCTGGAGATCTTCGAGATTAAGGTTCAATCTGGGAATCATATACATAAGTATATGACATATATATAATTGTCCGGTAGAAGTCGATGTGTGGTTCTGTATCGATAACTTGGTTGGAAATGTTATTTCACAAACGGCATTCGGCATTGAGATTTGGACCAAGAGTGCAACAAAAGAAAGCTATTGAGCTAAAGTAGCAGGTTGTCGTAAAGATGAGGGACTACTTTTGTAGTTCAGTATTGACTAATGACTATTGACTAGATGACATCCTCATGATCATAACTTAACTCATATTATATAAAGTAAATCAAAGAGTGATAATATTCTTAATACCATCTGAAAAGAAAAAAATGATAGCAGCAGCAGGTGAAGTTGTGATCACCATTGTTGTAGCTGTGATAGTAAGTTTGGGATGGAAAGTACTAAACTGGGCATGGTTGGAACCAAAGAAGCTAGAGAAATTGTTGAAAGAACAAGGGTATAATGGTAATTCATACAAGCTGCTGAGAGGTGACATCATAGAGCTTGCAACAATGTTGAAGGAAGCTAGATCAAAGCCTCTTTCAATCTCCCATGATATCACTTCACATGTTATGCCTTTTGATCACCATATCTTCAACAAATATGGTATTTAATATATATTTAACTGTTTTTTTTTTTTTAAATTGGGTTCATCAATCTCTAAGTTTTTGTTACATATTTAACTTAATGTAAGTATGAATTGTTATGCCTTTGAATTACTATATCTCTAAGAAATTGATATACTACTTTCCTCTTCTAATTGTTTAGAAAAGTGTTGATATGAAGTTGTAAAACTTATAATAGGTAAAAAGTCGTGTATATGGTTCGGGCCAAACCCAAGGATTTTTGTCAAGGACCCGGAACTAATCACGGAGATATTATCAAGACCGACTGAGTTTCAGAGGCCACAACAAGAGCCAGTACGGGATAGCATCATCGGTGGACTTGTAGTGTCTGAGGGTCAAAAATGGACTAAACATCGTCACATAATCAACCCAGCCTTTCATCTTGAAAGCATCAAGGTAGGTCTTATTTTACTCTGGACAAGACGTGGCAAAATAGGTGTGTCAAACGGGTTGAATAACATGTAAAAACATAAGATTAGTGGAGGTCAAAACGGGTTGAGTAAGGTTTAACATATAAACACTATATAGTTATGATAATAGTCTTAATCTTTTTTAATAGAGCAACATAAGAGTTCTTATGCGTATGCATACATTTTGGATGACTTTTGGCAATTTCGATCCATCTGACCTATCTCTTACTTGGAAAAGAATTATAACCCAAATGGCAAAATTAACCCATTTTGTAGGTTAAAATTGCCACCTAATCAATACCTATTTTTCATCTTCGAGACCTAACGCAATATGTCGGATTTGATGTGTGCATAGAGTATGTTCTCAGCAATTTGTTTAGGTTGTAGTGAAATGGTCGGAAAATGGGAACTACTCACAGTCGGAAGTGGTGTCGCAGAAGTTGATGTGTGGCCATATATCGATAACTTGGCTGGAGATGTCATTTCACGAGCGGCATTCAGCAGTAGTTATGAGGAAGCACAAAAGATATTTCAAATCCAAAAGGAACAAATGGAACTCGTGCTCCAACTACTTTTCATCCTTTATCTTCCTGGAGGAAGGTAGTTACTAATAACTAATAACGACTCTCCTATAATGATATTGAACGAGTTTATATCTTTGTTAATATGTGTGGTTCTGTAAATAGGTTTATACCTACTAGAGCAAACAAAAAGTTTCAAAGAAACTGCAACGAGCTACAAGCTTTGGCAAGGGAAATAGTTGACAAGAGGAAGAAAGAAATTGAGATGGGAGAATGCAACTATGATGATTTACTTGGAGTTTTACTCGAATCAAATTCTAAAGAAATTAAAGAAAATGGGGTTGGAATGAGCATGGAAGATGTGATTGAAGAATGCAAACTATTCTACATTGCTGGATCAGAAACAACCTCAAGTCTGATTGTCTGGACCATGGTTTGTTTAAGTTTGCACCAAGAATGGCAAACAAAAGCTCGTGAAGAAATTATGAAAGTTTTTGGGACCAAGGAACTGCATTTTGAAGGAATAAAGCATCTCAAGATCGTTACAATGATACTAAATGAGGTACTTAGGCTGTACCCACCAGCAACCAATGTTCTACGAGCTACCATCAACGAGACAAAGCTAGGAGACATGATGATACCATCAGGTGTACAGATAATCATACCTATCATGAATGTCCATCATGACCGTGAAATATGGGGTGAAGATGCAACAGATTTCAAACCTGAAAGGTTCTCTGAAGGAGTAGCACATGCAATAAAGGGCAGAGGATCGGGTTCTTATTTGCCATTTGGTGGTGGTCTGAGGATTTGCATTGGGCAAAACTTTGCTATTATAGAAGCAAAAGTAGCCATAGTAAAGATTCTACAATGTTTCTCCTTTGAGCTTTCTCCATCTTACATACATTCTCCTTTTGCTATCTTCAGTCTTCCACCCCAGTTTGGTGCTCACTTGATTTTACGTAATATCTGATGGATGACGCGCTGTAGCTGTGTAGCATATATGCGTTTGAATGTTAGCATACTTTATCAAAAATCCACACGTATTATGATGAGGAATACATAATAATCAAATCATATGTGCATCGTTTGATTCTTAGTTCTGTACTTACCAGAGTCCAGAGCATATAAGTGTTGTGACCTCTAAAGTTACTAAAAAGTATTTGTAAGCACCAGTGAAAATAAATGTTAGTCTTGAAGTATTTCTGTAAAGAGTCTTCTTAATTCCATTGTGGCAGGTACTGAAAGAGGAAAAATGCATAATCACTTACTTAAACAAAGAAATGCATTACGCAACTTTCAAAAATATACATGAGATTAGCAGATAAATTGATCAGAGTCGGTGACAACAACAAATTTTGTTGATCTTTGATGCCAGTTGTGAATTATTTCCTTAAATAGTGTCAATAGTGTTTTTCTCATTCAGTATACACTCAAGAATCTGCTTCCACATCGCCAATTTGGGTACAAAACCATCTTCTATCATCTGCTTTAAAACCAAATCAACATCTCCTAAACGCTTTTCTCCACAAAGACCACAGATAAGCAATTTATAGGACTCGAAACTTGGGACCATCTTCTTAGATGACATCTTCCGTATCAACTTCATAGCGTCAACATAATTTCTACTATCAAGAAAGGCATACAAAACCTCTTGGTATGTGCTCGGAATAGGTTCACATCCTTTCAACAACATCCTATCATAAAGCTCAATACTCTCTTTAACTCTACCATTTTTCCTCAAACCTGATATCAATACATTTATCATAATCGTATCCACCTCCACATTCTCAACTTCCATCTTGCCCAACAACGAAAACGCTTCATCAACACGACCAAGTTTACACAACTCATGCATTAAAGCCGAAAAAGTTCTCACATTTCGCTTACACCCTTGTTTAGGAAATTCATCAAACACCTGGAGTGCAGCATCAACATCTCCATTTTTACACAACCCTTTAATCATGATATTCAAACAACACGCATCAATCTCAACGCCTAATCTTCCAGCACTCGTATAAACCTCATGAATCACATCAAAATTCTTAGTATTCACAAGCAAATTCAACACAAAATTAAACGTTTTTGAAGTCGGCCAAACGCTATAACTCGGCATATCGTAAAAGGTTTTAATCATTTCATTTACTCGGCCAGCTTGCAGCCCGTAAATCCTGATCACATTGTAGAAAAACCCATCAGAAAGTCTGCAACTTTTTTCGATTTTGATTGTTTTCATTACATAATCGATTCCGTCGAAGTTTTTGGCTTTTGAAAGATTGTTTATTACGGATGTGTAAAGAGCTTCATTTGGTTTATAATCTTTTCGTTTGGAGAGATGATGGAGTAGATTGAGGGTTAAATTGGGATCTTTTAGGGTTTCGAATAGTTTGATGGCTTCAGTTGGGCTTAACCAGTCTTTATGATTGCGTAGTGAATCAAGTGGGTCGGGTTTTGTGAGTGAAAAAGTTGAGTGATAATGAATGAGAATCAGATTAACTTTGCGAAGCTTGGAACTGCAACTAACGATCGAACGATAAATCATTCTCTTATTCACGTTTTCATTTGAATTGCTTCTGTTTTATAACAGTTCTAAACTTCTGATGGATAGATGTTTTTCTGGGGACAAAGGTTAGAAACTTGGAATAGGGTGGTGATATTTCCGTGGATTTATCAATTGGTGATTTGCCCTTGGAATAGTTTCTATTGCGTCTTTAATTTTAATTAATTAATTTAGATAGTCACGTATGTTTTCGGTATTATAAAAAATGCAAATAGGCCAAACAACCGTTTTAGTTGTATGAATGCCACGTATAGTTTCTAAACATTGCCGACTCAGCAAATGAACCAGGAAGAAGATCTGTCCTACGTTTCATTTATACTTAAAATAAACAAAAGTGGCAGTTAAAATAATTTATGGGGTGATTTTAATTTCATGATTTCGTCAAATCTTCCATTCTACGAAACACTTTCACTTCCTTCTATAAAAATTCCACAAATCAACTGACAATACCCACATTCTCAATTTTATAATACAAATAATACATAACAACCAAATACTCCGTCTCTATGTGTGCGCATCTTTGGCACTCCTAGGTTCAGTGTTAATTTTTCTCTTTATGAATGGTTTTCAAAAAAGCTTCCAGATTTAGTGTTAATTTAGCTTTTGCAAATTGGGTTTCAAGAAAGATTGCAGATTTAGTGTTAATTTAGCTTTTTATTAATTGGGTTTCATAAAAGATTGAAGATTGCTATGAATTGGGTTTGTTTGAATCTTTATCTTGTTGTTGAATCTCATTAATTTTGTTGAAAAAAGTACGGGTGGCTCAATGATTTATCATGTGGGCATTGTGTTGTTGCTGATTTGGCTACTATCTTCATTCAATTACTGTCACCCACTGGTTTACTTTCTGTCATTCATCTATCTATATATGGTAAGATTGATTTTAGTATAGTTATGTTTTTTTAAGTAACTTGTTCGTGTTTCATAATTACCATGGCTTTTATATTGTTTTGTTTGATCTATTTTTTTGGAGGTTCATGATCTTTATGCAATGAGATTGAGAAAAAAGGTACACTTTGAAGAGAGAAAGCAAGCCAACCAAAAGAGGGTATTTCTCTTTCACTTTGCTCATTTTACACAGATTAAATCAATTTTGAAACTAAGGCTTCTTTTATTTATTAAAATATGTGAATTACTATCAGAAATAATTGACCTAAATAGTATGTTCTGTTTGTCCAATTAGATTAAGATTGTTTCATCCACTTTGGTTATAGGTACTTTCTGATTCTGAATCGGTACGATGGTTGAACCATATGATTGAAAGGATTTGGCCTATATGTATGGAAGAGATTGTATCACAAAAAATTCTACTCCCAATTCTACCTTGGTTCTTGCAGAAGTACAAACCATGGACTGTTGTATGCATGTGTTTTCTTTAATATTTTGGATATATATTCTTTATGAATGTGCTTGAAGTTGAAGACATAAAAAATCTATATGTAAATTTATAATGCAGAGAGAAGCTGTAATTCAGAATCTATACTTAGGAAGATCTCCACCAATGTTTACGGAAATGAGGGTTTGTCGTCAATCCACTGGCGATGACCATTTGGTACATTATCATGTCTAAAACATGGGATTCATATTGTTTTAGTTTTGGTACTTTCTGATATTATAGTAATTCTGTTTTAAGGTTCTTGAATTGGGGATGAACTTTCGGACAGCTGATGATATGAATGCGATACTTGAGGTTAAATTAACGAAAAGATTGGGATTTGGAATGTGGACAAAGATGCATTTGACAGGAATGCATGTTGAAGGAAAGGTGAGTCGTAATCTTATTACCAATAAGCTCTTTCACTTAATATGTATTCTACTCATCTTTTATTGCGATTTTGTTATTATCTAAGGTGTTAGTTGGGGTGAAGTTCCTTACAAAATGGCCTTTTATTGGACGATTGAGGGTCTGCTTTCTTGAACCACCATACTTTCAAGTGACCGTGAAACCTATTTTTGCTCATGGGTTAGATGTTACTGAGATACCTGGGATTGCAGGATGGCTGGTTAGTATTCTAAGTTAATCCTAAATGTATCTCTCTGTTCCCTAAGTTTATTATACTTTTTACTTGATTAGGATAAGCTTCTCACACTTGCATTTGAGGAGACACTTATCGAGGTAATTTCTCTAGACTTTTCTCATGACTTATGTTGATTACAAGTATGTATGTATAGACTTACACTTACCTAAATGTGTGTACGTGTGTTAAATGTTTATTGTTTTCGCAGCCTAACATGTTGGTGGTGGATGTTGAGAAACTTGTGTCACCTCAGCCAGGTAAGTTAACTTACCTCATCTGGTTATTACACAGTAACGTGTGTATTATTGAATGAGCAATGCTGTAAGTTGCATTTAATTAGTTATTTTTGTATTCTAGAATCGTGGTTTTCTATTGATGCGAAAGAGCCTGTTGCTTACGCCTTAGTGGAGATTGTTGAAGCATCGGACATCAAACCATCAGACATGAATGGTAAGTTTGCAATGCAAACTGTCGAGCTCATATCTTTGAACCAATAAGTCACTCGAACTGAACTTTTTACAGGTCTGGCTGATCCTTATCTAAAGGGCCAACTTGGTGCTTATAGGTTTAGAACCAAAACACTAAAGAAAACGTTATCTCCAAAATGGCAAGAGGAATTTAAGATCCCTATCACTACATGGGAATCACCCAATCTTCTCATGATACAAGTTCGTGACAAAGATCATTTTATTGACGATCTCCTTGGGTTTGTTTCCTTTTCCAGCAACTGTCATTTCTAGAAGTTTTTCTTTTTCTTTTGGGACAGCAACTGTCATTCGTATAATTCGGTCACTTCTATATTGATTTTCCATTTTGTTTGTTTCAGTGATTGCTCCATAAAGATCAATGATCTTAGAGGTGGCCAAAGACACGACATGTGGTTACCGCTTCAAAACATTAAAACAGGAAGATTGCATATCGCTATACAAGTTACTGAAGTTGACACGAAGGTAATCTCAGTGCAATTTATGAGGTCATTTGTAGAGGTTGCCATTTCGACTCACTTACTTAAGCAAGCTAAAAAATTGATCATTTGATATACTTAGTTTAAAACAAAATGTGTCTAACGAGAAGTCGCCCAAAGTGTATATTATTTTTTTTTTTAATTTTAATGCATTAAACCTCCCGCATCACTTATTCATAAAGTTGTATTATTGTTGAAATAACATAGATTTTGCCATCAGATATGATACTATTGTTAGCTACCAAAATTTTGGTGAGAAAAAATGTGTATTGGGGGCCATGCAACCCATTCTGACCAGCACCAAAAATTAGTACGCATTTTGACCCGTTACTCAACAAGACCAACCAACCCATTTTGACACCTTTATACGCAGGTAACTGAAGCACCATTTGATGGTGATGCATCAAGCAACGAGTCAAAGGAAGATTTTTCCCCACCTGACCCGGTCCAGAATGGAGCCCAGCCTACTCCATTGGTGGATGACTTTGAACCCATTGATGTTGAAGGACAACAACAGACTGGCATATGGGTTCACCACCCGGGTACTGAAGTCCCACAAGTTTGGGAACCAAGAAAAGGAAAAAACAGGGTCGAGAAAGCTAGCGAGTCGGTGGGCAGTAGCACAAAGTCTAGATCATTTATAGATGACGCCAGTAGTTTCTCCGATGATAGCTTTGAAGGTAGCAAATTAAGTGCAAGAAGCCGAGTTAAGAGAGGCTTAAGTAAAATCGGTTTGGTTCTCAACAGAACCCTCAAAACAGATAATGATAAATCAAAAAACTTCAAGAAAATGGATAGTGATAGCAATTGGGACTCGCAAACACCATCTCCACGTCAAAACCTTAGAGAAGTGAATACAAATGGGGTCACGGTCAACTTGGTCATGGAGGAAAATATGGCTTCACCTGGTCAGGACTCGAGAAATGCGGAGGAAAGTGGTCCCGAAAGTCCGAATAGAAGAAAAGTGAAAGATGTGGCTAAAAGTATTCTGAAACATGCTGGAAACTCTGCTAGAAGTATGAAGCATGTGCTTTCTAGTAAAGGGTCTAAAATGAGGAGAGATGCAGAGTTTGCTGTGGAATCGGATTCTTCCTTCGAGGGTTCGATTCCTTCCCCATTTCATGGAGTTGAAGGAGAAGCAAGTCCACGTGTCATTGATGACGCAGTTGATGAAGTCGAAGCTGGTGATTTTCAGGAGACCGTGGATCCAAGTCAAGTTGACGATGGTTGTGAACTGGCCAAAACTTCTCAAAGAGATGATGACGATGATGAAAAGCATCTTGAGAGCCCACAACTTGTACCTTGATCTTGAAACGGGTACCGTTCATTATGTGTTGTACTAGTTAACTGTTGTACTCTTTTCTTGAAAAGTATGTAAATGGAAAGTTTTGTTAATAGCTTGTCTGATTCTTATTTCATACCTGTTATGTGTTCATTGCGAGTGTAAGTTTTTTTTAAATTACTTGTCAAAACTTCATTCTAATCTAGCAATCTGATTTACATTTTGATACACAATAATGTAGCATGATTACAATATATATTTGAAAAAGACTTTGACGGAGACTTCCATACAAATTAATCAACTAATTAAATACAGAACCAACATATACTATTCATTTCTCTAACATATCAACCACCACCACCACCCATGACGGTTGAAGCCACCTCGGGAGCTGCTACATACTTCCCTCTTTCGGCTTCCACAACATCCCCAGTTTCTACATCACGATCAGTCTGTCCTCGACACAAAACTACAGTCTTCTTGTGGTGTCTGTAATGGCTGCTGCTTATGTCGTTTCCGCCTTTATAACATAAGGTGATCAATACTGTGAGAAGTGAGGCAGCAAAAATGAAAGCAATTGTTAAAACGGCAGTATCTTCCATCTTTGTATAAAGACACTAGTGCATCATATATATATGATCATTAACTTACTACTTTAAGTTGTTGTTAGCTATTCTTTAGGTAATTATACAAGAGATGAATTATAAATTATTTTGCAGCCTGCTGATACACACCATCCAATTTATTTATAACTAATATATAAAAAAGAATTATGTAAACCGGCCTGATGATTAAATAATAAATCAATCAAGTTAATATATATTAATTAATAATTGGAGGTAGTTGTCTTTTTGCTATCTTCCAAAATAAAGTAGAAACATGATAAATAATATAAAATAATTATTCCTTCAGCCATGTTTGTCACTTGCTAACATTATTTTTCCGGTGACACCATTAATTCAGGCTATCAACATCATCATCGTTAACCATATTTTCTGGCTACATAATTTCTACAACACCATTTTTTCTAAATAACACTAACTCTTTGTGTTATTCCTGAGATTAACCGCAAAGAGCAAAAAACACCATCTAGAACTTGTTTTTCAAAATGCATGTTATTAGTAAATTTTTGTTATAAATTTCTGAATTTGCGGTCCATCAATGTATGAAAAAACCCAATAAGCAATCCTAGCCCATCCTTTTATAAGTTATAACCGGCCCAAGTAGTAAGCCCAGTTGTGTTCTAACTTGGAACCCGTCGAAGCAGTATAGTATTGAGAGAGTCAAGTACATAATTGGTCCATGCTTTTTTTTTCATCCACGGTCTTCAAAAAACATAAAAACTGGATGATATCGATCCATTTTTGTTCATTTGATATTTTAATATTTTGTCATCAGCAAAGAAATTTTCATTGTATTAATGACTAATTGCATGGTTGTCCCTCTGATTTTCCTATATTTCAGTGGTTGCACCCTCCAAAGTTGAAAACTTTGTTGCGGGATTCGTCCCTCCCTCTAACCCCGTTTTTTTTTATCCGTGAACTCATGACACATGTTTTCCACGTGAGGGCACGATCGTCCCTTCACCACCAACGTTGAAAACCTTATTGCGCAATTGGTCCCTCCTCTAATCCCGTTTTTTTTATCCATGAACTCATGACATATGTTTTCCACGTGAGGGCACTATCGTCCCTTCACCAGAATATCATCCATATCCGGTCATCCCTCCATTTCTGGCATCCAACCCTGATGACACAATGTTTTTCGGTAACTCTTATATTCACGATCTCAAGGTACTCTTAATAAAATTATCTTAATGTTTTTAAAAAATGCAATTTATGAGGAAAAAATTTGCAGAAATATCCAATTGGCACGTAGCTTGGTTCCAATAGTTGGCCGGTCAATATACTTAAAATAAAAAATAATAAAATAAAATAAATAGACCATGAAAAACGAGCAGCATCCAATTTAAGGAATACACGTGGGAACTATTCCACTTGTCCTCGATCCGCTTCATATCTTTACTTTTCTATCTAATTTATTAATCTAATCTATTAATCTAATCTGATTTAATCTAATAAATGATAATTCAATCCCTTTCAAAATTACGATTCATTTTTTATTTATTTATTATCACAAAACTTATGTGAATGGGTATGGATTTGTGGGTTTTAAAATAAGAATATGTGAATGGATATAACTGTAGGTAAGTTTAATTTTAAAAATTGAGATTCAAACCTACAAAATTAATCACATGTCAAAAATTCATATGGAATGATGGGTTTGAAAAATCCATTCCTATTCTCATTCCCGTAGTAATACCAAATTCAAACAAACACCTCCTTACAACCATGTGGCACCTACTTCATACAAAGTGGTATTTGGCTTTAACTTTTAATAGAATAGATTACCGCCACTTGTGTACTAAATTAACATTGCGTTCATAGTCACACAGCCTTTATAATCTAAATATTAATAAAAAAAAAACTCTTGCTATTCAAATTTGTTAAAAAATTAAAACCTATTAACCAATCAAATATCTTAATTTCATTAAATTTTTAATTAACCAATTAGATTAATCAATTCTCCTAAAAATTCTAATTAGTAAAAGTATCTCTTATCTCTGCATTTAAATTTAAAAAGAAAAGTACAAATTTATCCTTATCTCTATACATACGAATAGAAGATAAATAATTAAAAACATTTAAGCAAATTCTCAAAATGTCTATAAATCATACGGCATTAAAACTAAATTAGTTAGTGTGTTACTTAAAATATTTTATGGCTATACAGTTAATGGGTATCCATGTCAGGCACGCATGCATATTTAATTTAAAACCTATCATATATCTATGATGATGATGATAAACTTATTGTAACTATAAATAGTAAGTCATCCTACTTTGATGATTTGTATTTATCTAATAATTTATTATTTTATAATCAAAGATATTTTAACTTACAAGAATTAGTTTTGTGAGTTAATTTTGATAATAATACTAATTAACATCTCAATTGTATTGAAACATACATTTTCATTGATAATTCGTGTACATACACATACAGGTTTTAAGATGATATCATTTTCAATTTGTCATTTTCAAATTTATGTTATAACGTCATGTTTAGTTGAATTCGCGAGTAAAATTAGTTTTTGAGTAGATTTTGAGAATAAATACTAATTAAAATCTCAATTGTTAGAAATATAGATTTTCATGATAATTCGTGTACATACACATGTTTTAAGATGATATCGTTTTTGCTTTGTCATTTTAAAAGTTATATTATAATGTCATGTTTAGTTGAATCCCTGAGTATATACGAGTGATATTGTTTCATATATGGGTTTTCGAATGAAAGATTATAAAACAATAGTGATTGGTGGTTTTCTTTTTTATACTAATGGGTATTGTGTATGGCCATTAAATGTGAGTTTATAAAACTCAACTATTTTGGAGATTTTTGTACTTTTTACTTATATATACTATATATCTTTTTATTCCTCACAAAGTAATACCTTATTACAAAATATATGATTCGAGATACATAAAATAGTAATACTAAAAAGTATGATTTACAATATAAAAAAAATCCAAATTAATTTTTGGGGTAGTGATACATACACAATTAATTTTAATTAATACTCTAAAATTGTGTATTGTTTATGTGTACGTACACCCATTTAATAAACAATTATAATGAATACAAAAAATAATGGCGTAAATATCACTACCCTAATTCAAATAATGCATTTGCCTAATGTTGGATATATTTTCAAATTCTTGATCCTAATTATCGATTACAAATAGGGATGATAATGGGTGAGAAAAAATCTGAAACCCGTAGGTATCCGCCCATCGTGGGTGGGTAAAACCCGCAAAATTTTACCCGGTGGTAACGTATGGGTATTAACTTTTTCCCGTTAGCGGGTCGTGGGCGGGTGATGGGTATGAACTTTTACCCGCGGGTAAACTCGATCCGCGAACCTACAAAACACATTATAGTCATCCATAGGTAAATTTGTATAATTTATCACATATATATGTATATATAATTGGTTAATTTTAACAATATATAATGAAAATATTCATATTGAGAATAAAAATATAATATTCATGTTTTGAATAACAAAATTGTAGAACGATCACGAAAAATTAGCAAATAAATTGATAGTTATCGAACTATTAATTCGTAATAACAATTTAATTTGTTTGAAATTACGATCCGTTGATTTGGACTTGTTTTAAAACACTTTTTTATTTTAATTATATAAAATCTTTTAATTATTTGATAAAATATTAGTATTATTTAAAACCCACGAATTTACCCACGACCTGTGGGTGCCATCTCTAAATACAAATGAAAATCAAAATGACATTTAACAGCGGTTGTAAATACACGAGTTTACTCTACTTTGTCTAATTTTGTATTTAAGGTACAAGTTTTATTTTTTTCATCCAATCTATCAATTTATCATTAAAATTAAGGACTTTACGAATACCACTAACAACTCAAATCAAATTGACATCTTATGGCTTACGAAAGTACAATAAATTGATGGATATATTAACTTTAATTTATCTCGTGACTGGCTGACTTCATATTGTTTGAAATTATTTGAGGAATAAAAATCGCTTAAGTATATATATTATTTATAGAGAAGAAATTAGTTGAAAACTCATTATCTATGAAATGTCAAGCAGAACAAGTCTCTAATTTGATGACAAATTAATAGATTGAGTAAATTAAAAAGTTTAAAAGTTTGGTACCTTAATTTTTTTTTGTAAAAAAAGTGATGTACCTTAAATTAAAAATTGAGTCAAAGTATAGTTTTACCCATAAAGTTTAGAATTACGCAATTTAACCCTTAACATTATTATTGCATACTTAACTAACGACTACATATTAATTGTAACAAATGTTACTTATACTACAAAAATTAAAGATTCTAAAAATCCCGTGTATACACGGGTTTAAAACCTAGTTATTATAATAATATAAGAAAAAGTGAGTGTGAAAGAGAGTTAATTTTCAAAGAGTAAACTATTATTTGTGTCATGAATCACGTGGTATTATATTTTTTTATTTCAAACGAAAAGTTATCTATTCATGGACCCGTACATATAATAAGGGTTGCACTTGCACATGAGATGGTTAGGTGCGGTTAATCGGTTAAGGTCTAAATTCACCTTCATCGCTGAATTTTTGATTAATTTAAAATCTTAGTCATTCATCAATTAAGGTTTAAGTCAACGTTTCGGTTTTAATTTTTGTTAAATTGATTGATAATCAATGTAAAACAAACAAAAGATAACGCGCAATTAAACTTACGAAAATAGTAGTGGTGTTGACAATCTATCCATATCCATGACCGAAGAAACGAAGTAGTAGAAGTGGTGATGTCTAGTTTTTGTTATTTAGTCAACAAAGAATTCCCAATTGAGTTTTATTAGTCACCGAATGTGTGATTAAGTAGAACTAAGGTAGCGTTTGGTTTGTTAAAAGTATTGGGAATGAGTATTGGATTGATAGAAAAGTAGGATAGGGAAAATATATATATATTTTTTAATAAATATACAACATAAATATTAATTTTTGTTATCTTAGAAATTAAAAATTAGAAAATACAATAAAAAGGTAAGAATAAGAAATTAAAGAAAAAGAGATAAATGTGCCGTAAACGAGTTGAGTTTTTATCGAGTAACTCGAGCTCGTTCGAATTTGAAGCTTGATCGAGTCGAGCTTTTATCGAGTTCGAGTCCGAGCTCGAATTTAAAAATCAATCTTAAAATAGATATCGAGTCGAACTCGAGCTTTTAACCTTAATTAATATCTATATGTGTACATAAATGTATACGTAATTATCGATACGTGAACGATATTACTATTATTTTATTTTGAAGTTGTTATACTATTTTATAAAGTTTTTAACCTCTTTTCACCAATTTTTTAATATATATATATATATATATATATATATATATATATATATGGAAATGTTCAAATGAGAAACAACTAAAAAGTTAAAAACTTGTGAGAACTACTATTTTACGTATTTGTTCACATGTAATTAACTTCATTCATATGTGAACATTGATGTATGTTTAATTGATAAATAAAAAATCAAAAAAATCCTAAAATTATATCGAAAAACACAAAAATACAAATATGTTTTCACATCTGAACGATCATATGAACAAATCGGTTCAAATGTGTTTTACGACGTGATTTTTAGAATTTTTAGCATTTTTTTCTTTCTAAATCTATCATATATCAATGTTCACATATAAATGGAACGAATCACATGTGAACAAATACGTTATCTAGTAGTTCTCACAAGTTCTCAATTTTATGTGTTTCTCATTTAAGCTTCCCACTATATGGGTATATATATATATATATATTTGATTTGAAGTAATTTTTAATATTGATTTGTATTTTTAAATAAATACAAAATATGTTTGATTATTAAAAATTATCTTTTATATTAAGTTTTGAGCTTTTTGGGCTGAGCTCGAGCCTGCATCGTAAAAGTTCGTCGAGTTATCGAGTCGATCTCGAACTTAACCTAAATGAAGTCGCGTCGAGTTCGAGCATTGTCGAACTCGAACTCGACTCGACTCGGTTAGCTGAGTGTGAGAAGAAAAAGTGACCACAGAGAATATGTCACTAAACCACCAAATATAGTGGGGTTTTGCTGTACGTTGAACTTTTGGGTTTCAGACCCCAACTAATAGCCCATTAGTATAAACCAAACAACATTTCTAGCAATCATTCTTTTAATCCATTCTGATACCTTTAAAACAAACACTCCTTAAAAAATTCACCGTATGTGTGATTGAAAAGTATCTATAAAGTGTTCTTGTTCACTATAATATATTTAAATTTTATTAATAATAAATAATAAATGGATTTATTGCGCTTTACTTAATTTAACCAGATTTAGACACGGCTATAAAAAATTAGACGAGTGTTCAAATTTGAGCGTTTATTATGTCGTACATTTTTAATCTAATTTTAAAATCAACTAACTTTTTTGATAAAAAATATCATGTAGAATTTTTTTGCTTTTTAATACAAAAAATATGTGATACACAACTAATATTTGGTGTATATCACACATAAAAGTTGTGTTATATTTTATTTTTTTTAAATCAATCTCATATTAAAAGAATAAAATTCTACTAAATTTAATATATTTTTTTCTAAAAATTATATATATATTGAAATTAAAAATGAAAATATTAATTCAGCGGTTACTAGCATGAAAAATGATTCTTAATATTTTTTTCTAAAAATTATATATATATTGAAATTAAAAATGAAAATATTAATTCAGTGGTTACTAGCATGAAAAAATGATTCTACAGTAACTTTTTCTGAAAAAACTAATATAGACTAGAATGTATTAACCACATGTTTTTATTTATAATGCTTATTTTAATCAATCTTGATTTTTAATTTGACAACGAATCAATGATTCTATTTTTTTAATTTAAAAAAATTTAATAATCAACCATCATGTGATCTGTAAACCTTTACACTTAATACCCCATTAGTTTGGTGTGAAATTAGAGGGTAATAAACATTTTGAGAGAAGTGATGGTGAAATTAGAGGGTAATAAACATTTTGAGAGAAGTGAGGGACAAACGATCTTATTTGCTTATTTTCGTAACTAACCACTCAAATTTGCAACATTGCATTTTACATGCACACTGCATTTTACGTAAAATGCAGTATTATTAAAATGCAGCGAATCTGATCCGCTGATCACATAAATCAATGACCGCCCCTCCTTACCTTCAAAATGTAGTTGAAGCTCGTAGCCTAACACAATTACTTTTCATTATCTTTTCACAATTAAACTAATCATTTTGAAAAGACTAGCAAGATCCATATTTTCCGGACGTTTTTTCACTATATAAGCTGATATCCAGAAAGCAATTAGAACGCACCAACAAAACATAATGTCTTCTTTCAGCTTATTATCATCCACTCTTCCTACCACCAAAAGAACCAACACACCCTTTTCTCGTTTGCCCAAAACTTCATTCCAAAATAACATCAAAGTTTCATGCAATGCTACTTCATCTTCTGCTGATAATGAGAAACAAAAAACCTCACAATCACTTGAAATAAATCAGCAGAACAATGTGGACCGAAGAAACGTGCTCGTGGGGCTCGGAGGCTTGTACGGCGCTGCCAACTTGTCCTCCATCCCTTCGGCCTTCGCCGTACCTATTCAAGCTCCAGATAACATTTCTCTTTGTGTTAATGCACATGCGGGCATCAGTAACATGACCGACGCTGTAAAAGGCGTCGCGTGTTGCCCTCCCGTGCCCGCAGCAGATCCGGTGACAGGAGATGCGATCGCGCCACCACTTTACCAGTTGCCTCCTCGACCCACTAAGCTTCGTGCTCGACCGACTGCACAAGAAGCAGCTAACGATCCAGTGTACCTGGCCAAGTTTCAGTTAGCCGTTTCAAAAATGAAGGCTCTACCGGATGATGATCCGCGTAGCTGGAAGAACCAAGGTAAGATCCATTGCGCTTACTGTAATGCCGGTTACACTCAAGAAAAGAGTGGTTTCGATACAGTGAACTTGCAGGTTCACAACTCGTGGCTCTTCTTTCCGTTTCATCGGTGGTACCTGTATTTCTTGGAGAGAATAATGGGAAGTTTGATCGAAGATGATACTTTCGCTTTGCCGTACTGGAACTGGGACAATAAAGATGCTATGACTGGGTTCCCGTCCATGTACGAACTCGCGGTGCCTTCGCCTGTTCCAGGTGGCAGACCGAACGCCAAATTCAACCCTTTGTTCGACGGGTTCAGGGACGCGACACATGTGACTACTACCATTGATTTACAAGGTGGTTTTGTTGGTTCTGATGACGATTTGAAGAACAATAATCTTGCGGTCGTACACGACCAAATGAGCGTAGTTGGTATACAACCCTTTTTCGGTGGGTTGTTGTCCGCTGGACCCCGTCCTTTGACGGGGATTACGGGTGGGTCCGTAGAGGCTGGGATCCACACGAGGGTCCATGTATGGACGGGTAACCCACGGATGCCTAACAATGAGGACATGGGAAACTTTTATTCTGCTGGATATGATCCGCTCTTTTACTGTCATCATGCGAACGTCGATCGTATGTGGTATCTCTGGAAAACAAAATTAAACGATGGTAAAAACATTGATCCGACGACTGCTGAATGCAGCGTCGATAACCCAGACCCGGGCTGTAAAGTCGCTGCGGACTGGGAAAATTCATCATTCGTGTTTTACGATGAGAACAAGAACCTTGTACGTGTGTTGAGCAAAGACTGTGTTGACATTGAAGCGATGGGATACACATACCAAGATTCTGATATCGCCCCGTGGTTGAATTACAAGTCAACTCCACACGCGGCAGAGTCAAACATTGTGGCTCAGTCAATCGGAACCGTGAAGAAGGTGGAAGAGTTGCAGTTCCCGCTTAAAATAGCGGAGACAGTGAAGTTCCTTGTGAAGAGACCTGCTCTAAACAGGACCCACAAGGAGAAGAGAAGAACTAGAGAGATTTTGTACTTGAATGGAATCGAATTTGACGGTAGCACAAGTTTCAAATTCGATGTGCTTATCGATGACGTGGACGATGGAACTCCAATCAACGCCTCCGACAGTGAGTTTGCGGGTAGTTTTGAGCAGTTGCAGCATGGTGTGGGTGGTGCGATGAAGATGACGACCGGGGCAATGTTCGGGATCACGGGGATATTGGAAGAGCTTAAAGCTGATGGTGATGAATATGTTTTGGTTACTGTGGTGCCAAATTATGGGTGTGAAAATGTTACTGTTTCTGAGGTCAAGATTGATCTGCTTAACATTCTTCGATGATTCATTCAACTTATTGTTTGCTAGTTTTCATTTGAATGCTCGTTTTTGGTATCTGGTTCATAAGGTTTTTCGCAATTCTCGTCACCTAACAATAATAAAGTTTCATGTTTGTGATATGATGGTGCAGTTCATGTGACCATCTTGTATGCATGATTCTCGGTTTACCATTTGCATTCAATAAAATTTCGTTGTTTTAGAAATATTTGCAATATTTTTTAGTTACAGAAATTACTCATTTTCCTTGTTAATCCAGGTGTACTTCTTTTACAATTTTAAAAGATTATGCTTTTAATTATGAAACTTACTGTTAAAAGCATTCTTAAAAGGCCACGCGGGTCACGAGCAGTGGGGGTTAGGTGAGACCCAGTCTCTGTTAATTATTACTCGTAATTAATAACAATTAATTAATTATTACTATTATTAATATCAGTTAAATTGGATATATTTAAAAAGAAGGTCAGTAATATATATATATATATATATATATATATATATATATATATATATATATATGTTTGATTTATTACTCCCACGTGATTATGACTCATGAATCTATTAGGAACATGCTATTAATTGTGTGTGGCTTGAATATTTTGAATCAAAAGCCTTTGCTCATGATCGATCGAGTTCAATAATTTGTTGGTAACGCTAATTAAGTTGATTAATATCCATATAATCGCATTTGGGATATTACTAAATTGATCATGTACGTGGTAAATAAAACCATATATATCGAAAGCTATGCAACAATTTTTATGTAAAACGCGCAAGCTACAAATACAAACCATAGTACTATATCTAATAATGATGATTAAATTAAATAGAAAACGAAGTAATATAGGCGCGCTAGCTAGTTACACTAAATCTATAAAAGAAATTATCATGTCATAATTTTCTATGATATATATTGTGAAAAATATTATTAGTTGCATAAAGTTAGGTGCAACAAGACTATGTAGAGGGACTCATGTTGTAAATACAAGAAACTTGGAAGGCTAAACATGTAAGATATAGAATGTATTTTGCATTAGTTGATCGAACATAATATAATAATAATTACAATTATACTCGAGGAATTAAACGTAGTTAGAGTTAATTAGTGGGAGGTTAGTGGGATGATACACTTCATTAATCTATCTATCTATCTATCTGTATAATAATATATACGTAGCAAAGATCTGGTGCCATCGAGGACTTGATTCGTATCACTAGAACACCAAACAAATGGGATTAATTAATTATCTTATAATATTAATTGTTTACAATTACAATTCATGTATATAATATATAATATTAAACACTTGCATCATATCTTTGATTTGAGGGTTATCGATCTGGTTACAGCCAAGAGGGGTAGGTAGAGTTCGTATAATCAGTCATGGGTCTATGCCAAATAATAATAATAATAATACATAATTTTATATGTATATATTAGAAATATATTACTTTATTTCCACACTATTAATAATTTATCTAAAGTTCAGTATGCAATAATGGATGTTTAAACCATACACGATGGAGCCTTAAACGTATTATGAAAAATCAAAATGTTAATTTCATGTATGTTTGAAATCAAATATTTTTTAATTGAAGATGGTTTCGAAATGTATATATAAATTGTTTGCGTTTTACATTATGGTATTATTATATACTCATAAGATAATGTAAGATAACATAGAGTAATATTTATAATTAGTCCATGTGTTTTATACTAATATACGTAAAACTTTCCTATAACTTTTTTTCAACTATTCAATCCAACAAGTTATTTTTTGTTTGAAAATTGTCTCTCATTCTCCTAAAATGATTAACTTATCATTTTCTATTGTCATTTTTGGATAGTCACAATCTAAATGGTCAAATGGTACTTTAGCAATTTTAAATGGGTGATGAGCCATTTTCGAGTAAAATGTAAATTTATTAGACCGAAAAAATAAAAATTAAAATATTGTGGCGATTTTCATAAATTACAGAGGCCATTTATCAGGGACCATTTATGAAAATTATAAATGAAAAATATCATTTTTAAAATTCTTACAACAAAAAGTGATACTACAGTAACTCTCTACTTAATAATATTAAGTTTTGTTACTTGGCGTAAATCACGATACACGTAGCCGAGTATTATTTTCTTAAAAATTGTCGGGTAGTTGAATACTAAATCCTTATCGTTATTGACTAACTACCAAATTAAAGGACAATCAATTTAATATTTATCTATTTCCGAGTGCACGTGAAACATATTGATATCAACTCATCTGAGTTGTACAATGTTGACTCATATGATGATCGATTTTAAATGGGTTGTAACTTTGTAAGTAACTAGTTTCTGCGATGCGGCGAGAGGGGTGGATTTCTATTGTGACGATGATTTAAAAGAATGATACGATGATTATAATGTTAATTTTGTTAGTGTTTATTATATAAATTATTTATTTATTTAATAAATAAGAGATCAACTTTTGGTTATCGGGATATATATAAGACGGAAATTTGCATTAACATAACGTTAGGCTAGCAAGTTGATAGATAACAAAGCAAATACAGTCAATTTGATGGTACATGTTTAGGATTATAATTCTACTCTAGCCAGTTGATCACTTCAGTTTTCCTATTTTGATCGGATATAGGTTTGAGGAGGTCGAATAACATTGTGTACGTTTTCGAATCCACATAACCCGTAAAACCGACTAATTATCACCGCATCAAGGAAAATTTTAGCAGCCGAGATCCTCTTGATAGCGATCAACAAACAAAGAAGCGAATTTTTGTCTTGAATCGGACCAATTTTAACATTCCACCACGTGTGGATAGCTTTTCCAAATTTTATCATCATGAAAGCTCGAATAAGTGTTGTTGCTAAGTCTTAATTTATTTGTAATTATAGGTACAATATGTCGATTATTATTATTTTTTTCTTTGATCAAATATAATTTTATTTCATGTATTTTAAATTTTAAACAATCCCCTTTGCGATGTATTTATATTGAATCTTACCGTGTACCACGTATGTATGTACATACACGTACATCCGAGTGGCTAATACAAACGCCGGTGAGTGACACTTGGCACGAAATGGGGGTATAAGTCATAATAATGAGACACATTTTTCAGTTTGAAAGTGTCGGAACTAGCATTAAACAAATACAATGAAACCAAAGTATATTAGTATACGATATACGTACGTACGTGGTGCTTTATTAGAGTTTATACATTAAAGTTGTGTAGACATAGTTAAAAGAGAGCACCGATATAAGTAAAATTAACACCACCCAAAATGATGGCTTCTAGCAGCTCATCCACCATATCAACCACCAACAAAACCAAAACCAACTCGAATCAATTAATCAAGATTCATCCAACCAAAACCTATGGATTCAATTTCTCATGCAACACCACCCCACATGACATTTACAAACCACTCAAAACATCATATGCAATAGACCGGAGAAACTTGCTCATGGGGCTTGGCGGTTTCTTTGGTGGGGCCCACTTGGGTACCGCCTTTGCCGTTGATAATCATGTCCAATCAGTTAACAAGGTGGAAGACGTGGAATTACCAATTAGGTTAAACAAGATAGTTAGGCTACTTGTAAAGAGTCCGGCTATAAACAGGACGAAAGAGGACAAAAAGAAAGCGAACGAGATATTGTTTGTGAATGGAATAAAATTCGACGGTGAAAAGTATGTAAAGTTTGACGTGTTTGTTAATGATAAAGATGATGTAACGGAGACTACGGCTGCTGATAGCGAGTTTGTTGGTAGTTTTGTGCAGTTACCGCACGGAAAAAGGGAAAAGATGATGATGAGTAGTGGACGAGTGAGGTTCGGGTTAACTGAGGTGTTGGAGGATATACGAGCTGAAGATGATGAGTATGTTTTGGTCAATTTGTTGCCGAGGACAGGATGCGATGATGTTACTGTTTCCGAAATCAAGATTGAGCTTGTATAGATTACTTGAGAATGATTCTAATAATAATGATCTTAATTATTCGTGAGATTTGAAATCAAGTTACTATGGGTAACAAATAGTAACAAATAATTTGAAGACTATATAAATATATGAGTTAAATGTAGAGATTAGGTGAGGAGGTTGAAAGAAGAGAGCGTACGAGGGTCGCATTGTGAGCCTCCCTTTGTCCCATTGTGAGTAACCGGTGTATCTGTAACGTCGAAGGCAGCTCGGTTATTGTAATCTACCGTTAAGAGCGGTGTGAAATTATTCAAGAGTGTCAAGAGTTGAACGTCTCCGACCTGTAATATCTTTCATATAGTGGATGTTAAATGATGTAACGGTTCTATGTTTTTACTCTCTTTTGACCGATTTTTCACTTAAAAAGTGTGTGCATGTTATGTTTTTTCAGTTTCGAGCGGTTATCATTGGTTTATTGGTTTATAGATTGTTGTGTGATTCTTGTGGTGATTGATTCAAACAAATTTTTTATTATTTTTTATTTTTATGTACATGGGATAACGTTTAGAATTGAAATGAAATTACTTGGAGCAGAAAATAATCTAATTAACGTACTTCTGTTTAGACAAGAAATTTATAATCTTAACGTATGTAATATCAAAAAGAAAATCGCTAGATGATTAATTGTCCTGACTTAGCGTGAAAATTTATCCCAATTTCTATTTCAATAAGCTGAGTTAATTAACCATTCATAATTTCCCCTTATAAATTATAATGTCACATATATAGTAATTAAGAAATTAAGTATTTCATATAGTAATATATTTAACGTGGGCGTCATGTATTTATCTTTTTATTAGTACTAATTAAAAGGTGAAAAGTTATTCTAATTACCATTTGGGCCGGCTTTAATACATTCCCAAAACAACTATCTTTCTAACTTCACTTATACTTGATTAATTACTGTATAATATACTCCTCTATTTATTCAAACTTCACAAAGTTAAACAATTAACGTGAGCTATACGTAAAAAGGTAGATTGGAAAAAATAAAATAAAATGGTGTTCGTTAAGTCTGGAGGCGCTAATTATGGGTTAAACTTGTTTTTCGCATTGGCAATCATGTCAATGGTAGTATGCAATATGATGTTAAGTGCGCCTTTATATGTCGATGCTTCTGATTCAAATCGTTTTTATGAAGTTGAAGCGAATGAGCACATTGTGGTTCAATCAAAAGGAGCAAGTTCTTACGAGGTCAGTTGCACGCGTTTTATTGTCGTTGAGGGGAGGAGGGGCTTATTTTGCTAGCTTATTTTGTAACATAACAAGGTTGAGATTTAGTGTTTGGATACGTTTATTTGGTTAGTTTATTTGCTTACATGTGAGTGAGATTTAATAAGCTCAAAATTAGCTGCAAAGTTTGGACTTGTTTACTTATAAGCAATAAACAATAAGTTTCAAAATAAGTCCCCGCAAACACCACCTTTATGTTAATTATTACCTTTAAATTCAACTATATATCAAGTATCAACATACAATCGAAATGGTTGTTAAACAGACTCAGGAATATGTAATATTCAGTAACGTGATGTGTACTATAATACGCATGCAGGTTCGTAAACCTCCTAGAGGCCCAATCAGTAGCGGAGGTTCTGGACAGACCAACTAACAGTCGTCGATCGACTCAACGAAGCTACATTCATAATATATGTTATTTATATAATAACTGTTAGCTACTGTTAGCTCGTGTTCCTGTATGGTTAAATTTGTGCCTAATTGTTTTTTATTTGTGTGTATATATAAATATAGATGCATATATCAATGAAATGAATGTATTTTCACGTGTTAATTTACTTCTCGCAAGATGAAACACTATTGTAAAAAAAAGTCAGTTCTAACTTATTATATAGTGTGAATCCCGTCCGATAGACGACTTTAAAAATTATCTTAAGTGAACCTGATTCATTCGTACTTTGACATAAAACGAATAGGTAACTAAATATTTATCATTTTTAGCATAATGACGATAAAATCTACCTTAATAGAGATACAACTCTTGTTTATAGTCAAAATAATATACACTTTTATAAAAAGCTCTAACATAAACACTTAAGCACCACAAAAAGATTAAATACGTACATGAAATAATATTAAAAAGTAAAAGTCATATTTATTAACCAAATGACATTGAATTACCAATGTAACTATAAATTGAATCTGTCTTTGAAGAATCAAATGATTAACAACAACAAAATATCGGTGGAAGTAGTGTATTTTATTGTGTACTTTTATTTATTTATTTCGGTTGTGACATTTCATCAAACATTGAATTGACATTACATATCCTTCCATAGTATGCATGAAAAACCTTACGAATACGTGATGATGATCAACCACTTCGTCAGTATACATAACACAAACCCTAAGTTAATATGATTAAAACTATAAGTAAATGCAACCACGCAAAAGAATAAAAAAGAAACTATAAAAATAAAATAAAAAATAATGGACATGCATACATATTGAAGATATACATATTGAAGATTAAAGGAATAATGTAAAAGTTCTTACAACTTAAAACAAATATTTTTTGAGAATGTTATATATAAAGTTACCATATGATGATTATGTATGATGATTATGTGAATGAATAAAAGTCTATTTAGCTATTTTCTTTATTTTCATTTGAATATAAAGTTACATAACATGGAGGACGGTGAAATAATCAATATTTAAATAACAAATTAAATGAGAAATGACAATTTAATTAAGTTGGGTTAAGTTGATATGGCTCGTTATAAATTGATTGATAATGAAATGTTGACACATAAGAAAATCATTAAATATGCAACTTAAAAAAATGTCACATAAATTAGGGACTAACCTCTCAATAATATAGAGAGAGATATAATTTGATTTGATTTAATTGACGTGTTAACTATTATATTAATTAATTAATAATTAGTATTAAATCTTATATCTTAATAACTATTATATTAGTATTAATAATTATGAAAATGACAATCTTATATCTTAAATCTACTAGCATCTATATATTAAATTCCCCGTTTTATCGAATAAGGCGCGAATTTATTGTATATAATAGGTTTAGTATAAAAAATTTAAAATAAGCGCGTTTGTATTCTGCTGGTTTTGGGCAATAATTCACACGCTCGAGACCCTGGTACAAATCCTCTGGCTTGCACAGCTTTTTTTTGCTTTGTTATTGTTATGTTATATTTTATTATTATTATTATTATTATTATTATTATTATTATTATTATTATTATTATGAGTCGGGAAATATATACATGTATCAACGTGAATGTTAGCGAATTCCTTTAATATTCATCATATGATATTATAGGTTGTATAAAAAATAGTTTATTGACTACTATTAGTAGTTATAACGTCAGTTTTGATTAATATTTATTGGTAAAATATGTTTTTATACGTTTTGATTATCATTCATCGTGGACGAATGTTAACGAATAATTTTTCAAAGAAAATGATAATATTCACTTCGGTTAACATTCATTAATGATGAATATTAGAAAGTTCTCTTGATATCCATCATATGATAATATAAGTTATAAAAAGTAGTTTATCTATGAATATTATTAGGTATAACATCGATTTTGATTAATATTTCTCGATAAAAATACATTTTTTTACGTTTGATCATTCATCACGAGTATTGTTTCTCTATTGATCACTACCCATTATATTATTATTACTATATTTTTATACAATTATTTATTAAGTATTTTTGTTTTTATATTGCGTATCATAATTTGTTTTTGTTGCTATTCTTATTTTATTTGTATTGTTAATTAACCAAGCTATATTATTTATTATTTTTTCTTTTATGTATTTTCGCTTTAATGAGTTGTTAAGGAGAAAACAATTTGTAATATTGCTCTAAACAAAATTTAACTTACATGAGTTAGCTAATTTTAAGTTGCGAAGTATTATTTTGTATTATAAATTGTTGGTATAAGTAAACAGCTATTAAAAAATACTTTACTATGTGACGAAATACAACAATAAAATTGAATACGACTTACATTTAAAAAATAAAATTTATTATCCCGCTGCAACGCGCAGAAAAAAGCCGTCGCTCACATCAGGTTAAGTGGATGTGTATTTTTCTTTTTTAAAATATCATATTTGTTGGTTACATTATGATATTGTTTTGTTATTATAGTTAGTAAGATAAAATTACGATATATGTAAAATATATAGATTAAGATATAACCTTTTTAAAACATAAAAATACAAGTGAAAATCATGAAACAGTGAAAGGGGAAAGTGGGTAGGAAGCAGCTAGTGGTTGGTTTATCCCACATCGGCTGGGAAGTGGAAATAACAAGTGAGTATGGCTGTATATAAACAACCTGCCTGCTCATCAAAGAGGTCACGCAGCCATGCAATGAGCACAAAGCGAACTAATCTTTCGCCTTTTACTAAAGAATACCGTGTGCTCGTTGTATAAAATGGCATACGCTAATTTTTGAAGAGCTCTTTCTCTTTGAAAGGGCTCTAACCAATCGTTAGTCTAGAGTTTTGCTCTATCATATATTTTCAGTTTATTCACATATTATGCTGTCTCAACGATATAGAACTATAAATTTTGTATCTCAACTGCCATGTTAAACGGTATTGTCGGGGATGTCAAACGACTTTAAAGATAAGAAGCAAACCACTCTGTTATGGCTTTATTCAGCCGGTCGTTTACAAGGATGCAACCATTTTTGTAGCATTAATAGATCTTCATTAATCAAATCACACATAGAGTATAGTTTAATTTTCCAACCTAGGTGAGGTTGGCTCCTCTGTTTCTACTTTTACTATCCTAACTTAGGCCTCATCCTATGTACTTTATCTGCCGGGTTACGGCCTAAGGGGTGGTGCAGAGCGGACGATTTAAATATTTAAAGTTAGTAGGCTTCCGCATCTCTAAGGCCCATTTTCTTCCCCTTTTTCACGGTTCCACTAATAGACGTTTTTCATTCTATAAGTATGTTTACCACTCCCTCTGTCGCACACATAGTTTCCCACAATAATTTTTGTTTGAATTAAGATAGATCGAGTGAATATCAGGTTTGATCTTGTATTCAATTTAAGTCTTACTGAATTTATTTTTATTTAAAAAATAAAAGATTTTTAGAATAATAAATGAGGTAAAAAGGAAAGCTTAATAGTTTTTAATAGTTAGTTCTTACAAGTGAATAACTATTTTACGACGTATATAAATAGTAACGTGAAATTTTAATTTGGGATGGAGGAAATATTATTTTACCAAATTTAGTAAAAAAAATAATCTTTTAGAACGGCAAGACTACAACCTAACTCACTAATGAATTATATACAACCACAAATATATACATTCACTGCCTCAAGTGAGACTTAGATCCACAACCTCTTAATTGAAAGTCTCATCTCATACATACAGCTATGCCATACGAGTATTATAAAGCTAGAATTAACATATTATTTCACTAAGTGAATTCTAAATTTCTAATTACACTAATTACAGTTGATATCAAATTTCTAATTACAATCTCCAAAGCTACATACTATTACTATAACTCCTGTTTCAAGCTTGTGTTGCCAATTCATCCGCGCTAACGAACGTTCCATGAAAACCGTACGGAACTCTAACTGGAAGCATCACCGTCGCCTCTAGTTCCATTGTCTTTGCATTCACGATTTGTAGCTCCGATTTCCATGTCTTTTCGTCATGAACAAATGCTAGAATGTGACCATCATCTTCGTACTTGTCAGAATTGGGAATAAACATAGGCTCACCACCGTATTTTGAGTCACCATAGATGAACTTCATGGTTTCGCCCGTTGAAAGGTCTACTTTAGCAAAACCGGACACTTTTGGCCACGGTTCCGCTATAGCTAAGTAAGCGTATTTAGATTTTCGGCCTAATAGGTTTTTGTTCACCATTCCGGCTTCCAAATTGACATCATTTTGGGGAGAAATTATTGCTCGTCTACTAGATTCTCCGGTTTTTAAATTTAGTCGGATTTCGGATAACACACTCTTTAATTCTTGGTTACACTTGTTAAAAATGGAGTCTGGCGGAGTCATGCATGATCCAATCAAGACAACCTCCCCGGACTCCGGTTCTTCCCAAGCATTCCAAAGATGAAAACAAAAACAATCCGGAACATCGATCCATTTTATACTAGACCCATCGGGGTCGTACTTTTTTAAAACCCCAAAACGTGATACCTTCTCTTTATCGTAAACCACAGGTGACCCACCCGTGATCATCTCCGACATTTCAAAAACCACTTGGTGGTCCGGAACCACAACAAAGTTTTCGGTGATCGCAAAATCATGAACCATAGTCGGTTTTTTCAAATCAATCTCAACATCTTCAGATTTAGTACCGTCAAGTGAAAACCTAAAATACTTCAAATACGGCTTCCGAACAATGTCATAACTAAGCGCAAAAAGTTCCCCAGTAACGGGGTCCAATTTAGGGTGTGCAATCATTGCACACTTTAATTGCTCATTAAAGGTGTACCTTCCCGATGTTTCCAAATCCCCATTCGACCTGACACGAACATGGTACGGCAAATCATCCTCGGACATCGCTAAAAGGTGTTTATTAAAGTAAACCAAGCCGGCATTAGCCACCCCGATACCTCGGCTAGAATCAACCAAACCACATAAACCGCGAACATAAAATAAAACTAATTTAGCAATGCCGAAATGTCCATGTAATTCTCCAATCGCTTTAGGGAAAACCGGTTTACCAGTCTCACGTTCTTGAACGAGCCGTTGAGTTTCAGTAAACCGGCTAGCGTAACTAACCAAACCATTTTCAAATTTTACGGCATTAATCATACCGTCTCCATCAAACAAATGGTGTCCTGAAGTTGGTTCGAATAACGGGTTGGCTCCATTTCTTAAATAAACGCCTTGAATATGTTCCGGGATTTTTCCAATGACTTGTAAACAATGTGTAACTGGTTGCTCGGGTACGGGGGAAAAATTTCCGGAGATTTGGACATCTGGGTCTACTGTTTTGGGCAAGGGGTGTTTTTTTTCTTCTGTTGTTATAAGGTTTTCGATTTGGTCCAACGTTGTTGCGGCCATTTTCTGGAACAAGTTCCATTTATGTGATTGGAAGTTAGAAGAGTGATTGGGGAGATTGAGGATTGAATGTGATTGAATTGCACATTTGATTGTTTTGGAATTTTTGTTGCAAGATATGGAAGATGAGGGTACAGGGGATGAAGAGAAATTTACTCTGGTTTTATGATTAAATGTTGAAGAAGTAGAAGCAACTATTGTACCCATTTTGTTGTTGTTGAATGAATGTTATAAACTATGAGATATTTGTGAAGAATGGTGGGGGAGGGAGAGATATAAATAGTGGGGGAGAGGTGACATCTTCAACCATGTAGAAGAATGCCACGTGTTGGATGAATAATGTCTGGATATGAAATTAACTTTTTCAAATAAGTTTTTCCAAGTTTTACTTTTTACAATTTCTAATTGTATTCTTTTGATATTTTCCGTCCCAACTATGATAGCATACTAGAAACATGTCGTATAAAAGAAGAGAGTATGATTACCATTACTATGTCCATGTAATTAGGGATTAAGCGATATCCTTTCTATGCTGATCTTAGAACTGGTCAATAAAAGCCTCGTCTGAAAGGTGGTTATTTCGTGAAAATTGTAACGTAGAACTTTTCAATCTCATAAATTAATGGAAAATTGTTGTTTCAAAATTCTAACATTTGCCTAACGGCTCGTGTTGTTGTCTATAGTAACAAAATCTTAATCATACATTGAGATTGTTAAACATGTTGAGTTTGGGACCAAGATGTCCCAACATGCTGCTTTCCAGTGCTCCTGGATATTCTTTACCAAACGCATTGTGAGGATGAGTGCAACTTGCAAGTCGTACCATCTAAATATCGATATTAATGGTGTTTGTCGATTTTTGTCCTTAGGAATGTGATGTTATGCAAACCTATAGATATTAAATAGATGAATAAGGAGTTTGGAAATTGTCGCCGTCATAACTAAACGATCGAGCAACATATAATGTTGATGGGCATTAATTCTCAAACTCGGTTATATACTAATATGGTTATCTACGTCTATAATAACATTGTTTTACAAAAAGTTTATGATACTGAAAAGTGAAAACTGTTATAAACCATGAATCTTTTGACTCTTTGTAACTAATTAACGAAAATTAAAGATTTTATTTTCTTAGTTTTAAGGGCATCTCAAATGAGAGAGTTTATATGGGGGAAAATTGGAGATTTTATACATCTTTTCTGTATTTACGAAAATTGAAGTGAATTATATTTTTATTTTATAAGATAAAAACAACATGAGGAATAAAAAGTGTGTTTGGCACAGAGCTTTTAAGGGCTTTTAGGGACTTGAGCTTCTATTTTTTATAAGTCCCAGACCATAAGCGTTGTTTGAAAGTAAAACAAAAATGGGGCTTCTTGAAAAAATAAGTCCCCGAAAGCCCTTAAACAATAAGCTTGCTTTTTGAAGTGGCTTTTGAATAGAAGCACAAGTCATAGCTCAAACCACAAATTTCAACTCTAACTCGTTATTACCAAACACACCCAAAGTAAATATGTTAATAGAAAGAATTTTTTTGTTTGTTTTTTATAGAAAATGTTCTAATGAATAATAAAGTTAAATGACGTAAAATGGACTTGAATGAAGAGAAGGTTTGACTAGATTTGCTGACCATGAGAGCATGCTTACGACACATGCCACGCGTTCCACAAAGAGAGGATTCTGTATCCTCTGTCACTGAGTTGCTCCGTATTTTCGTCAGCCTACAAAATCCCGCGTCGCATCATAAAATTTTGTCGTAAAGATTATAAAAAACTATACCATAAAATTTAATATATTTATCGAAATAATACGATAAATAGTTTACTACATGCATAAATAGTTGTATTTTTATTGAATAATAAAATCTCGTAGGTTATAATGTGTTACATATACAGGACCTTAAACTCATAATCGGGCTTGGGCCAACTATTCTAATCTACCATCTAACACTCTCCCGCAGTCCGAGCGACGAAATCGCAAAAGCTCTAAACTAGAGCAAAGAATTGTACATATGAAAGCATTAAATCTATAACTATTTTGTTGACGAAGATATCCGACAGCAAGCGGATGCGAATCTTCAAACAGCAGCAGCAAAAGCAAAGCGATAACAAAATCAAATAAAAACAATAACTATTTTGTTGATGAAGAAATATCCGACAGCAAGCGTATGCGAATCTTCAAACAGTAGCAAAAGCAAAATAAAGCGGTAGCAAAAGTAAAGATGGCCGTTGGCCGACCATCTTTGACCATATTTTGGTGGTGGGGCGGGGTTGTCTTTTCTATTTTATTTTTTTTTCTTCAAAGAAAAATAAAATAAAATAAAAGATAGAAAAAGATTTGTGAAGAAAGCGGACGTTACAACTTTACAAGCGGCGAAAGAGGAGCAGCAAGAATATCGATATATTATTAATTTTTTTTTTCTCTTTTTTTTTTTCAATGAAAGAAGGCATTGGCTAGAGAAAAAAAGAAATACACAAAAGAAACAATGAGATTGGAGAATAAAGATGTTTCGAGAAGTGACAAATCGACTAAAAGAAAATAGAAAGAGGATCTTAAGAATTAAAATAAAAGATTTTACGGTTTAAGAAGGGCGGCAGAAAAAAAAAAGAAGGGATTTAGAAAACGATGGAGAAAGGAAACAAACTAGTAAGAATCGGATGATTAAAAAAGAGGGTTTTTTCTTTTATTATTTTATGAAAGTAAAAAGAATAATTAAATCATTATTGATTAATTAGAAGTGAGATGATGAGAAACAAAGTCGACAACCGCAGTTGCTTAGCAAAGAACCAGAGTTGGGTCCCGTCGAAGTGACGGTGTGCAATTTTTTTTTTAATTTTTTTTTTTTTTTTTAAAGATAAGAAAAAGTTACAGAAGACTGGAAGATATATGGGAATTGTACATTCGCGAACGGGAAGCGCGAGTAAGGAAAGAAAAGAACCTAAACTTATAGAGTACAATGGAATAATGTGTTACATATGCAGGTATTTATAGAATTAGACTTGGGCCAACTATTATAATCTACCATCTAACAATTTTACGGTGAATATATCAAATCTCGTGATAAAAAAATCATTGACCCTCTAAATATATATACTCCGTATGATTGAAGATGATGTATTTAGTCAACATAAACAAAAGAAAAATGATATATGAATTTAATTAAATAGGCTTAATAGTTGACATAATACTATAAACATGACATATAACAACTTCAATAAAAAAGAGTAAATTATATTCATCTTCCCTATGATATGTCATGTTTTATTCTCAGTCTCTGGGTTGGACTTTTTACGGGTTCACTCATTTGATCCGAATTTTTATTTGCTTTCAGTCCCTAATCTCTGATGAAATGACTAAAATACCCTTTAAATTTGAAGACTCTTTTACTCTTTGAGGGATTGAAGCCAAATAAAAATTCAGGTTAAGAAGCTGAACCTGTAAAAAACTTGACACAGAGACCGGGAATGTAACATATGACATACCACATGGACGGAAAATGTAATTTAAAATCTCAATAAATGAGTTAGGCAAATTAGGAGAAATAAAATGTAATTTAAAACTTAAAATCTTTGTTTTGCAGATTTGAACCATGTACACCGCCCAAAATCTCGTGACATCACGTCGAAGTATGCATAAGATAAACAACGTTGACTTGCTATTTTATTTGCTTTTCTTATATAACCAAAAAAGTAACCAACAATGAGTTGAATAATTGAACGGAAGCAAAATTCTAGAAACAAACTGGCAAATAATTGAAGCTTCCATTCCATAAATAGAATAACAGATATACGAAGATCCATAGTCCATAGATATGCAAACTATTGATTGATTTAGAAGCTTCAATAACCGCATATACTAGATCCTCTGGTGTGCCCCACAATCGAACTAAAAGTCTTCATCACCAATTCCCTATTTTATCCTAAAACTAGATAGATCATACCAAATATTTTAAACACCTACTAGCAAAATGCTCGCGAAAAATAAAATTTCACTATGGCAATGAATTATTATATAATATTATACATAGGTGGAGGATTCAAAACGAATACCTCATTAGAGAGGAAGGAAGAGATGACAATTTTTACTGCATTTTAATCTTTACAATTTTGTCCTAAAATGCAGTTAAAAATGTCTTTACCTCTTTCCTATTAAATGAGATCTTCTCATCAGAACGCCCACAATTACCAACTCTCAAATCTCATCGTTCCATGTGTCAACATCACGACGGCGTGATCATAACAAGATCTATGACCTATGCAAGGGTTCTCACTCATGTTAAAGGAAAGATTCTATCAACAAAATACGTTGATTATTTCAAACAAAATAATCCTAAGATATCGATTTCTTACAACTAAATATTTTGTCCAACTAAAGTGTTTTAGTTATTTTAAATCGGAGTGAAACGAATCGATCAACCACATCCTTCACTCAAGCATTTTCCAATACTTGATCGGTAGTATTATAGTATTTTCTTGCATAAGGGCATCATTTACAAAAAAATTATAGGAGACAAAGAGGAAACAATAATAGGTGTCAAAATCAGGGACCACCAGTAACGGTGACATGGACAAAAATCGTTACTACTCTGATGGCATTGAGGTCCTTTCCTACGTGTACACATCTGATTGACCAAATCTTATCCACATCAGCACATGCCATGATGCAAACGTCAATGGATACCTCACCCACATGAGTAACAACAACAACTATCTATTTTAGTTTTGTTGTTTACATTCAAACAAAATCTAAATTCTTGATAGAATGTAATCTAGCTTGTTTGTCAATATTTCTTTTTTTTTCTTCATTAAAAAAAGTTCATCGTTCAAAAATACAGATTTTCATCGTGTGTACATGAAAAAACATTTTTCTTGAACTAGATGGATTATGGATCTAAAAACAACTATTCTGCAATCGTTTAAAAAACATATTTTAATCATAAAAGTTTGTCTATTCGTTAAAACAGAGTTTGGGCGAGTTAAATATTTTAGCATTATATTATAATCACCATAATTAATATTCATAATGCAAAGGGTTTCGAAAACGAAACGACAATATAAATTGAAAAATAATTGGATAGACTACACTACTACAAAAGTATGAACAAATACACTACTAATCCGGAGAAGGTTATCCTAGAAATTACTTACGATAGGAATCGTAGGAATAATCTATTTCATTTTTAATTTCAATATATGTACACTTTTTACTCAAATAAAATAATACAAAAATTATTAGAATATTATTTATACTCTTAAGTATGAAATTGATTTATATACTATTATATATATATATATATATATAAAAGTTACCATAAGCCCTTTGGTTCTAACATAGTTTAGGCCCAACAAAAAATAGGCCTGGTAGTAGAAATATACGCAATTTTCTAACATAGTTAAGGCCCAACATATATAGGCTTGGTAGTAGAAATATACACACTTTTCTAACATAGTTTAGGACTTTAGGCCCAACAATAATAGGCATTTGTGTGGAAATATGTCAAAATGACACATCTTTTCTATACATTTACAAACGCTATTATGCCCCTCGTGTATAAATTCCTGAATTTCGCTAATGTTCAAGGTATATAAATTTCTAAACTGTTTTTGTTCAAAAGTCAAAACCATCGAGTTGTAGTGCTAGTTATTAATATATATTATATATTATATATTATATATTATATTATATTAGCTATATTTATAAAAAAGTGTTAATTTGGTCAATCAAATTCATTATGAGTTATGACTGGTTCATGGACAGTTTAACCATGTAATTATGTAAGTAAAGCAATGGATACTTAAGAATTATACATCCATACATCTTATCACTCTGAAACGAGCATTATACAACGAAACAATATGAGTTTTGAAACCATAACACAAGCTATACCTTATATTTTTCATTAGAAACCGGGTGGCTCGCATCTGCTCATGTTTTTGTTTATAACCTTGGTGCAGGACGAGCCCGAGGTGCATCCCACTCGGTAACAATGTGGTCACGAGTAATCTCTTTGAGGGAGGTACAACCACTTAATGCCATTGTTAGCTCAAATTCATCGCGTAACATTTGAAGTACTTTCTTCACTCCGGCTTCTCCTTCAGCAGCCAACGAGAACACTACAGGTCGCCCGATCTAATATTTACACCACAAAGAAATATAAGAGATTGTATATTTTCCATCTAAAATGCTCATTTTTACCAACTGTAAAGTTTTATTGGTTGTACAGGTTGGGTAGTGGGTCAAGATGAGTTGTAGGGATATAGGTAATTTTGGTGCTTGTGGAAACTGGTCAGGTGGGATTGGGCCGACATGTCTACAATCTAGATGACTTGTGACCAGTTCGACTCATTTGACCCGTTTATTATCTACTTTTTTCATATTATATGTTTGACCGTTCATAAACAAATACAACCTATTCTAACCCGTTTTCATCTAAATGAGGTAGAATTGCCAGTTCTTGACATCTAGTTAATTTATTTGAACAATAAAACTAGTAGTTGATGTGTATACTTACAAATATGCCAGAAGCACCAAGAGCAAGTGCCTTGAAAACATCGGTTCCACGACGCACACCTCCATCCAGGAACACAGGTACACGACCTTGTGCGGCTTTTACCACCTCTTCCAAAGCCATGATAGTAGCAGGGACGTAATCCAGTTGACGGGCTCCATGATTGGAGACGATAATACCCGCTGCTCCAGCTTGAATAGCTAACCTTGCTGTTTGGTTAACAAAGCGAATAGCACTTCAAGCATTAGTTTAATGAAAATCTGGATCAAGGCAAGTTTTAGTAATGGTTTAGGTTGTTCTTACTGTCCTCAGCAGTGATCACACCCTTCACTAGGATCGGCATCTTGGTGATCGTTTGGAGCCACTTCACATCCTGCAAACAATCAAGAAAAACAAAAGTTACTTCAATATTGGAGGGTCACATATTCATAATACACTGTGTTATGCTTCTGTTATGTGTCAGAAACAGACTATTTCTGAAGGTACAAAGAAAAAAGGCGATATGGCTTATCTGGAAAGGTTTTCAGACATAATGAACCATACCTTCCAGCTCAGAGTGCGGTCAATCTGACCAGCAACATAAGAAGCTAATCCAGAATCAGCTGCCTGCATTACAAAGTTACTAATTAGAAGATAAGTGAAATATAAACATGATTGCATAAAGATCCACTAAATAACAAATTAACTGCAGTATTTTTTTAAGTTGTGACATGGACTTACTTCATCCATCTTGCCGAGGTCCAAACCCTCGAAGTTCTTCAATGTCAAAAATGGTGGTAAGGTAAACCTGTTTTTAATGTCAGCTTCTCGACGTCCAAGTCTTGGTGTATCAACCGTAAGAGCAATAGCCTTAAAACCAGCTCTCTCAGCTCTTCTCACAAGCTGAGCAACCACATTCCTGTCCTTGTACACCTGATGACGCAATAAAAAATGTAAATATACATAATAACAAAACAAAACAAAACAAAAAAGAAAAAAACAGAACAGAACAGAAAGAAAGAAAGGGTGAAAAGTAGTAATTTACTCACATAAAGCTGGAAGAAACGGATTCCGGGTCCTGTTGAAGCAACCTCCTCGACACTAGACGTTGCCCATGACGACAAAGTCTACAAAATGATCAAATAAACTATCAGAACCCGAAATATGCTTCTAGAGCACAAAGAGGTATTAGTACAAACCATAATAGTGTTAGCTGAAGATGCAGCTCTTGCAGTTGCATATTCACCTTCAATGAGAATAAAGAAAATATTAAATTTCAAACATCTGATATTCATATTTCCATGTTCTTTATGAGCGTGATTCGATGTATCCTTTGGTTTTTGAACATAAACATATGTTTAATTACCTTCAGGGTGAGCCATCTTCTGCATGGCAGTTGGGGCGATCATTATAGGCATCGATATCTTGAATCCCAAAATTGTGGTAGTCATGTCTATCTTGCTCACATCAATGAGAATGCGAGGCCTAAACCTGTTTCATTGTCACAACAAACTCTTATAGGACACACGAGAGTATATAATATAGCAAAAGTATAAAATGGTTCTTCGGAGTTGTTATGCATGTATAGAAAAAGTACAAGATTCTTGCGAAAGCATTTCGGTTTTCCTCTAGAGTCCACTGATCCTCAGCACCTGAAGCATAGTAGTCATAGATCATCTTTGGTAACTTCTCCTTGGCAATAGCCTGATACTCGGTGACATTTGTGACCTCCATTTCTCTTCTCTACCCGAATACGAAATCTTGATTTGGTACATGAGATTCAAGAACAAGATTGCAATTATAAGCATATCAACATTAGCTTTTCTATACTTGATAAAAAAATATACTTAAATCTGACATCATTCACTATATAATACTCTATATTGAACAATAGTAACTTTAAGAAACTGTAACTAGAACATTTTTTTGTGAAAATATACTTGGAGATCAGCAAACCCATTGAAAAACTAACATAATTATGAATAAATTATAGACCTTTATGATGAACACACAAGGAATGAGAGGTTAAAGAAACTAACCTTTTGGGGACTTGGGTGTTTTTGGCCAAGTGAGATAACAAGTATAGATAAGCAACAAATTTGGAAAACAGTTTTTGTAAATAGTAGACAAAGACATCTTGTAGATAAAGTGATAGAAATCAGAAGAGGAGGTTGTGTACCAAAAAAATAAAAAATAAAAATCAAGAAAATGGATGAAGACAAATGAAGGAGATGAGTATTATGAGGTGAGAAATGAAAACCAAATCCAATTGAAAAGAAATGAGAGGGTGCAAATGGGTGGTTATCCTCCACTCAATATACTTTGTGTTTGACTTGAATTTCTTTATTATCATCACTCAGTTTCCAATTACTTCACCAAACAGAGGTCATTTTTCACTGTGTGATAGTGTGATATCATTCTGTAATGTATGAAGATAGGAATACAATTACCACAATAAAACTCACCATCTTTACTTTTTCCTTTCTTAATTTGTTCAGCCAAATTTGAAGTCAAAAGTCAAAAGTCAAAACACCAAAAATACAATTATCATATCATTAAGACTAGTCTGCTGACTAACTAACATGCTAAACAACTGTTTTCTTCTTCCCCTTTTACTTCCTCTATCACCTATTGGTTTTAGAGTGGAACCTCAACTGGCCTTATATGTTGGACATGTTATTGGGCTACGATTGGTCCTAACATATTTTTGGAATAAGATGCAAAATCTTAAACATATCGATGCTTTAACAATTGGCAAGGTGCGAAATAATTCAGCCTGCAAATGGGCTACTTAGTTATGGATTTTACTTTAAATAGTAAATCACACTGATTTAAGAAAGGGTTATTGCTCATTTATACTTGTTATCTCACGAGTTATTGGTTTATCAGATCTCTGGTCTACAACTAAAAATGTTAAGGCAGCTGGGAACCAAGCTTCTCATTAAGAAGGTGGTGAGAGTTATGGTAATATAGTACTATGTAGTTTAGGAGATAACTAGTACAACTGTCATAAGTAAACATTCTCTGTTACTCTACATGGTCTTACATATGTGTATGCTCAGTTTTCTTTTTCCTAAACAGACCTTATTAAATATCTAAAAACACATTATGATTCATGACTGGAGGCATTATTTATGATGTATACATTATATAAGTTATGAAAAAAAATATTAGAATAAAAAATTGTGGGTCAGTGGGAAGTAACAAAAGAAGAAAATTGAAATTGAACTATAGTTGTGGGTCTGTGATGTTTCAACTTCAGCTTAAAAGTATAGAGGAATGCTACATAATAAATAAAAATCTTACAAAAAATCAGGTTTCAAGTGATGTAGGTGAATTGCATGAACTTTTTTCTAATCCCTCTTGCTTCTATGATTCTATCTATCGGTTTAATTGACACAAGTCATTTTGTAAACAAAATTACTTAACATTTTGTAAACATATAGCATTTCTCGAACTCTCGAACTTGTATTTTTTTAGAAAGACAATGACTCACACACACAACCACAAATATATACATGTTTCACGAATATATACATATGTCCACTCCTGAACTAAAACCCACAACCTCATAGTTGAAAGATCACGCCGATACCGCTAGATGAATGGCCAATTTGGTACTCTCAAACTTGTATTAGGGCGCTAAAACTTGAGGTTTGAACTATTGGATTACGGACCTTGTGTATATAAGACCCAAGTCGATCACTTTAATGGGTTTTTTCCCGAAAAATGAATCAATAGTTATCTTTTTCGTATTTTCGGGTATCAACTAATTTTGTTTTTTAAAAATGAACCACTCATTTAAAATCGAACATTTTCGGGTATAAGTAACCGTTTAAAACTGTAGCCGGTCCCAACAAAATTAGTTGATACCCGAAAATGCAAAAAGGAAAACTATTGATTCATTTTTCGGCAAAAAACAAAATTAGTTGATACCCGAAAATGCAAAAACGGGAACTATTGATTCATTTTTCGGTAAAAAACCCTTTATAAAATCATTATCAACGAATCCCAAAAATGGCTACCGTTTTAAATGGTTACTTATACCCGAAAATGTTCGATTTTAAATTAGTGGTTCATTTTTAAAAAACGAAATTAGTTGATACCCGAAAATGCAAAAACCAAAACTATTGATTCATTTTTCGACAAAAAAAACCCCTTACTTTAATCATTAAAAATGAAGTTTTGCGTTTCATTTTAAAAACACGAGCATTCTATAAGAATTTAGCACGTACCTATTGTCTAGTGACATCATATAAAGTTATCAAAGCCTTGTTTTAAATTAGTAAAATAATTGTCACATGCTACTTAAAATTGTTTTGCAGAAGAATGCACAAACCCGTGAATAATGAATTGGTCATCATGGGCCGCAGGTCATTTTCTGTAAGCGATGACGTCATACCAAGAATACTTTCAAAGCAATTGGTATTTCATTTTGATCCTCCGTCTTATGACATGATACTATCTGGTCCCAATTGTTATTAAATGTTCATTTTGGCTCTTGTACTTCAACCTCAACCTCAATCTCCTTTCTTCCTTTGCTTTCAAGTCAATTTCAATGAAAGTTTGCTTTAATGTTTAAAGTTTACATAATTATTAAATCATGATTAATTGTCACAACTCACAACTAAGTTATCTCTAGATAAAGCTGAAAATTAGAAGTAATACAGGTCTGGATTGAGGTGGTTTGAAATCAAACTACTTCGTAGTAGTTTTTGTTTTTCCTTTTGCCATTAGAAAAATAAATTTCATGTCTTGTGAGATAAAATTTTGAAGTGCAGCATTATACAAGTTATATATAACGTTGCCATCTTATTTATTTGGGTATACCATGTTCAATATAATTACCTTAAATTCATGTATCATATGTGTGTATTACACTTTACACTGGATTATTATAACTACAACACATTAAGACAATAAAAACTAATGTGAGTTCGTTTATTAAGATTGAAAAAGCTTTTTAACTATACGGGTCAATCACAACAAACATCATGGTGTACATTTAAACAAGACTTTTTATATAAAATGAATATAAACCATACTGTGAGGGTCTAAGTGAAACATTATCATCTTATAAATCAAATCACTATGTAATTTGTCAGCATCTTAAAATTCATAAATGGTGAGGGAGGAGGAAGTGATTTTAGTCAGTTTCTGGACAAGTCCCTTTGGATGCAGAGTCAAAATAGCATTGGAAGAAAAGGGGATTCCTTATGAGTATAAAGAAGAAGATTTGTTCAACAAAAGCTCATATTTGTCTACAATAAATCCTGTTCATAACAAAGTTCCAGTTCTTGTTCATAACCAGAACTCCATATGCGAATCTTTAAACATAATCGAGTACATATACGAAGCTTGACGTGATCGATCACCTTCTTTCCTTCCATCTGATCCTCATCAAAGAGCACAAGCTCGATTTTGGGCCGATTTCATCGACAAACAGGTACTAGTTTGTTTTGGATTTGTTACTTGCTAGATTCTTATTTATTTTTAAATCTTTGTTGTGTTGCAAGAATTTTATTAGATTAGTTATGAGAGAGTTAAACATTCTATTTTTAGCGTAGGTGTAACTATATGTGGTGAAATTGTCAAATAGATGATAGTGATACACTTGCATCAGTTTTCTAATTTTAGTTGGGTTGATTAAAGTGATTAGTATACATCCAACTTAATAATCTATGTTACACAACGTGATTAAACTTGCACACGATGATATATCAAAAACTAAAAGGACATAAATAATGTAATTTTTTTAGATATCCTTAACAACACCTCATAATTATCGAGTCAACCGTACATATGTTATCTTTAATTTCATAAGATATAAGCTTATCTCAAATACATAACTAAACGAATGTTATCATGTTTTGATCTCAACTAACAAATTTCTTTAACAGTAAAGAAAAAAATCAAATAATAAACACGTACATAATATCTTATTGGTTGGACATGTTACTTTGTTAGAAAACCGTTGTTATTAAAACGGTTCAATTTTACATATATGAATTGATCTTGTGTACGTCTAAATAGGTTGATTGTTTTTTATGTAGCTATATGAAACAAGCAGGAAGATTTACAGATGCATAGGGGAAGAACAAGAAAATGGCAAGAAAGAAGTACTAAGAATCTTGAAATCGGTTGAAGGAGAGCTAGGAGACAAGCCCTTTTTTGGGGGAGACAATTTTGGGTTTGTTGATATAACACTTATACCATTTTATAGTAGATTTTATGCATGGGAAACTTTTGGCAAATTTAGCATTGAAGAGGAGTGTCCCAAGATAGTGGCATGGGCCAAAAGGTGTATGCAAAAGGAAAGTGTTGCCAAGTGTCTTCCTGATCCAATCAAGATCTATGACTTCCTTTTGTCTCTCAATGAGTATTTGGCAAAGTAAATGTTTTGTGGTTTTTGTACAATTTTAGAAATATTTGTCCAAATGTGAACAAGTTTCTAAAGTTTCCTGATCCATGTCTTAGAATCATCAAATGCCAAGACAATAATGTAATTAGTTATGTGGTCATTCATGTATGTATTGATATATACATGTTGTAATCTATATAGCCGTTAATAATGATGTTTTAGCGTTTAGTAAAGCTAATCGTTAAGTTTTTCATTTTCGTAACTTGTTGATTTGTGGTTAAAATCGTGCATTTAAATTATTCTTAAAGACAACCATTAGAATTGACGTTAATTAATTTGTTTTTTTTTACTAAAACAAGTCATACTCACGTCCAAAAATATGGATCGTATAATAGAAGTTTACCATAGAAGAATGTTCTAGATGATCTTAGAAAAACGTTTTCTCTTTTCACACATCTAAAAATTACGTTAATGTTTACTACTATGAAAACTTTTGAGTTCTTATAATATATAAATACCTTTTGCTTGATCTATAGGGAATTTGATTGTGAAGCTTGCAGGTGATTGTGATTGTGACGGAAAGGTTGAAGGTTGAACAGGAGGTATACTGGTAGAATTTAGTACCTGAGATGGTGACAGAGTACTCGGTGACTCATACTTCGAAGTAGCATTTTGGGTGTTCAGGTCAGTAACCTGTGGAGATCCATCGTAAAGAACATCTCTAACAATGTTGGAGAACTCGTGACACTTATTACGATCTTGTAGAGGGAAAACAGTCTCAACAAATTTTACATGTCGAGATAAATATAAACGATTTGTAGTAGGATCAAGGCACTTATATGTAGATTGAGAGGAAGAATAACCGAGAAAAATGCATGGAATAGATCTGGGTTGAATCTTAGAGGTGCTATATGGGCGTAACCTAGGATAACACAAACACCCAAATGGTTTGATAGACTTATAGTTAGGGAACTTGCCAAATAAAGTTTGAAACGGAGATTTAAATGATAAAACAGATGAGGGTAGGCGATTTATTAAGTAAACAGCAGCTTGAAAAGCATAAGACCAATAATGAAATGGAAGGGAGGAAAAATGAAGTAATGAAAGCCCGGTTTCAACAATGTGCCGATGGTGTCTCTCAGCAGTACCATTGTGCTCGGGGGTATGTGGAGGAGAAGTGAAATGAGAAATTCCACATGAGTTGAAAATGGGAATAAGTTTCTGGTACTCTCCTCCATTATCCGAGAAAACAGATTTGAAAGTCGTTTGAAAATAGTTTTCCACCAACCGTTTAAATTGAGGGAATAGAGTATATGTATCAGATTTCTTTTTCATAGGATATAACCAGATGTACTTAGTGAAGTGATCAATAAAAATGATATAATACTCATAACCATCAATAGATTTTTTGGTTGGCCCCCAAACATCAGTATAGATAAGCTCTAAGGGTTTTGTACTAACAAGTGAATTCACGGAGAAAGGTAATTTGTGACTTTTATTCATAGAACACGAGTTACAATGGAAATTAGAAAGAGAATGAACATTAAAACCATTTTGCTTGAGAACTAATCTAAGAACTTTATTTGACGGAAGACCGAGCTTATGATGCCAGTCAGACAATGAGCAGCTGATTGTAGCATTTATTTGTGGATGATGCGGAAAAGTGGCGTAATAAACATCAGCGACGTTCTCCCCCTAGTAGACGCGCCCCCGTTCGAAGATCCTTCACAAGAAAATGAGAGGAAAAAAATTCAACAGAAACCGGGTTAGATTTACATAATTTTGCTATGGATATTAAGTTATGTCGTAAATTTGGAACACACACGACGTCATAAAGTGAAAGTGAACTATTAGGTGTATCGATTTTTGTGTGACCAGTGTGTGAGATAGATAGATTGTTACCATCACCCAAGAGTATCTCATCTGGACCACCATAGTTGGCATAGGTTTGCAAATTCGATAAGTTAGATGTGACATGATGGGAGGCTCCACTATCAAATAACCATGGTTGCTGTATTGATGACAGGATCGACTTGATCGAGATCAAGATTAAATTTAACTGTGCTTGAACTTCTTAACAAGAAATTTACGGAATAATTTGTTAAGTTTGGAAGTTATATGTGTGTCTTGTATAAGTGTTTGTATTTAGTAAACAACAGAACACACAAATTGTATAACAAAAGCTCCAATATTATTTATGAAAATAATACGAATACACTTGATTGTATTAGGGTTACAATAACCTTGAAGCTAACTGATCTATATATCTTCTCTGTCTAAGCTTACTCACTTGTATAAGCTTACTTTTTTGTATATGAACCTAGGATTTACACAAGTTACAATGTTAAGCATGCCACAAAAATAAACTAGACACTCTGTTATACGTTATAGCAATTAATGCACATAAGTCAACTCTTCAAGCATGCTCTGTGTCCATAAAGTAAAATATGCTTTACTGCTTTACTTTTGGGTAGTCTGATAGCTCCACTAAGCAGTAGAAACAAGTAGCAGTAGAAACTTTGTAAATCGAACCAACAGTGGAAACAATGGAAACTGGTCTAGCAGTACAAATTGCAGAAATCATGCTAGCAGTACTAATCTTTGTAAAACGAACTGGCAGTACTAATCCTGGAAATCATACTGGCAGTACTAACTCTGGAAGTGCACTGGCAGTAGAAATGGTTGTAGCAGTACTAATAATGAAGAGCAGTAGAAACTTTGAATAGCAGTACTAACTCTTGAATTGCTTGACAATACTAATCTATTATAACCCAACAATTCAGGAGGCAACCGTGGTAGCATTAACTACCGGACTTTCCTGTGCATTTGATGATTCGGAATTGACTACATGAATGTTGTTCTCCTTTAAGAATTTGGCAAGCTTCCTACAATCACATGTATTATGACCTGCAAATTCACAATAATGACAAAATGAATCCGCCCGAGATGACCGAGTTCCATTTTGACCCTGCCAAGGACGAGAAGAATTTCCGTTGTAACCACCAGGGGATTTACGTTGATTAGAGTTGTACCCTTGATATGGTTTTTGGAATGGTTGTGCCTTGAAATTTTGCCTTTGAGTTGCATTGACTGTGGGAATAGCAGGAAGAGATATTGGTTCCTTTTCTTTTAGCATTCGCTCAAAATCAGTAAGCTTATCAAACAATTCAGAGTAAGTAATTGGTGATTCACGAACTTTAATGGCTGCAACAATAGAATTAAATTCATCTCCTAACTGAGTGATAATGTGAGGTCTTCTTCACTGATGGGATTTTGAATGAGAGCCAGTTCATCAGCAATGGATCTCATCTCATTGAGATATTCAGCAACTGATTTAGTCCCTTTTGGACTCTTAGCAAGCCTAGCCTTCAGAGAAATAATTCTGGATCTCGAAGAGTTTGCGTAGCTGCTTGAGAGTCGTTCCCAAGCCTCTACGGAGGATCCTGCTGAGGAGATGATAGGTTGTATCATATCTGAACAACTACCAAGTATGGCACTAAGAAGAATTTGGTCTTGTCGATACCATCGCATGTAAGCGGGATTGCTGGTCTTTTTCTCATTATCAAGAAATTGTGATGGTTTGGTGAGACTACCATCTATGTATTCTAGCAAATTCAGGCCAATAAGAGTGGACTGAATTTGTTTTCTCCAAACAGGAAATTTGAAGAAGTTAGTTTGATAGGAAACTGTGTTGGGGCATTTAGTTGCACAATAGGGTTGATGTTTGAGCCCATATTAAAAAAAAGGATGAACAGGAAAAGAAAAGGATCAGAAGTCGTTGGAGCTCTGATACCATATAGGGAATTTGATTGTGAAGCTTGAATTCATTGATTGAAGTTGTGGTACAGAGTTGTAAGGAATGAAAGGATAATTTTGAATTAGTTACTCCTTTGGCTTATCCTTAACATGATCTCCATTCTTTTATCATTTTTCTACGCTACATTTTACATGCACTCAAATAGGAAATTACTTGTTATATAAGTTGCACCTTTATTTGAGTTTAGAGATAAAAAGTAATCAATAATTATAATTATTATTATTATCAGATCAGCTCGCCTACACGAAATCCCCTATTAAATTTCTTCACATGTAATTAAATACTAGAAAACTCACACTTCCTTTCCTATCACAAGTCTGGACTTACTACAATTGATGTAGTCGTGACTCACTTAATTCCACTTCTCCTTTTTATGTGTCGTAGTTGCTATATTCACACACACATTCTTACGATGATTTAAACTCAGACAATGTTAATGGATTTTAAAGAGGTTTTACCGTTATGGTTAAGAATCAGATGGCAATGTGGCAACATGTTTTTAGAGAATATTTGCTTTGTTCCTATTGGTTGAGCTACGTCACACGCATTACAATGTCGTGGGACCAGATTTTTACCATTTGCACCGCAATTCAATGTCAACTAAATCACATCACACGCGCTACATCACTATTTCTAGAGTGATAATATAGTTTTTTATTTTTATTTTTTATAAACAATTAATTAATTAATTAATTATGATTATAATATTTATCTATTGCGCGTGTAATTCAATAATGTTAATTGCGAATATAATTTATGAATTCAACCTATCTTAGTTTAGACCGCCATCTTGGCAACTTCGTAACTGATTCCCATTTTTTCAAAATCTGTGTGTCAAAGTCTGGTAGCAAGTAATTGTAGTCGGCGTTTCAATTCAAAGGACTTTATTTCCACAATTAAAGACCAAAACAATTATATTGACTTTTGATCCGGTCTCAAATTCGTTTTTCAGCTAAAAATTAGGGTTTTTATTGTGAAATTGTTCACTTGCATGCAAAATTAATGGTGGAAGTAGAGATCAAACAGAAGAAACTTAGTGATGGAGCTAATTTGATGAACAGTAAATGGAAATGGAAAGTTATTGGTGCTGTGATTGCAGTTTTACTTGCTACATCTCTAAGTCCGTTGCGCCATTCTCGCAAGTTCAATTTCATCCGTTCTCATTGCCGTTGTTCTGAGGTTATTATAATTCGTTATCTGTATCTGTATGTATCATTTATATATCGCCGATTTTTGTTGAAATTTGAGCTCCAGAGCTCGAATTTTGTATTTTATTTTCTGAAATTCGAAGTACTTAGACAATGCGCGTTAGGTAAAAATATGTATTATTGAAGTATGTTAATGGTGAGGTTAGGTGATTTACGGATATTTGGAATTAGTTTTAGTGTTAGTTTAGATGAGCATTACTAATTTCATGTTTACTGGTTGTTCATTGAGCAGGATTCTCATAAATATACAGGAATTGTTGAGGACTGTTGTTGTGATTATGAGACAGTTGATAGTGTTAATGAAGCGGTTTTATATCCGTTGCTGCAAGAGCTTGTAACAACTCCTTTCTTCAGATATTTCAAGGTATTATTTCATTATTTGATGTTTCTCTCTGGTATACAAGTATTTTCTTTCAAATTTCAACCATCTAAAAGTTCTTTTAAGTTCAATAGTTGAATGTTATTTGCCTGAATGTTCTAGAAATTTGGTAATGGTCTTCAGTTACGTTCATTTCTGTAAGTTTAATTATGACAATATTAAAGCTTATAAAAGCTTGATTGGAAATGCTTTCTGGTGATGATTCTAAAACTCAAAAGTGCTCCATACTTTGAAAGTTTGTATAAAGTTCAACTTAATTTTGGATTTTCTTCAGCATTTGGAGAGCTTTTCATGGCGATCATAGTTTTTTTCTTCACCGTGTTAGATGTCATGTGATAAACATGAAGTAGAAGTCACATTGGTAGTAGAGCAACTAAGACCCATCACATTAGTGCCTGATGGATAGATAGTTCACCTAAAAATCATGCTCCTTGGCATGTGTCTTTCTTTTTCTGCACCATCAACTAATTGTTGGATAATTGTAATTTTTGTGTATCTGATTTATTTCGTTTGAGGCATATCTTCCGTTTAAAGGGGGAGTGATGAGGTGTCTTAAAAAAAGTAAGGTCTTATGAATTATGTAACAAGAACCAGAGATAAATGATAACACAACAGTAGGACTACATCAGCTTATTAAAGGTCTTTCATTAAGCCCCCATCTAGGCATATAGCTATAGTTTTGTTTATCATACAAGGGCATACCTAATGAATACTCAAAAAAAAAAAAAAAAAAAAAAAAAAATTGGTTGATGAAATGACCTAGTCGGGATGCTTATATAATATATAACTGACAGGGGTATAGGAAGCACTAGTGCCAAATATATATCAGGAGGTTCCTTTGAACTTTGAAGTTAAAGTCTTAAACTTATTGGTTCAAATATAACAACACACATATATAGAACTGTAACATAGTGAGGTGTTTGAGTACATATTTTCACACATAAGATACTTATCTGTCATCAAGGATGGTCTAAAGTGTTGGGCCAATATTTTCCTGGGGGAATAAATATGGAAGATGCTTACATAAGATAAAGGTGTGCTAGGATAGAAGAAGTGAAAGCATGAGATAGGAGGTCCATTGAGTTAAATCGAATTGGACCTATAGTAAACCTTAACCAACTCATAAATGGCATGATTCTGCTCAAATTAAAAAAAAGGCTTCTTTTCTGAAAGAAGGTTATTAAAGGACATCTTATAGTGACTTAGTGTCTAGTTTATTCTACAACTTTGACATCATTGCACACGGGTAGTTATGACCCTGAAGTGGTTTCACCTATGACAGGTCAAGCTTTGGTGTGATTGCCCCTTCTGGCCTGATGATGGCATGTGTCGACTTCGTGATTGCAGTGTATGCGAATGTCCAGAAAATGAGTTCCCGGAACCTTTTAAAAGGCCATCGCTGAATGTTCTTGCAAAAGATGATCTTATATGCCAGGAGGGAAAGCCAGAGGCTGCTGTTGATCGTACTGTAGATGCTAAGGCATTTAGAGGCTGGGCAGTAGTAGATAACCCATGGACTAATGATGATGAAACTGATAATGGTAATTGCGAACATTACTTTCATATTTTGTTGGAGTTATGACTTTTGTTACTATTGAGAACTCTGTTAGATGTTGATTGGGCTTTTGTAATCTGCAGGTGAAATGACATATGTAAATTTGCAATTGAATCCTGAACGTTACACAGGTTACACTGGGCCATCAGCTAGAAGAATATGGGATGCTGTATATTCAGAGAATTGTCCAAAATGTAAGTTGATGGTTCCCAGTTGGTGTATGTTACCAGTTTTAGTTTAGCGCAGCATAAAAACTATATACGGAGTGGCAGTTGGATATACAAGTTACCCTCCGCATATCCAGAATACGATTCGTATCTTGTATTTGTGTGTCATGCGTTTTGAATTAGCTTCATTTCCTCAAGAGCTTTTGATGTCCAAACTGATTATTCTGGATATTCATTGCCTCAAGTTCAAATGTGTTGGTGTTTTTCGGATAGAGAAACTCATACCAGTTCTTGGAGGCTAAGTTGTGGTCCTTCAAGTCATGTCGCTGTTATTTTACAAAATAAACCCATCCAAACACATGCGCTTTCAGTTTCAGATGTCATATTGAATATACAGCCCACAGTGATGTATAGTTGCTTGGTGATTGCATGTTTAATTGTATAGAATTCACAACAACTTCATTTACAAGTTGATATACTATGTGTATGTCTTTTTCATTAAAAGTTAATTTATTATAATACATTAATGAACTCTTTGAAATCACCTTTTTGTGCAGATTCATCTGGAGAAAGCTGCCAAGAGAAGAAAGTGCTATACAAGTTAATATCTGGTCTTCATTCCTCAATTTCTGTTCACATAGCTACTGACTATCTACTTGATGAAACTACCAATCAGGTTTGTATCCTGTATTGGCTACATTTTAAAAATAATTAATTATAATTCTTTTCTGTCGGGATTTGTATTTGGGCTTAGTTAGGACTTAGTGTGGGAAATTGACCAATAAACTAATTATACATTGGGTGCAATTCAGTGGGGTGCAAATCTTCAATTGATGCATGATCGTGTCTTGAAACATCCTGAGCGTGTGCAAAACCTGTACTTCACTTTCCTCTTTGTTCTCAGAGCCATGACCAAGGTGAGCCTTTGCCAGAATTTTTTTCTATCAATTTTTCTCTCATAAGTATTCTCCCAAATGATGTTATGTGTGTATCTTATGTACTACAGGCAGCCCCTTACTTAGAGCAGGCCGAGTATGACTCTGGTAACCATTTGGAGGATCTGAAAGCCCATTCATTAATTCGACAACTGGTTCACAATCCCAAACTACAAGCTGCATGTCCTCTTCCATTTGATGAGGCTAAACTGTGGCAAGGCCAAAGTGGACCTGAACTGAAGCAACAGATCCAGAAACAGTTTAGAAACATCAGGTCACTGTAAATTCTATGCTACGCCTTCTAACAAAAAAAAATTCTATATTTTGCTGGCTTTTGAGCGTCAAATGTTTCTGAAAGTTCTTATTAATATATCTTAATTTCCATTACTTTTTCTATTTAAATTTCCGACCCTGGTTGATTTCGGAAGGTGTTTTTGGGAACCAATTCATGATCTGGTACAAGTCTGGAACACAAAGAGATCTCTAATTGGAACATTAATTTTTCGATTTGGTACAATTCATGATCTGGTACACATATATATATGTACATATATATGTACATATATATATGTACATATATATGTACATATAGGGTTTTTTGCCGAAAAATGAATCAATAGTTCTCTTTTTACTAATATATATATATATATATATATATATATATATATAGCATTCGCGATGAATGATAAGCAAACGTAAAAACACATATTTTTACCAAGAAATATTAATCAAAACCGATGTTATACCTACTAATATTCATAGATAAACTACTTTTTATAACTTATATAATATCATATGATGAATATTAAGAGAATTTTCTAACGTTCATCATTAGTGAATGTTAACCGAAGTGGATATTATCGGTTTTTTTGAAAATTATTTGTTAATATTCGTCCACGATGAATGATAATCAAAACGTATAAAAACATATTTTTCCAATAAATATGAATTAAAATCACGTTATAACTACTAATATTCATCAATAAACTATTTTTTATAACTTATAATATCATATGATGAATATTAAGGGAATTCGCAAACATTCATCGTTGATGAATGTGTAGCTTCCCTCTGGATCCGGTCCCTATATATATATATATTGTTTTTGTTTGTAATCGGTCTTTGTGCATTAGTTAATTATAACAAAATGTAAAAATTTATACGGAAGTGTTTGACCTATTGGGTCGGGTTGACCCATTTCAAACCCACACTAAAAATATTTAGTTTTGCCTCGACCCACCTGTCCATTTGGTGACTAGTACTATAAGATGCTCATCTTTTCTTCTTTGTTATAAGCCAAAACATGTACTTTCTGCAGTGCCCTTATGGACTGTGTAGGGTGTGAAAAGTGCCGTCTGTGGGGAAAACTTCAGGTTCTTGGCCTCGGAACTGCACTAAAAATCCTATTTTCTGTTGATGGTCAAAAACACCCAAACCAGCCTGTAAGTATTATATACATGGCTTCTTCAAAAATTGTGTATTTTTATTGGTAAATTTATAAATTTTATTTTCCTGGATCATAGCTGCAGTTGCAAAGGAATGAAGTGATAGCGTTGATGAATCTGCTAAATCGGCTCTCGGAATCACTTAAATCTGTCACAGATATGGGGTCATCCGCTGCTATGAATGGGTTGGTTCTAGAAACTCCAGTCAAAACATTCAATTTGATTCAAAGATTACAGGAATCATGGATGTCTCATTGGTAATATTTCTTGCTTCTATTCTACAATATCCGGTAGAGGTGGCAAAATGAGCGGGTCAGTCTGATCGGGTAACTGGTAGTGTTTGGGACAGGGTAAATTTGGTCGGGTCCGGATTGACCCAAAACTCTTTTTTTCCAATGCTATTAAAAAATGATTTCAAATATTATATGTGTTAAATATACACTTTCAGCAACTTGACATATTTCTTGTTAACCCGGTTCTTTTTAATTTTACATGCTTGACCCGTTTATAAGTAAATGGATCGAAATTGCCACCTTTAATTTTTGGCATGAGATGTTTATAGTCTACACTGTTACTTCTTTTTCAGGAGAAAGGATGTACCAATCTCTCCGCTATCTTGAACTCGCAATGCTTTCAGTTTTCAAAGCGACCCAAATCAGAGATAAGACATATTAGGTGAAGATACACACACATAAAATGTGAATAGAGGGAAACAACCACCACATGTGATGCTCAAATGGACTTTCATGTTCTCGTAACTAAAATGCTTTTGTTGTGTAAGGTGTTCATTAACTTTTTTTCCTTGTGGGAAAAAAATAACTCTTGTATGTTGTTAGATTGTTTAAAAGTGGTGGTGTTTCCGGCATCTTTATAAGCAATCAAGTTGACCAAAACTGAAGTTAGTATTAGTACTAATTCATTAACTTCATGATATTTGCATAACATCAAAGGTATTGAGGTGCTTAGATCATCCGTAATGGTAACATGTATGGTGGTGTGTTATGGGTGTCACATCAATCATAGCATGGTGGTATGATGGGATAACACCGTGCAATGGTAAATCCCCAACATGTTATGGTGTGTAGGCCTCACCTTTAACCTCACATTTTAATTTCTTTTTCATTTATTTTATAAACAAAAAAATGCATATTATTATTAACTAACAGCAATTAATTCTAACAGTCACATAGGAATTTTGTTTTAAAAAAGTCTTTTTATTTTTGTTTTTATTCAAGAAAGAAAATGAAAAAGAAAAACAAAAACAAAAGTTCTGACGGGCCGCACAAAACCTCCACCCGCTCCGTTATACCCACCACGCCGCCGCCCCACCACGTCGGACGTTGCTGGCGTCGTGGTGCCACCACACCCTCCAATCGTGCCGCACTCCAAGTGGTCTCTTTGTCTTCTTCTTGACATTCATGTCATTATATTTTGTACACATATATATTTGAATAAATTAAATTAAATAAATATCTAAAACAAATTTTCAAAACTTGGTCACATTTCACTAGACTTATTTTTGTGTAATTTTTGTCGAAAGAAAAAAAAAATTAGAACTTCTTTTAGCAGGTGTTGTTTAGAAATCGCACATTCGTCACGTGCCGGATGAGCTCGCCATCTAAAGTACGGAAATTATCAATTTCAATTCAGTGATACGGAGTAATACTGATCAAAAAAATTTCAGTGATAATAATTAAATAGAACATACACTCATACAGTGAAGCAAAATTCAGAGCGAAAGTAAACGAGGGAAGAAGGAATGAGCTCGTCAGGGGACCCTTTTTGTTCCGCAATTCCTCTCCTCATCATCCTTCCACCACTGCTGCTAGGTACCATTAGAACCCAACCCTAAATTAGAAAACAAAAAAAATCAATACACTGAATTGTTGTTATATGTTAATGTAATTTGTTAAAATTATTGAATGTTGTGTGATATCTATACGCTTACGTAGCTGTAGTGTATGTTTAATTGCGAAAACAAAACCCAGACTAGGGTATTAGTGTATTTCTGTATTTACCCTCAGCTCAATTTGTTTTGGTTGCTGGATAGAACTTCTTGTGTAATTTAAAATTTGCTTTAAGTAGCTTCAGCTGGAAACAAAAATTTTAAGGAATATAATTTGGGGAATATGGATCCAATAAGTTTGATTGTTTGGGGACATTTTAGTTATTGCGTCAATTTGAAATACAGAAGTATTTTGAGTTTTGATACTCAACATGTTTATGAATACTATGAACTAGGAAACGTTTAATGGTAATACATACTTACTACAGGTGAAACTTAGAGAAATCGTTGTGTTTATTAGGTAACAAACTAACAACCTCTAGTTTAACCAGTTAATCTAAGAAATAAATCAATCCTAAATTAATCTAAATCAAGATATGTATTTAAATGGGTTCAACCTTTCTCATTTTACTGTTTTATTATATGTTCTAACACTATCCTTATTTTAGTGTACACAATAAAATACACACAGACTAATCTGCTGTAACTTATAGGTTGTGATCTTATCGTTAATTTGTATATATTTTATCAGTTCCGTTGGGGCATCATCACCTGCTGTTGCCACTAATGGTGGTAGCACAGAATGGTTGGGTCATGGACAGGGATCAAAAGTAGGTTCTCAATCTCGAATGGGTTCACAGCCCATGTGGATTTCATTGAGTGCAAGTGCTGGCGGTTCGGCTCTTGGCTCATCTCAGCCTTCATGTAGACCGTGGGAAAGAGGTGATCTTCTAAGGCGATTGTCTACATTTAAGCCTGCAAATTGGTTTGGAAAGCCTAAGGTTGGAGTTATTCTTATTTTCGTTTTGTCTGTTTATTGTGTTGTCAACATCTTTACCTTGCATTATTGGAACCTCCAGTAGATCAAATGACCCATATTAATTGCAATCGTCTCCACCATTAATGTTGCTTTAATATCACTACCACATTTTATTGTTGTAACAAATAGTATTTTGTCAATACAAAAGTTGGCTAAAAAAAGAAAAAAACACAATCACAAGACCTGACTCACTAGTGCTGCTTCCATATTTGTAGTTTACTACAAGATCCTTTTATATTCTTGCACTAGCTCATCACCCCTGCGATGCATGGTAATACTAAAAACGTCAAAAGTTGTTGTGAAGTCTGTAAGTGTGACAAAAATACAGTAACAAAAAGTGTTTTGTATCATATTGAAATAATAATTAATTATACATAGTTAAAAGAACTTTGTTTATGGAGTAGTTGTTTACGGTAGAAGGAAAAAATATAGAGTACCATTTTATAAGAAGTTTATCTTCCATAACATAAGCTTATATCTAAAAAGTACATAATCATTTTAAGAAACATACATCCAAAAATCCCTAATTTAACAAATAAGAAGTTGGCTTCTACATAGACCAAAAACATCTCCATGTCATCCGTGTCTATTTTCTCGTATGTAAACTGTAAACAGCAAGAGCATATATGATTTAAACTAAAAGCTCCAAATCAAACATGTAACAAAGTTAACTGCATTTTATACTTTCTTAATAGTCATCTATATTATGTTGTTTAGTCGTTTATAAAAGTAGACATGGTTACGTAGATCATCTCTTTCATAGAATCGGTAAATAAAAAAAATAAGGATCATCATCATTAGAACATATTTGAGGAGCATTTATTCACGATATGTATTAACGGTGAAATTTAAATTGAATTGGCCACAATGTTTAATTAAGGGAAACATGGCTTTCAAAAAATGAGGTGATGAGAAAGATTCAGACTGGTAAAAATAATACGTAATTGTCAGAAAACAATAATTTAGCATCAACCCAAAGGTAAAATAATAATAATAATAATATGGTTTTGGCTGGAACAAAAAAATGAAACGATACATTATAAAATTACATACGTGAAGAAGATGGAGTCATGGAGATTAACAAAACAAATGGAGAAATCAATTGCCAAGATGAATATAAATAAAAGACACGATTTAAAATGTTATGAAGGTTTTAAAGGTCAACGGATGAAGGAATATGTTCTTAAAATATATAGGTTTGTGAGAGATTTTTGAAGATTAAAATTGAGCTTGAATTGAAGAAAAATGTTAAGGAAACCGTTGTTGAGGCTTTGTGAGAAGAAGGAATGAATTGATTACAAACAAAATAAAGTAGTAATAAATTTTGGGACAGTTATTATCATTTTAAAAACTGAAAAGTTACATCCGTAATTTTAAGTGGGGTACAATGGAACCGTTTCATTTTTGGCATAAAGACATAACTGCTTGCATTTATTTTTGGCGGGAAAGGGGGGTTAAATGGGTGACGTGGCATCACTAATTAATGGAGGATTAGGGAGGCTAATATCCCTTTTTATTATGCTGGATAGATAGATAGATAGATAGATGCAGGTTGTGAGTTCACTTGCCTGTTCAAGAAGAGGCTGGGCAAATGTGGATGTTGATAAAATTGAATGTGAGTCTTGTGGTGCCACCCTCAAATATGTAGCACCAGATTCATGGACTCCTACAGAAGGTCAATATTGTTGTTATCCGAAATCTTTGACGTACAGTTAATATGCATTTGTACTTTTTTCTTTCAGATGATAAATATAACTATATTATATGTTTTTTATAATCTTTATTTTCATACGCTAATAACAGGTCATAATGTTGGTGAAGAATTCGCCAATCAGCTCGACGAAGGACACCAAGTCATTTGCAATTGGAGAGGGAACAGCTGTGCTGAAAGCATAGTCCAGTTCCGCCTACTCCTCCATCAGCATTAATAGGGGGTTATAAGGACCGTTGTGATGGATTCTTTCAATTTCTCTACTTGCCAATAGTGGCTGGTACTACACTTGAACAGATGAGGGTCTCTAGAGGCCAGGAAATTGATCGTTTTTTGGTCAAAACATATACTTTCACCACTGGGGAATCCTGGTGTAAGGCAGACATTGCTTTCGGCGGAGAATAACCGAGAAGAGGCGTTATGCATATATTCACGTGTAAGATGCATGCATCACTTACATTGGGGGTACTTATTACAGCTGGCAAGATGATGGGGTCATCCTGTTTAATGGTGCATTATTAGTAGTATACAAAGCGGGCCAGCTTGGATTGTGTTGACCTGCAAACACTTTACTGTCCATTGTTTTAACTTTTTTCAAAACGATTAACTCGTTAATAATGATAACAAGAACAGTATTCATTCCAATAATAACCTAAAGTCTTGAATAACATGACTAGGAAGGCTGTGTGCATTGAAGATAGACTCTGGGTGACTTTCGATCCATTTGACCCATTTGACCGTTCTGTTTTTTATTGAAACGTTTAATTTATTTGACCCATAAGAAATAATAGACAACCGAAGTCGACCTATTAATAAGTAAATGGATTGTAATTGCCACCATTAGTTATTATCATCATCTGTAAGTTTTATATTTGCTCTAGTAATCTCTCGTCTTTCGTTAGGCCCAAAAGTTGATAAGCCTTTGTGGATGGGAGCCGATATGGCTTCCAAATGTTCAAGACTGTGAAGAGCATTCTGCTCAATCAGCTAGAAATGGATGCTTTTTCACCCCTATCAAAGATTGTGCCCCTCCAGAAGATCGACTTCTTAACAAAAAAAGTTTATATTCTTCAACCAAAAAGGATCCTGTACAGACTGAACATATACCGAGATCACCTTTGTTCGCCTATAGTTTATGTGGGGCCACAGTCAGAAACTTGGACTTCCGGTCCGTTCCTCGTCCTGCTCGTTTTGTTCCTAATATAAATGATGTTCCTGAAACAAGCAAGAAGATGGCCCTTACTCATGGAGTGAGTGCAGCAAGTGGAATCAATGGCTGGGTTGCCACTGACCTCGTAGAGAGAGATCAAAATGACCTTGATGAAGCAGCAACCACAGGGGAGGGAAAAACAATGTCAAATATCGGGATCGATTTAGATCTTACAATGGGGGTGGATTTTTGGGAGGAAATACTCAAAAAAGCGTGATACCTGAACAATATCAAGATGCAAATCTAGGGAAAGATCTAATCATCGGGCAGCCTGCCAGTAGTGAGGTTGGTGATCGTGCAGCATCGTATGAATCCCGAGGTCCTAGTACCCGGAAATGGATTTTGGATGAAGGTGGGAGCACTATCGATAGGCCTCATGTGGTGATGCAAGCTGATAGTGCTGAAGGTGTTGTCATTGACCGTGACGGTGATGAAGTCAATGATAGCAAACAGTCATCTGGTCCTTCTAAACGTGTCTGTGAGCGTGAGTCTCATGTTTTTGAATCATATAGAAGAGATTCATCTGGTGCGGGCACTAGCCAGATCTTATATTTTGATATTGAACGAGATGCACCGCTTCATCCATCTACTATAGATTCAACACGGGCTTCCTCTATTATTGCAATGGACACGGTTTATCATGACGAAGATAACGATTCAATGGAAAGTGTTGAAAATTATCACCAGAGATGTTGGTGATATCAACTATCCTTCTACGTCGGCTTTTAAAAGTTCCGATATGAATGACGCATCAGATTTAAATCTCAGTAATCAAGCCCAACATAGTATTTGTCCTGCTTCGGTTCGGGGCCCTGGTGAGGTTGGGCTTAGCAGTACCAATGATGATGAAGTTGTAAACACTGATACCACCACGGGTCACCAGAGGGATGGTCCGAGCCTTGCTATTAGTGGAGGAAGCATTGGAATGGGGGCTAGTCATGAAGCTGAGATCCATGGTGCTGATGCTTCTCTTCATAGAACAGAAAGTGTCGTTGGGGACATGCAGCCAGTGGCTGAATTGACTGAAAACCAAGGGCAAAATAGTGAATTTGCTGCAGATCCTGTAGTGATGGGTGATTTTGTTCCTGAAGAAATGGATCATGATCGGATGTCGAGGTCGGTAGGAAGAGCAGACAGTGGGTCAAAAATTGTTGGGTCAGTCAAGGCGGAATCTGTTGAAAGTGGTGAGAAGACCAGTCGCATGAACAACCATGAGCATAGCACCCACCCTTCCCTTTCTTGCAATGCGGTTTTCTGTTCTGGGCTTGAAGCATCTAAGGATGAGGTGACACAGGCAGGGAAGTCATCTCCTAGGGATGAATTCACAAACTATCCGGTTGTAAATGGAATAGGTAGCTCCTTTTTGTTTCAATTTTCTGTCCACAAGTACTCATCTTCCTTTTTTTGCATATCCAACACATAAGTGGAGGTGGCAATATTGGTGTGCCTTGTGGGCCGAGTAACGGGTCAAAACATATTGGGGTCAAAATGTGTGATTTTGTAGTACGGTTCGAAATGGGCTGGGTTGACGTGAAACACTTTCTTTCTTTTTTAAATAGATATTTTGTCAAAAATGAATACGAAGATTATATGATTTTATTAGTAATATCAATTTCTTTAAGAAAATGATTCAGGCAGTTTTATTGATTGAAAATTCACTTCAGTGAATTCCGACCCATTGGACACATTCTTTTAAACTTCATTTTTTTTACCTTCAAAGATAAATCAAACCCGAGTTGACCCATTCATAAGTCGGTCAAAATTGCCAGCTGTACGCAACCAATCAGATGCACACATCTGTATGCACTTGGTCCTACTGGGCAATGGACATACATTGGGAGTTGCATGATGCTAACCTGTGTTGCAGCAATGTCTTCTGACATGACCACCGTTCTGCTACTTACCCCACGTGTGGTTACTTGTTACTAGAGGTAGCAGAATGTGCGGTTGGGTAATGGTTCAAAATGAGCCAGGCTGATCCGCCAAGTCTTATTTTATTTTTTGGTCTTCTTCTTTCCTGAACGTTATGAATACCTTTTTTATATTATTTTAAAACACTGTATATGGTTACAATGAATTCCAATTTATGATATAAAACAATTAGGAGGTTTTCATGGATTGTGAATACACTTTGGGTGACTTTTGACATGTTATCATGTTGGTAAATGTTTTGAAGTTTACCCAATTCACTTGTTAGAGGCAAAGTATAACACAAATTGACCCGATCATCCATGAATTGTTTTCAGCCACTACCTTTACTTTTTACTTTTTTGTTTCTATCTAAAAAACTGTATTGGTGGATGGCTGAATTGGTTGTCGTTTTTATGTAGGTCCTCCAAATGGAGAAAGCAACTTTGAAGAAACTGAAGAGTTTGATCCACTTAAGCATCATAATTTTTTCTGTCCTTGGGTAAATGGGAATGTTGCTGCCGCTGGTGTTTGCGAAAGTAATTGTTCCAGCTCCAGTGCTGGCGCTTTAGCCCTTTGTGGCTGGCAGTTGACCTTAGATGCTTTCGATGGCTTCCAAACGCTTGACCCAAATCAAACTGTTGAATCAGAATCCGCTGCTTCGTTGTATAAGGTGTGTAGTTTTCACTCTATTACTTCATAAGGATGATCATTATGCAGATGCAGATATCTATAGTTATATGAGCTCTTAACTTGGTTTAACACCCTTTGAGCCATATCTGACTATATACTTGCTGATTTCTGTGTAACGTTTCATTATCAATTTTGTTAAAGAATGTATTGCTAATTAGGATTTCAAATGAGGTACTTCATCTCTAAACAACCAACATGCTTGTGGTAATGCAAAAAGTAAAAAGAAAAAGGAAACTCCAGTAGGCATAAAATGGCTAAAAGAAAAGTGTAGGTATCAACCATCACCAAGATGGCCTAGTGGTTGGCATCTTGGTATCCTCACAAGAGGTCTCAGGTTCAAACCTCACTAGCTGCACATTTTGAGGTGGCCAGGGAAAGGGTTGGAAACGGTCACGGGATACCCCACTTAGGCCGCATACATCTAAGTAAAAATACTCGCCCTCCCCGGGTAACCTGAACAGGGAAAACTCCTATGTTTATGTTTTGTAAAAGGGTAGGTATCATTTGGGTACATTCTTGTTTTAGATTTTCTGGTTACTTTTCTAAAAATGTGTTGGGCACCATTTCTGCTCGAGTTTTCTGTTGACCATATGCACCCAACCTGGATTTTTTGTTTGCATCGTTAGCAAATATGTTGTTCGTTAATAAACAGAGTTCTATTCGCTCATTAGCTCTACTATGTTGAACACATACGTAACCTGGCATTAGTTTTTGCAGGATGATCGTCAAATTTCTGGTCGTAAGCTCATGACACGGCACTCTCTCAGCAGAAACCATGGGCCAAACTGAAACCACCGTCTATTTGTAATCTGAAATATTCAAGTTTACGTTTGTTTTACAACTTGATGATATAGTATGCATATCTGCATAGCAGGCATGCTTGTTTCCCGTGATCTCCATCAACAAGTTCAAGAACTGTCCTTTTTATGGAATATATTATGCCCTAGTATGTATCTAGACCCTTATATTGCCCTTTTAGCCATTTCAAGCTTAGTTTCATCCTTTCTTGCTTATAACAGTTAATAATAATGCGTTTATTGAAACGCCATAGACTTGCGGAGAAATATAGAGTCTTGGGTAGGTAGGATGATGACGTTGTAAGATGTTAGAGACACATCATCATGGTTGACTATTTATATGGAAAGTGTTTCAAATGGTTATTGTTCATATCTTTCTTACTGAAGAAATTTGTTGCCAGACCAATGTGACCTTACCATGAGTAAGATCTGACTCTCTTATCCGTTCTTTAATGCATGAAACTGAATAAATCCGAGATTGGAATCCTTTAGTGATGAGTTTATGCATGTTTGCCATATTCTCATGGTCCATGCATCGAATACCATTTTCTTCAGCACTTGGTTAATTCTCCAGAGATTTATGTGATTTTATGCTTTGATGATAAATAACCAAATACTATACTTGATTTTGAAGTATCAATTTATTCAAAATTTGGGGTGTCATACAATTTGTAAGTAAATATTTAGGCTTGGATGCCAAACTAGTTATTCATGAATTGCATGCGAAACCACTTATATTTTTTAACAATTTCGTGAACAGAATAATTTAGGCTATATAAAGGTTGTGTTGGCACTTTGAGGGATTCCGAAGGTTTATAGGGCCTGAGAGTTTAGTTCTAATAATTTACTGCCCCTATTTGATCCGATCTTTGATATCTTACAAAGACGGTACGAGCATTGGCGGATCCAGTGTGTAATGACTGGGATCACAGCCCCCCACGACTTAGGCTCAAGTATTGTAGAAATCTTTAACTTTATAATGGTTACTTTAGCCCAACCCTTTACTTACGGACTACAATTTTAGCTTTAAATTGGCGATTCTTTTTGAACCACAAGCCTCTTTTTATAATAAACTATAGTTTAAACATGTGTTTACACACAGGTCTTGAATTCGTAATTTGATTTTTATAAGTACGTAAATAATGCATATGATAACTGCAAAATAACAATTGATTTATCAAATAAAAGTACGGTATTTCTTTTTATTAAATATTGTTAATAAAGTGATCTAATTGAATTTTATAAGTGAAAGTGTAATTTTATATTTATGATGTTATAAACCCATTTCTTATATTATATTTAACTTAAAATAAGATAAGATGGTGTAGATATTTATATTAAATTAATGATTGATATATTAATATAATATATGCTAAATCAATAATATCTATTTTAATTGTTGCTAAACGTAAAAAGTAATATAGATGGTTTACATGTCGATCAAAGATGGTGTATTTGTAAATGTAAAAGGAGATATAGGTAATGGTTATCTAAAATTAATTTATTTAACATCCTAATTTAAATTTAATTAATTTTACATCAAATAATGGTATTTGATTATGATTTAAGCTCTTTTTATTAAAATTGAGAAACTTTCCTTTTTGAATCACAAGCCTCTTTTGTCAGGATCGATAGATCTAGTCAAGAATTAAGCTTTGAACAATAATCAAGAAATTGCGAAATAATACATGATTATAATATCTATGAACAATCACAAAATAAAAGAACAATTAAATCACAAAAAGCTTCAATATTATTAAGAATAATAATACGAATACACGGCTGTATTATGGTTAAACCTTGAAGCTATCGTTAACCTAATATAGGTTCTAAAGATCTCTATTTATACCATATAGAGTCTTGTACATGTTGTCCTACTTTTGTGGAAGTAAATACATTCCATATACAACTCTGTTAATCGAATATTATTCAAACAGTAGTAATATTGATAAAACAGTGAACAATATTAACTATTTACACTAACAGTATTAATAGTGTAAACTATACTAACAGTACTAATAACGTTGACAGTAGTAATCTTGAAGCTTGAAGTAGTAGCTCTTCTAACAGTAGTAACTTCTGATAGCAGCATTAATCTTCAACAGCACAAACCATGCTACAAGTAGAAACTTGTACTAACAGTAGGAACAACTTGGAAATTTTCAACCCAGCATCTTTTTATAATAAATTATCCCTGATAATTTTTTCTCCTTCCCTGGTGTGGGACTCTTCGCTTTTTACAATTTATCTTCTATGCTAACTTAAAAGGACCACATAATGTGATGAGCTATATTGTCTTTTGAACATTATATTACTTTCATAAACGTAAGAGTTGTCAGGAAAAAAAATAAAATTGGAACATTGTACGGTAAGTTATCGTTTTAGCCAAACACGTTATGAACCGAATTTATTTGATCATGTTATAAACCCGCCCATATTTTGTTGGCCCTCCATGAAGTATTTTCCAGGATTCACCACTGAATACGAGAAGAAAAGTATTTCAAAATCGAAAGAAATCGGAAGGGATTCTGGCTACAAAGAAATAACCTCATTAATATATTTATTGAGTGTAGCATTACTCTTCTGAAAATTCTATGCCCGTCGCAACATAAAAGCCATCAGTATTAACCTAAAAGGGTTGTTTGTAGAAAAGAGAAAAAGATTAAGGGGAAAAAGAAACCAACTTATATTTAAGAGAAATGCTAGGATCACATAAATTTTACAAACATATTTTCACAAAATGATGTGGAGTAAAATATGGATTAGTTGCATGCTTTTCTTTTCTCTCATTGTTCTCTCTCTTGATGTGATTGGTACAACAATATTTTTAAAACTATTTTTCTAAAAATTATGTGGATGTATCATTTCTCTATATTTAAAGAAAACTGACTTACATTAATTATGAGAATGATGATTATGATTACAAATAAATAGAGTATTATTCCATGGTTGGTCCACGTGATTTACCCATTTTTACACCGTCAGTCTCAGGACTTTGTTTTTCGCATTGTCAATCCAAGAAGCCAATTTAGTTGCGCGTTAAGTCCCTCCCCAGTTAAATTTAATATTTCAATTGTTAAGTATATTTTAATGAACAAAAATACCCTTATTTACTTTCTTCCATTTTTATAATTTCTTTTCCTAAAATGGGTCGGATCTTTGGGTCTAACATATGCATGTTTTTGCTGCGACCGACCCATGACCCATCAAAACGATCAAGTATGAAAACACCCATCAAAACGGTTTGGTATGAAAAACACCCACTAAAACGATCCGGTATGACAAACACCCAAATTCAGTTTAAACAACAACATTTAAAATATAGGGTAAGTTTCACGGGGAAGAGGAACGAAGGGAGAGACTATTTTGCAATTTTGACAAAATTGTGAAACCTACCTGAAAAAATGCTTAAAAATTGTCCAAAATTTTGTACAATTAGAAAACTTATTAATATGCAGGATTCAATCACAATGTTAAAGAACGTAAGATGCAGTAACAATTATACAAGATACAATAATAAATATACACGATGCAGTAAACAAGTAAACACGATGCAGTAATAAATATACACGATGCAGTTCACTTTCAAGATACAGTAATCAAGATTTACAAACACATAAAAATATTAAAAAAACATAAGATGCAGTAAGAATATACTAACTACTAGTAGTTTTTTTATTTCAACACATAAAATGCAAAAAATACATAAGATGCAGTAACAATATACAAGATGTAGTAAACAAGTACTAGTAATTTTTCGATTTTAAAAATAAAATCAAGTTGTAGACACACATAAAAAATGCTAAAAATCATAAAGTGCAATTACAATATACAAGATGCAGTAAACAAGTACTGACACAAATATATATTAATTGAATTAAGATGGAGTAATGCACGATGTAGTAGAAAAAAATATACGATGCAGTTGATTTTTTCAGATCTAGATCTGAAAAGTATAATACTTTTCAGATCTACTTTTTGATCTAGATATACGAGTTACCATATCCAGATCTATATAGTGGTGGTGGTAGTAAAGATGATGAATAAGTGGTGTTGACGGTGGAGCGGCGGTGGAGCGGCGGGAGAAGATGGAAAAACGATCAAGGTTAGTTACGTCCGGTGGATGCCGGTTCACCAATAGTGGTGGTTCGCATCTTAACTCTCTGGCCGCAATATCCGCCATCGTTTCTCTGGTCACAGCGACGGTAATGGTGACGATGGTGCTGGACGGTGACGGTGGACGGTGACAGTGGTGGTGGTGTGTGTAAAATAGAGAGTGTTAGTGTGTGTAAATTATAGAGTTTGTGTGTGTGTTTGTGAAGGGAGAGAGAGAGATGACTGCTCTAGTTACCCATTTTATCTTAACTTTGTCAAAATTGCAAGTTAGTCCCTCCGCACAAAAACAATTGCAAACTAAACCCTCGTGACATGACATGATCTACACCATTGATAGATGGAATGGATGGTGGATCTTTTTGTGCCCCTCTTACCCTCCAAAAAGAGCATGCTCCTCTGATCTGGAATCAAATAATTTCAAGAAAGCCCTTAAAATAATTTCAAGAAAACCCTACTATAGTCTAAGTTTAACGGTCTTCTTCTTCCTTAAGATATAATTTCAAGAAAACCTACTGAAGTCAAAATTTAACGGTCTTCTTCTTCTTTAAGACAACTAACAAAATTTCAATTTTTAAATTCAATTCAAGAAATACAAGAATCACAAACATTATGGATAACAAGGGGCCGGAACCAGGTGGCGATCGTGACATGTGCCACTAGCCAATTTTCCGTTCATAGTGTATTTTTTTAATACTATTTGATATACTAGATATGAAACTACTCTTTAATTTTCAGTAAAAGAGATCCCGTTTTCAAAATTGTATGATTTAGTAGCTTAAAATTATTTTATAACCCGTTATACTTGATTAAAAAGGATTTGAGTCAATGTATTTTGTTATAATGTCACATTTATAGTCGTTCTCTGAGAAAATATATTTGTAAAGTTTGTGTCACCCTTACATTTAGTTCCGTTCTTAAAATTATCCAATCTATTCCTTTTATAATTCCTATATTTGATTAAATATGATTTGAGACATGTATTTTGTTGAAATCATACATTTCATTTGTTTTATTTTAATTAATATTATATGAAATACTTGTGCAACCCATAAATTTGATCATGGCATGGCTCCACCCCTGGATAACGACAACTGAAAGAAGTTATCGAGGACATTTTTTCGCGTTTGGAATTAAGTGATGTTGGTCGACTTGAGTTGTTAATCACAAATTTGATAGACTTGTTTCTACTGAAATATCTATTAATGCTTACAACTCGAGAATCGGCAATAATTTGAGTTCTTTTGGGCGGTGTTGTTGGTCTTTGTTATCATGATCAATATAGGGTTCTTTGGTGTGTACATGTAAACGTTGACATGAATATGATGATTGATATTCGTGAAATCTTGAGAAACCATGTCATGAGTGGCGACATCATTAGCCTTATTTCTTACAACGTGGTTCTTTTTCCTTTTCGTGTTTTTTCTACCACACAAAAAAATAACAACCACCACATGCGTATGTTGTTGATGGTTAACATTGTTAGTAGTCGGGTTACAAGGATTTCGGTTCCACAAAGTTTGACATTTAACTACAGGTTTCATGTTGTCATCATTCCAAACACTAGTAATGTTTGGTTGGGATATGAGATCGCTATGTGCAAGTTGATTCAAATGACATTCAGTATTACTTTGTCTACATGTCCCATGATCGTTGTTGGATAATCATATATTTGGTTGCAAACCGGGTCGCTAACCTTCATCCGTCTGATAATAGAGACGATCACCGATCAATGATCTTGTCCCATCAAGATTCCATCTACATCCTCACCTTCCAGGACAACAACACTCCCGTCTACCAAATCCACACCGCCATTGACTTCCTCTTTCCACCTATCGCCCCACACATTCCATTTGACGACAACGACAACAGTTGTCCACGTATGAACTCAGTCGGTTTTGGTGCGGGGATTGATGGCAGGTGGTGCATCTTTATGGTCAGATTGGCCCACCCTACAAACATTCCTTACTCACGTCTTAACTTCCTACTATTGGCCCGCATTCGACCCGATCTCACTGGGTACCATCATATAAGTATGCTCATCAGTCTAGTCCGAATGGGATTGTTGAAAACACTATATTTGTTTAATTGGAGTAGGTATCAATTTTGAAGATGACGAAGGATCCGCTCTCAAATGTCCCTACAATGATGATCTCGGCCAGTCCAATGTGACACCTAGATCCTTGTACTTACCATGACTCAATGAGGAAGATCAACTCTCTTATCAGCTCTTAAATGCATAAAACTGAATAAAACTGGAGTTGACTCTTTTATTGATGAGTTTATGTGTTGATTATTGAATACCAATTTCTTAACACTTGTTAATGTAACGTCCGACAAAAAAAAAATTTATTTTAAAAAAAACATTTTACATTTACCCATTCATAATAAAATATGAGGTTCAAATGCTTAAAAACGCAACGGGAAACGAGTTGGATCGAAAAAAACAGATTCCGAACAGAAGGGATTTCGCCCGGCGACCACCCCCCATCGCCCGGCGACCGATTTTGGAAAGAGGAGATTTCGCCCGGCGATCACCCCCATCGTCCGGCGACCACATGCACTTCAAAACAGCCCAAAACTCTAACTTCAGACGCGCATAACTTTTGACACGTTAATAATTAATCTACCAAATTTTGCAGACACTTTTCATATGGCATAACGAAGGTTTCTCAATTGACACTTTTTCAAAATTCACGCTAATGACGGTTTTGGACTTAAATCCAAAAAAATGACCATTTGGACACTTTTGAGAACCAGCTTGTCAAGCCGAAGGGCATAACAACAAACTCATAATGACCATACTTTGTACGGAAAGCTGTCTTTGGAATATCTTCTTCCTTTACTTTTAGTTGGTGATAACCTGATCGAAGATCGACTTTCGAAAAGAAACTGGCACCCTGCAGCTGGTCAAACAAATCATCAATTCTATGTAAAGGATACCTATTCTTAATGGTCACCTTGTTTAATTATCTATAATCAATGCACATTCGCATTGAACCGTCCTTCTTTACAAATAATACTGGAGCTCCCCAAGGTGAACTATTAGGACGTATAAAACCCTTGTCAAGAAGCTCTTGCAACTGCTTCATCATTTCTTGCATTTCGGTGGGAGCTAGTCGATATGGAGTTTTGGCAATAGGAGCAGCTCCTGGAATAAAATAAATTCAAAACTCAACTTGCCTATCAGGTGGTACACCAGGGAGTTCATCAGGAAAAACGTCAGGGAATTCATTTACGATAGGAATATTAAGAAGTTCCACTACTGCTTTAGAATTATCAACCACATGGGAAAGAAACGCTTGGCAACCGTGTGATAAATATCTTCTAGCTCGAGCATAAGTACAGATTAGGATTGATCTATTAATACGTTCACCATAAATAGTCACTTCCCTTCTGCTACGAGTCCTTAAGAGAATTATTTTCTGGTGACAATTAATAACTCCTCTATTTCTTCCCATCCAATCCATACCTACAACAACATGAAACTCTCTCATTTGCATGGGAATAAGATCTATTTTAAACACTTCGCCATCTATTTCAATATTGCAATGTAACAACCACCAAAAATATCAGGTTAATACTTAACTCCATCTCCACCTAAATCTGGACCTGACCTTCTTAAGGGTCTAAGTTAATACTGTTTGAGAAGTTACTACTGTTGGCCGTAGTTAGTACTGTTGGTTAGAAGTTTATACTTCTTACCGGGTTAATACTGTTGGTACAAACTCTTAAGTTAATACTGCCCGTACAAAGTTGAGTTAATACTGTTGAGAAACACTTCAGTTAATACTGCTAGTGGGAGTTTCTACTGTTAGTAATGTTTCTACTGCTTTCGTAAAAATCAAAGTTTCTACTGTTATCATAGTTAGTACTGCTAGCACAAATATCTCAGTTAGTACTGGTAGTGCAATTGTCACCGTTTCTACTGCTAGCACAAATACTTCAGTTAATACTGCCAGTACAATTCCTAAGTTAATACTGTTCGAGAAATACTTCAGTTAATACTGCCAGTACAAATCCTAAGTTAATACTGTTAGAGCAAATTCTTCAGTTAATACTGCCAGTACAAAGTCTAGTTAATACTGCCAGTACAACGTCAAGTTAATACTGCTAGTACAAATTACCTCAGTTTCAACTGTTGGTCAGTTTCTACTGCTAGTGAGTTTCTACTAGTAGTCGAGTTACTACTGCTTGTGTTACAACTGCTAGTCAGTTTCCACTGCTAGTTCAGTTACTACTGTTAGTCCAGTTTCTACTGCCCGCATTAATTAATACTGCTTGACATTCAGTTACCACTGCTAAGTAGTTAACACTGCTAGCACAAATCACCATTTCCACTGTTAGTTCAAAGTTTCCACTGTTAACACATTAATGTCCCGAACAAATTATGAAATACTAAGTGTCAATCTATTACCAGTGAGATGCTTAAACGATTTTAAGACCAATCAAGTGTTGCCCACACACACAGCAAAACCTCCTGCCCGATTTAAAAGCTTTCTAAGTAGCTCAATAAGTTAAGTAACCATTCATATTCTGTAAAAAGGAACATTAATATTTGAAATAGAGTTAACTGTGCACGCAAAAAGGGTTATGATTACCTCTTTTCTCTCAAAATCGGCCAGCAAACCTATTTCCCATAAAACCCAATCAATTAACTTGCACTCCCCATAAAATCACCTCCACCTTCACCCAATCACATTCCTGGATAATAAACTTATACACTCCACCTCTTATTCTTCTGTTAACACCTGCAGAAGATCTTTCATTTACACTCAAAACACTCTCATCTATCTTCTTTCAAACACTCTCAACACTTGCACGGTTTTCACAAAAGATACCCAGATCACTCATCACCTTCATCCAGTATCGATCACTCCAGAAAACCTGCTCAAACTCAACCATTCTGTGGACAGAACCTCATCAATCCAAACATACATCCCTGGTCGAAGAGGTAATCATAAAGTGCAAGAATGTTTACATTCTATTCTGCACAACCCACATATTTTCATTCTATTTACTGTTACATTTCTTAAAATATGTATGTATTAGGGTTTTTGTACTTGAAATATGATAATGTTTTGCAAATAAAACACACACTTAAAGTTTGTTCGAATCATTTACATACGGATTTTATAAAAAGTTATGTGTTTTTGGTAAAATAAGAAAATTTGACAACTTTCTGTCCAGATTTTCAAGTTAACTTTGGACAACCGTATCCCCCTCTATTCTTCATAAAAATGGTGACTCTAAACTGGGAATAACTTGCTTTCTAATCTTTCACACAAAACCTAAATCATACATCAAAGACCTAATATTTTGAGGTGTATCAAGAAGACGCCCAGAAACTGTTTAGTTTTGCTAAAGAGAGTCACGAAACAAACCACACAACCCTGGGCAGATTCATCATTTAAAAATAGTGGGTAACCAATTCGTATGAACTACTATATTAAAGCATATCGCTAGACATTAATGGACACATTCTTACTGGACTAGGTCACGGTTAGAGCATCCTTTCCGGATTTGTAACTTGCTCACAGAATTATACTCGTTAAACTCAGCTCACAAGGTGAGTTCATTGTCCCCTCTTTCTGATTTCTATTTTTGGGACTGAAAGCATGCAATTACTTTAAACTTTTGGTTGAACTTTTACGTACTATCAACTGCTTTTGAACTATTTTACGCGAACTGTGGTATGTCAACATGTTAAGCTTGGGTTTTTCTTATACTCCAAGTCCCCTTTAACTAACCCACCACTAATTAACTCGTAGCGACGAGCCGTAGATATTATGGGTAGCATGCTATTTAGGGTAGGACCATCCCTCACTCACACTTCAACGTGGGTGCATAATATCGCCTTTTACTCATGTTTGTTGAAGAACATGCAGCTCTTATACTTTGGGGCAGCGGTCAGATAACCGGATTAGTTGTGGTCTCAAGGCTTATACATTCTCTCTTTACTACCACATGTTTACTTGCAATATCTTTATCAACCAAATGCTTGTTATAACTGTCCCGATTGGACAAACTCAGGGGTGATAGCGTCCGCGAATCGGACGGCTATACCCACACTTATGTCCACGATTGGACACACTTTCGGTTTACTTATTTCAAACTTTGAACTCACCAACTATGGCCATAGTTGACCCTTTTATTTTGGCATGCTTTTCAGGAGAACGTCGGTAAGCACGGATCATATGTGGGCTAATGCATGGGATTATGTCGACCAAGCCATTTAAACGGACTTTGAACTAAATTTTTGTATTATGTTTGTAATAATGCCGTATACTTTGTACAATTTGATGTATCTTTTGATGCCTCCAAGGCTGTCTTACCGTAATTTAAATGGTATGGTTGCTATATCTTTGTGTTGTGGAATCATTAGCTGTGACACCTCGTGTTTCCGCTTTAGCGGGGTGTGACATGCAACCCCTATACACATCACTAACAATCACAATTTTACTATCCGCAATATCAACTTCTAAAGGATGACTTAATTTACCAATTGGCGTATTTAAACATTCACAAAATGAAAGTGATACAAAAGACTTTATAGCTCCGGAGTCAAAAAGAACGTGGGCAGGTATAGAATTTATAATAAAGGTACCTGAAACCACATCATGAGACTCCTTTGCTTCTTCAGTAGTAATCTGGAAAGATCGAGTTTTTGGTTTTGTCCCACTTGTATTCCCCCTTTTCTCCGAGTCTTTTCTCTGCTCCGCCCTCTTCATATCCTCCTTTCGTTTTGGGCAATCAGCTTGCAAATGATCTTCCTTGTGACAATAATAACATAATCTGTAAGGACTCGGACAATTTGGAGCAAGGTGTCCGGGTTTACAACAACGATAACAATTACAACTCCCCATTCTACACTCCCCAAAATGCCTCCTACCACAATTGTTACAAATTGATATATCCCTTCCTCCACCTCTAGCTGGTTGTTGTGATTGCTGACGTCGTTGATATTGGAATTGTTGTTTCTCTCCAAATTTTGCCTTCTTGAATGGTGGTTGATAATAGGACGTCGATTGTTCCGCCTTTCTTTTATTTGCAGTCTCATTTGCCTTTAACCGCAAGTCTATTTCTCTAGCCAATGCTTTATTCATCATCTTGAGAATTGTATCATTCAACGTCGGATCAACAAACTCCCGAATCTCCGCATGCATGTGACGATAATAATGATCATGTAGCAACTTTGGGTTTGAGGTATATTTCGGACAGAAACGGGACTTATCATTGAATACTCCTGTATAATCGGAGATAGACATCCCCCTTTGATCAATAGCTAGAAACTCTCCCTTCAACTTGTCAACTTCAGCCACGGGAGCAAACTTCTCCATAAACATGTCTTTGAAAGTCTGCCACGGAAATTTTGAAGCCACCTGAAAACTATACATTTTAACTTGAAGTTCACACCATTCATGCCCTCTACCCTTCATTTGGTGGGCGGCAAAAAGCACCTTCAATCTTTCAGGACATTCATAGAGCATGAATGTCTCATCTATTTCATCCAACCATCGCATACTTATCATCGGATTCATTTCTCCTTGAAATTCCAGCTGTTTACAATTTGCAAAATTCTTAAAATCAAAGCGTTCCTTCTCTTTATTCATCCCCGGCTTGCAGCTTGTAATTCTAACATTTGTTGAGGTGTCTTCAGAACAGGAGATTTTTGTACAAATTCCTCTAACTTTAACTCAATAATCCGCTCAACTCTGGCAAACACAGTAGGGGCAAATTCTTCAAGAGCCTGTCCAATAATTCCCCTCAAATTGTTCGCATCTTGTGCATTTAGATTTTCATTATAAATACTATCATCTCGAATAGGAGAATGCTCCGGCGATCTCCCACTCGATCCTTCATTTCTCTTACTGGCACTTCCTTCTATATTTGATGCTTCCATTTACTATAGGTTTAACAAATTATTATTAACATAATAAAATATATCATAGTTCAATCATGATCATAATTCCTACATCTATCCATCAAGAACAACCAATCCTTGTTCCTTCATATGCTTAATAACATTGAATCACCCATGTGTCCTAGTATAATATAACCACGTTGGCTAGGCGTCGTTGTATTAGACCAAGTCCACATTTCTATTAAACATTACTAAACATAATCCGGTCCAATTGATGGTCACCCTTGATGCCACACAACTGTATAACTAGCACAACTTTAGTAATACACATAATCATGCAAATGTAGCGGTTTAAGTCTAGGCAACCCTATCGTGGATCACCCAATTCTCTTAAACCATCGCTCTGATACCAACTTGTAACGCCCGACAAATGATTTTTATTTTTTATCTTTAAAAAAAACATATTACATTTACCCATTCATACTAAAATATGATGTTCAAATGCTTAAAAACGCAACGGGAAACGAGTTGGATCGAAACAAACGGATTCTGAACAGAAGGGATTTCGCCCGGTGATCACCCCCCATCGCCCGGCGACCGATTCTGGACAGAGGAGATTTCGCCCGGCGACCATCCCCATCGCCCGGTGACCACCTGCACTTCAAAACAGCCCAAAACTCTAACTTCGGACGCGCATAACTTTTGACTCGTTAACAATTAATCTATCAAATTTTGCGGAAACTTTTCATATGACATAACAAAGGTTTCCCAATTGACATTTTTCCTAAATTCACGCTAATGACGATTTTGGACTTAAAATCCAAAAAATATGACCATTTGGACACTTTTGAGAACCAACTTGCAAACATTTTTACTCAATCATTCCATTTACCTTCCAGCAAGTTCACTTGCACATTTTAACATATCGACACACATTAAAGTGGTCCAAACCATCATTTTGACCAGTTTTAACGTAACGACCCATTTGGGAACCCATTTCGACACTTTAGTCAAAACTTTAAATTTCCATTCATATTACTTCCAACTGTACCAAAACTTTACATACCACATTCAACCAACTAAGTTAAACTCCAGGGTACATACAAACGACAACCATATTACATATTATGATTTATATCAAAAGACACTATCGTGGGCGATTTACACAACATGGTACTCGTAACGATAATTTAATAGAGGGTAGCTTGCCAAACCCGAATTATGCAAGTCTTTATTTACGCTACTTCTTTGCAATCGCCTTACCCTCCCTTTGCCCACTCAATTCGCTTGCACCTACAACATTAAACAACTAAATAGGTAAGCATTTTGCTTAGTGAGCATATAGGCAATCATATGAGTAATACATAACAACAACTGACAATCAACAACTGAGCTATTGTAGAGATTTTAACCACATAATCGGATCCGCTGGCAACTCACAAAGTGCACAATGTGAAATAACTGGCAACAACATAGGCTAACATAAGTTAACCAAATCTCTACAATGCATAATTCACAACACATAATGACGCGAGTATATAGTAAACGATCCACTCGGTTATGTGAACCTCTTGCACGTATGTAATCCGGAACACACAACCATTGCCCAAATAACCCCCATATCACTCACCTTGATGTTTAGGCAATTTTAATTCAAAGATCAACAACAAAGAACTCCACGTCTTTATAAGTGTTAGGAATGATTAATAGGTAAGGAATTCCAATATCTAGCTTCAATTTGATAGTTTAAGGCTTAATTCTTCCTTCTCTCCTCCTGCTCTTTCTCACGAACACCCTCCCTGTTCTTGCTAGAAATTTTTTGAAGTTCCTGCATGTATGTATGTGTATGTATCAATATATGTATGTATATATGTCTAGTTTATGTTTTAATTTAATTAAATGGTATTTACACTATTAACCCTCAACTCTTATTAGTTAGGCAGCTTAGAATATCACACAAATATAAATTTCGTACCCAACTTATACGATACTTTAAAATATAAATACTTTACGTTCATTATAATAATACCTCAAATTTTAAATTTTGAGGTGTTACAGTTAATCCTTACGAGATTTATGTGATTCTTTTGATGCTAAAACATCCTTTGGTAAGAGAAAACTAAAATATTGTACTTGATTTTGAAGTATCAATTTATTCAAAATTGGGGGTGTCATAAAATTTGAAAGTGAATATTTAGGCTTAGATGTCAAACTAGTTAAAATTTATTTGATTTGACGTATTGAATGCGAAGTCAGTTAATTTATTTAAGTTCGTGAATTTAATAAGATCGTACAGTATACTTTATTTAAATTTTGATGACGCCTAAAATCTTTCTTACAGGTTACAACAAATAACATCTTCTTCTTTTATCCTTTTTGTTAGGAACTACTCGGTATTAAACAATGAAAAATGATAACGATAACCTTCAAAATTGTCAATAACACTTTAACCCCTGAAAATTAGTTAAAACACAGTGTTTCTATTCATGCTGAAATTCATTAATGACAATCATAAGAGTTATGTGAAAAAAAACTCTTTATTTTGATATCTTGCTATTGTTAATGGATTCCTTTTTGTAAAGACGTAAAAACTTGATAAACAAAACATTAGCTGATTAAATATCTAAAAATACTTAAACCATAAAATTAGACTTGAATAGAATTGACCTGCTAATTTTATTAGGGATCTTTATTTCTAAAAAGAAAACAGAAAAATATATACAACTCGGGGTTTAATGGTTTTACTAACGTGTATCCCGGTGGCACATGTTAATGTGTATTTAATGAACCCGTAATTTTCTTAAATATTAGAATTTGTAATTTAATATATGCATAAAAAGTAATTATTAGATTAGATTAGTGTATGTTAAATGCAAATATTAATATTTAAAGAAATTTCGACTTCATTGAATACGTTAATTTACCCCGTGGCATACGTCAGACAAAACCGGGTTTAGTTTGCAACCAATGGAAACTTAAGGGTCTGATTTAATGTTTTTCTAAAGTGTCTTCTCATTGTCTCCGTATATATAAAAGTCCCAAATTAGCTCCTCAAAATAACAAAAAAGAAAGAAAAAAAAGACCCGCTCAAAAACCCTAGGGTTTGTTCGCCATTATCGCTTTCTACCTCCAGCGATCACAGGTATGTGTATAAGTTTAGGAAAATGTTTTTGAATTCTCAATCTATATGTTCGTGTATAAGAATATGTTGTTTTGCTTTAAATTTGCAGTAATAAATGGATCCACAACCAGAGCCAGTTACTTACATATGTGGAGGTCGTTTATTTTTCATTTTTATTTTTTTATTGTTTTGGTGTTTTGTGCAAATTAACACCTATTAAAGCACGTATATGGTATTTGAAAATCATTATATAGCTGATAGTGTCTGTTGATGATGTATAGATTGTGGCCAAGAGAATACTTTGAAGGTTGGTGATGTGATTCAGTGCCGAGAGTGCGGTTACCGCATTCTTTACAAGAAGCGAACTCGCAAAAGTAAGAAATCACTTCTCTGTGTAATATGTTTTTGATAATTTGATTATTATATAAAACTAAATTACACATCGATTGTTTTAAAAGATGTCATATATGTCAAGAGAGCTATAACAGACGAAGTTGTGTTTAATGCCGTAGCATGATAAGCCTCAAAATGACTACTTTTGATAGCCTGATTCACTATCTTACAGAGAATTGCTTATTTTCATTCTTATACTACACCAGAATACACCTTATGGTCTTCCCTGTTTGAGTAGTTGATATGTGTATGAGAAGCACACGTTTTAAAATGATTTTCTAGGTTTTTTATAGCTGCATGATACTTTGAGATTGACACATTTTTTTAAGCCGAACACATTTGATTCATGTTTATTTACTGCAGTTGTTCAGTATGAAGCTCGTTGAAGAACCCTATACAAGGGAAGCTTGAATCATTTTAAATAAGTATGTTTAGCACAATTAAATCATCTTGTAACAAGGGGAAGCCAAGTGGTTAACCAATGTGTGAAAATCAAATCTAATGGTATCGTATCTATGTTTCATATTTCAAATGCAGTGTGATCTTATCCTTTTTCTTTTCGGTGGAATGTTTTGAATAACAATTTTTTCTCCGAGTTATGAAGAAACATGTACTATTGGTATTAAATCATTTCACTTGCACAAAATGACTTGAACCTGTATTGCTATTATGACTTTGGGCTCAGTATGATACTGTGATTAGTTCCCACCACATCCTGCAGAACTTTAGCACCTTTCAAGAGTTTAAACAATATTGGTTCAGGCTCATCTATAGCTCATCTATAGCCTAGATCACGTCTCCTATTTCTACACCTTAAAGTAAAGACCTCTCCTAACACGAGTGGACCAGATGCAATCATGCATATGCAGACCGGACACTAGTTGAACCCTCTACTGTTTTTGTGGTTTGTTCCACGTCTTTATGTTAAAAGGTCAAGAAAAAGTGTAAATTCAAACTGTCAAATTTGATAACAGTGATGCTTATCATTATGAAATGTATACATGGTTCTTCGTTTCACTTATTTTGAAGGCGAAAAAGTTACCCAACTCATTTTGAAGGCGAAATAGTTACCCAACTCAACGTGCAATATTATTTTTGTGAAATGGTGTTCTGGATCTGCTCTTATTTCATTTCCTAGTAGAGCTGACTCAATTTAACAAACCATCTGGGAGTGAGTTAAATCTATAATGTCAAATTTGATCCTACATTTGCTGTGAAATGATGAAATCTAACACATACCTGGTGTGCCTGAGTTACCCATCTTCGAACATACAGAAAAATACATAGACAAAACAGTTTAATCAACATATCAATGATAACCATTACAGTGACGGTCTAAAATAACCAGACAAGTTTCAGGGATTATCGATGGTTAACAATTTTTCGATGGTAGCATTTGATGGATTTGGAGTAACGAGTGTAGGGTACCACTCATCATCATCATCCAAAAAATTTGACCAATCAAACATAGACTACAAGTTTCAACAAGATCTTGAGAGGCAATCCAAGTCCATCCAAGTGTCAAATAGTATCCAACGAGGCAAAAAAAAATCTCTTATCTCAGCAATACATGACACATGTACAACCCTTATTGGTACACATGATGCCAAACCTGATCTCCAATTTCAGGCAGCCACAAGTTGAGTGCACCCCATCAGGCCCACACACTTGGTTTGTGGTTTGGCCTTCCCCTTTATGTCTGAGCCCTGTGCCATTCTTTCAATGAGAGTAGCAGCCAACCATTTACAGCTTAACACTTCAAGAAAAATAATGACAACACAAGCATTAGTATCATCATCATCTCTTACCTCATCAGTTGAGGCTGCTAGACAAACATTGGGTGGAAGATCACTACAAATTTCTTCAAAAAAGGTTTCATTTGTTGTCAAAGCTGCTGCCACTCCCCCTGTTAAGGTCGCTTTCTCTGGTTATATACATAGGGTGTTTGTGTCTGTTCTGAGAACTTATCTTTTCTTTTTTCGTTCTATTTATTATTAACTTTTTTTTGGTATATCAGCAAGGAGCAAACAGACCTCTCTGGTTTGCATCCAAGCAATCTCTCTCATACCTAGATGGCAGGTAATTTTTTGTTATATGCATAGAGTAAATGTTGCAAATGAAAGTGCTAAATGACCAAGAACATTATTCAATATAATTCCATCTATATCAACTAATTTTTGAAAATGCAGTCTCCCAGGTGACTTCGGGTTTGACCCACTTGGTCTGTCAGACCCAGAAGGCACCGGAGGGTTCATTGAACCCAAATGGCTAGCCTACGGAGAAATCATCAATGGACGGTTTGCCATGCTCGGTGCAGCAGGAGCCATTGCACCAGAAATTCTAGGAAAGCTCGGGCTCATCCCAGCTGAAACCGCACTCCCATGGTTCCAAACCGGTGTCATCCCACCAGCAGGCACATACAGCTACTGGGCTGACCCATTCACCCTATTCGTGTTGGAAATGGCACTTATGGGTTTTGCAGAGCACAGAAGACTCCAAGACTGGTATAATCCCGGGTCAATGGGAAAGCAATACTTTTTGGGGCTCGAAAAAGGGTTTTCCGGGTCAGGCAACCCAGCGTACCCAGGTGGCCCGTTCTTTAACCCACTCGGGTTTGGGAAGGACGAGAAGTCAATGAATGATTTGAAGCTAAAGGAAATAAAGAACGGAAGACTGGCTATGTTAGCTGTGTTAGGTTACTTCATTCAGGGGTTGGTCACAGGGGTCGGACCATTCCAGAATCTTTTGGACCATTTGGCTGACCCGGTCAACAACAATGTCTTGACCAGCCTTAAGTTCCACTAGACTCTTTCTATGTGTGATATCATGTGCAGAGTTTATTTGGAATATTACAAATTAATTTGAAACAAAACTTGTGATGTCTTGAGGTTTATCAAAACCTTGTTACTATTCATGCATTAGAGATCTTGTGGATCCAAAGATCCAAATATCCGTGCTAAATGTACATGAACTTTATAATTAACTGACAAAAATAAAATAAACAAGAGCACCACATCAAGCTGCTTGAGCTAAAGCTTCAGGAGCATCGGCCCTGCAATTGTCAAAATGGCAAATAATTATGTAGGGTAAAATGGTAAATGAATAACACGGGATTAATTTCTAAAAAAAAAAAAAAACATTGTGGTTGCCAAGATGTACAGAAAACAGATGATACATTGATATAATTAACGTTGTTTTCATAAATGGCATGTAGGTTAACAAGATGGACACACGTGGTTTCTAAAATTAGACCAAAACATCAACCTTATTTATCAATTATCATCCATGTTTTTTTTGCTTGTGTTTACACATTTCAAAACTAAATAAAACAGGGCCTACATACAAGCAAGCTTTGTTAACAAGAATTGAGTTAATCACACAAACTTTGGATTCTTTTACCTCTGAAGTCCTTCTCCAACTTCTACTCTAAGAAAGTTTCCGATTTTCACAGGGGAGCCCACTTCCTTGGATAGATCGCTTAAGAGAGTCTGCAAGAAATTGTCATATTCAAAAAATACTGTCTTATTTATTATGATATTATTTAAGGGTGAAAATTTTGACCCATGCACTCGTGAATGCATCAATTTAACTTATGTTTTACTCTACCGGGTCAAATGGGTCAACTCACAAATAATTATTTATTACGTTTTTAATGCACACAACGTCCTAAATAGCTTTGCAAAAAATTAGATTGATATTATAACAATATAGTTTTTGCAATCATATCTAAGATTTTGATTATCAATAAAGACATAGTGTTTCGACTTTCGAGTCACTCATACTAAAATATACCTGTTTTCATCTGTTACCCAACCCAACCATTTTGCAACCTCTAATTTCAATACAAAGACGCAAGATAATAGGACATCCACATACCTTCACATTAATGGTGTCGTTCACGATAAATTTTTGCTCCATAAGAGCAACTTCCTCAAAATACTTTCTTAATCGACCTTCAACCATCTTTTCTATAGCTGCCTGAGGCCTACCTGAACTTTCAGCCTGCAAAAAAAACAATAAGCAAGTATTTAGCTGGGCCATTTTCAGCAAGTACAAAAACTAGATGTGCATATTTTGACCATTTTACTTGTTAATGGGTTGATTCACGTTATTTTTCTCTAACAGGTCCAATGTGTAAACTAGAATCTTTTATCTAAGAAGAAAATGAGTGAAATTGGTCAAACCCGTCGAGAGTCTCCCAAAGTGTACTGTTAATACGTAGATGAATACCACCTACTAAAGCACTTTATTCAAAAACTAGATTAGTATTGTGAAGATGCATTTCTTGTAAGCATACTAAACACAGGTTATTTACTCGTTTTGAGTTGCAACTCATTAACCGCCCTGCTCGTTATGCCATCGATAAAAGAAAAGAACAGTATATATCCTAATGAAAAAAATTCACCTGAGATTTGAGAATCTCACGTTCATTCTGGACCGCATCAGAAGAAACGAGCTCTTTTGTTAAGACTAAAGGCTTTGCCGCCACAACATGCATTGCCAACTCAGAACCAACACGCTGGACAGCATCCAGTGAAGCATTTTGATCCTCAACTTCTAGTGACAAAATTCCAGCAATTCGTCCCAACCCTAAAGCCAATCAAGATTCACTTATCAATTTTCTTGAATATCATTTGTCTAATTCACGATTTTCAATGAATTGATGTTACCTGGTTGTGGAGAAGTGTGAAGATATGTAGACATTACACCGTGCTTAGACATTGACATTGCAAAACCCCTTCGAAGTTTTACATTCTCACCCATCATTGCAGCCACTTCTGTAATTGCATTCTGAACCGTTGTTTCTCCACTTAATTTAGGATGGTCAAACTTGATTTTCAGATCCTGCACAAATTTAGCCTCAAATTGAGGTTAACTTTAGCCTGTTTACGTACGTATACAAGTGGAATTATCAGTTTATATTATATACTCCTATCCCATGAAAGTTACAACAATTTACATTTTGAAAGGTCTCATGAAAATAACATTTCCTTCTTAGGCAAATTTCAAATATATAATTACTCATACTTATTTGTCCATTTTCATTATCAGATTGTTTTACACTATTGCTGTCCACAAGATTTATATATTTAACATTATTTAAGAGAAATAGTATTTGACGGATATTCTTATACGTCTGTAGTTCTACAAAACTATGCACCCCTTCAGGTCTTACCTCAAAACTTTGAAGTCCAACAGGGAAGGCACCAGATACTTGTTCTGAATTTTCAGCTGATAACGCCAACTTGGCCAAAGATAAGGCCTGCAATGATAATCATTTTCAAGGAACATAAGAAAAATAACATGTATCTAAGTTATAGCATACAACTTATGACATTGTGACAATGAATGCGTAATTCTTGTTCATATAAACTTGAAAAACAAATTTAGTTAGATACTAACCAGGTGTTGAAATATTTCATTTCTTGCAACAAAATCCGTTTCACAGTTAAGTTCAATAACAGCAGCCTTGGTGTCATTCTGAGCCAGAGCAAGCAAACCTTCGGCTGCAGTGCGAGCCGACTTTTTTGACGCAAGAACAATTCCTCTTTTCCTCAGTTCCTTTTGAGCAGCCTCTATAACATAACTTTCATATTATACTAACATAAAAACACAAAACATACGAAAATAAAAAATAAAATGAAAGGGAAAAAAAGATTTTGTTTTTACCCAAATCCCAGTTGCAATCAATAAGAGCAGATTTGACCTCTTTTATAGGAGCACTGGTTCTTTCCCTTAACTTCTTTATGAGACTCATATGGTCTGAAGGTGAAACCTCACTCGAATATTTTCTCACAATTGTGGAATGTGTTTCCTTTCTTTTTGGTTCAGAGATGAAGTTCTCCCAATATGATTGTGAAGAGTAACCATATCTTGAATGTATAGGAGTACTAGCTTGTCTGCAAATAATTGCAATCGACTTCTTTGCCCCTCTAGAAAACATCATTTTGGAAAACTGCAAATAATAATCGACAACATTCAATGCTACAATAAAAGTATAAAGATGGTGTCTTATATCATCCTAAAAACATAATTTACACAAACATTTTGAGTAATAATTAGGAGTTGGGACAAAGCCAGAGCTAGAAAGCAACATCACTGATTTGCAATCTGGCATGCTATGGTCATTCATCATATATTACAACAAATTTATAATTACATAAAGTTTTAGTTTAGTTCACATAAATGCAAGACAAAAAACTTAATTGGTACTTGGGGCTTCGATGATTTCTAATTGCATCACTTAGTAATAAATGTAAAGTTTTTTTTACTTTTTTCATGTCTAATGTCTTTATAAATATACTAGTAGGTGACCCGCGTCATGCAGCGGAAACGATATATAGAATCGACCAAAACATAATGTCACATATATAGTTGTGTGAAATACTTAATTATTTGTTTTAAAGAATACATGTTGTACATTGTATAAGGATGAACAATGCCAAAATATATCTAGAGCACGTTGGCATATGTACGATTACATACATCCAAATTGCTAACTAAAGCCGCATATAAAGTTCCTATAAGAAATTCTAACTAAGTTACCAATTGTACTTGGTTTCAAACAAAAAAAAAAGAGCAAAAACACACAACCATGTCTGCATGAATATTATAAATTCAAGGTTAAATACACATATGGCCATGTCGGCGAAATTCAGTTCATACATTGGTTAGTTCGTGACAATGCTTGTAATCCAGAACATACATATTTGTGAAACGAATATAATAAAGGGTATGAACATCAAGTTCTTCTTGAGAAGTGTAACACTTATTTGAACATACATATTTGTGAAATGAATAAAATAAAGGGCATGAACATCAAGTTCTTCTTGAGAAATGTAACACTTATTTGAACATACATATTTGTGAAATGAATAAAATAAAGGGCGTGAACATCAAGATCTTCTTGAGAAACATAAGACTTATTTGAGTAACGAAGCTACAAAACTTCAAATGATAAAAAAAAGTACTTATTAAGTTCATGTAACACTACAGTCTCACATTATAATAGTTGAACCAACATATATTCATATACATGAATACCATGTCACGAGATCAGCTTTCCTCCTCAATGTATATTCATTCCTTTGTATCCTAACTATTACGATCCGCTGAAATTATTGCTTCAGGTTTCTCACTCATATCTTTCTGATGTTTCTGACCCGTTCAACCTGTTTGACCCTATCCTTTATGGCTACATTCTTTTAATGTTATATGTTAGACCCATCACATATAAACATAACCTGAATCGATCCGTTTTTAAGTAAATGGTTGAATTAATAACTCTACAAGAAAGCGGGAAAAACTTACTTTATAGCCAATCTTATCAACCCTTTCCCGCAACACTTTATCCTAGGCAGAAACACGGCACAACAATTTTCACTAACTGGGCAACAATTTTAGGACACAATAAAGTTAACTATAGAAACTAACATAACACTAAAATGTTGCGTAAATGATTAGTTGATCTTAAAACTTGAAGACCCCAAATAAGTTATTTAAACAATGGAAACAGATTATTGGAACTCAAATCATATAATAAATAAAATTATACTTAAAATAACATCTATATATACTTAAAGATCCTAAATAAGTTAACTATTAGACATGATATTTGTACATTTGATAGGGACGCATAAAATGAGAGTGAATTAGTGAAGACTGAGATCTTATTTGGATTAGATAAGAACAAAAAAGTAGCCAACATATAACTCTTAGATATTAAAGTCTTAAACACACTCAGTTATATGAACATCTAGCTTATTTGATTCAATAAAAGGTTCTTCTTTAGACGCATGATGGATATACCACCTTGTAAAGTAGTTCATCCTCTTGAAGAGAGAATGAATTCATTTCAAATTCAAATACACGTGCACTATTACTTCGAATATAACAATTCAAGCATTTAATAATAAATATAGAATCCAAAATCAGAGATCAGCCCTAACAAACAAAACCCTAAATCTATACGTAAAAAAGTTTTTCATTTAAGCATTTAGTCGAATAGTTGGCGGGCAAAGTGAGCTTTATAAACTACTAATATGAATCTGTAAATCGATCTCCAATCTGAAACCTAAGAATCCTATACAGTTTTAAAACAAATCGAAACTAAATAATCTGGGTTATGGCTTATGAGGAACGTTCATGGAAACTATGATGAAACACGTAAACAATATACCCATTTATTTGAACATATCACCAATCAACAAAACGTGAAAATATAAACACACTGACACACATTCGATTATAAACCATACAATTAAAGGAAATGTTACCTAGCTATGGTACTGCAGATTGTGTTTGAAAGCGCGACCCTGTGGTGGTGAGGGAGAACGGTGAGAGATGAGGGTATATAGATGGCGTCAGGAGGCAGCAGCAAATTTGTATTGATGCAGTATAATTTACTTACAATTGTATCGGTTGGTTTTTCGTATGGAGTGATTTTACATTATTTCCATAATAGGTAGTTCAATTTTTCAATCTTAATGATACTAAATGAGTGTTATTAATAATTCCATAATTTCCTTAAATATTAGAATTTGTAATTAATATATGCATAAAAAAGGTGATTATTAGATTGAATTAATGAGTATTAAATGCAAATTATAATATTTAAGGAAGTTTCGACTTCATTAAACACACCTTATCGTGTGTCACAGGGGCACACATTAGAAAATCCCTAATAATTGATTTTACATTACATAATAGTAATAGTTTCCATATTTAGGTTGACTAATTGATCTTACACGTTATTACACCTTACTAACTTCTCGGTTAACTTTAATTGATTTAATTGAAGGGGCATGTGGGATTTCTCGTATTCCCTTGGCTAGGTTTAAGAAAAAAAGGGGTGAATGCTTAATAAGGGGTTATAGATGTATAGTAATCAAGATTAAGTAACCCACATACCACATCCAACATATTATAAATACAGATAAAGACACAAATTATAAAAATAATATATAAGAATTAATATTCTATATAACTTTCTTTTTCTCAATATAAACATACAGCTCATACATTCTAAATAATAAACACTAATTATAAAAGTAAACTCATTTGATATAACACATTATGCATAACAGGTAGGGAACCCGCGCTAAGCATCGGAAATAAATACAAAACATGGGTCACATGTCATTTTTGAAGAACGTGGAGTTGATGCAACTCAATACAAATAGACAAATAGTTGAATATCAACACGTCACACGTCTGTTCATTATTTTTCATGTTGATTTAGGAAGATGTATCATAGTTCTTATGAAATATTTAAGGTGTTTTATAATTTGATTCTACAAGTTTTTCAAATAAAACTTTATTTAGTATTTTTAGTGCTTTAATAAAACAGATTCACTTAACAATATATAACTTATTAAATGTTAAGTTTTTATTAGATAAAATATAGGAAAATCTTAGCTTGATATTTGTAAAAAATAGTTTAGAAAAAAGTTAGGATTAAGATAGAGAGCGTATTAACTAACTTTCCATTTTTATAATTTTAAGTTTTGAAAAAGAGGATGTAAAATGTTTTATAGGTAAGTATAGATATAAATTAGAAACATATATATATATATATATATATATATATATATAATTTATTATAAATAAATAATAAAGGGTTAGATCATGTTCATAACGTCTACTGCTAGTGCTTATCAGATTAAAAGGTTTAATCATTACTGCTTTATCAAGTATTTAAATGCATTTGTTACTGCTTTCAATTTTATAAATTCTTGGTTAAAATCATAAACCCTAATTTCCACATTAGGTGAATGAAGAAACTCAAATTAACCTTTATTCAGAACCAAATCAATACTAGCGATAGAAGAAAAAGCTGAGCGACAAAGATGGAGACAAGGAGAAAAGACTAAAACTTTCTTGAGATTACTACGAAAAAAAGTAAGCAAATGGCAGAATCAAACCGTACTGATACTTATCTGTAAATCTTGATAAAAATTGTATACGGAGCTACTATCAAATCACATAAATTAATAAACATAATGTAAACATAGAACATATATAAAATAAATAGACCTGAAACGGGGCACCAGCTGATTTGCACACTGACCTTATAAATCCAGTAAATTAAACTTCAATGAATAAAAAGAAAAGAAAATGAACATGCCTTTTGTATATCCCGGAGTTGCGAAATGAGAATAAACAGTGCGAGGATTCAGAGAGTTGCCGGTGGCCGGAGAAATATGTGTTAAAAATAATGAGTTGTTTTGTTAATATTTTGGGCAATTCATTTGATGGGCCTCATGTGTCATGATTTGGGCCTCAGCCCTAAAATAGGTTTTTTTTTCTTTTTTTTCTTTTCTTATATTTTGCTTTTTATAGGCTATTAATAGAGGTTTTAAAGAGTGTTTATGTCTTTATATGAAAGTAATTTACATTGTTGATTTTACCTTTAAATTTTGTGTAATAGTTAAAACATGAAAATGCAAGAGTTTTGATCAAATGCTTAAAACAAAATTTAATGAAAAAATTATAATATCTCCCAAACCTCAAATTCAAATTAAATTATTCGTTTTCGACAAATTATTTTGTGTAGTAGTACATGGATATTGATGGACATAGCGTTGTTTAGTACATTGTAAATTCTTTTTGATGAATTTGGAAAACATTTGAACAAGTTTTCTCACATTCTAAGGATTACAAACAGTTTAGTCAAATAACTTGGAACTAGAAGGTTGCATTCAGTTGTTAAAAGAATCAACGCAACATCCGAAGCATGGTGTATCAGCACCTTAATGTCGATACAACATCCAAAGCCTCGAATCAAGATCTCAAAACATCAAATAACAATAAAATGATCAAACGAGAAGCATGAATAACAAATCAGATTCGGAACAGCTAAACCAACAATTAAAAAACTAATCATCGACATACTAAAGACTATATCCATGAAAACAAGAATTTACGCTTCAGAGTAATACTCTAGCTGAAAATATTTCATGATATGATATTAGTACTAATACTAAAGCCATTAAACAGAAAAAAAACATTTTGAAATCTTCACATCCAGAATGCTTTGTGGTTACACCTAATGCACTCATTTTAAGTTTTCCCTTGTTGAATTTGCTTGAGAAGAGTTGCAGCCAGCTCTAATGTCGCCTGTAATCGTTTCTGTGGATCTGCATCGCCTTCTGCCTGTGCATTTCCTTGACCACTTTGTCCCATTGGTGCCATGTTTGATACCTGTTGCGGCTGAAACTGCTGCATTTGATGGTATTGTGATGATGGATGATGCTCCGAAGCAACATGCAAACTAGGTGACGGAAGTGTTTGTGACATTCTATAACCATTATCAGGAATCAATGTATTATTGTTTGATTGTCTGAAGTCTTCTCCCACGGAAACACCACCTGCTGATTGCCTTGAGTTCCCAAGAAAAGACGCCAATTGTGCAAGTTGATCTGGTTGAATGACAGCTGCTTCTTGATGACCGTAATGTGGCATGCTAGGACTTCCACGTTGGTAATTACTTGAGCTTACAGAATCATTGGGTGCCGGAATCATGAAATCACCAGCACCACCTCTTGAAGGTGCCAAATTTCTAGCACCCGGGATTATGTTTTGGAGATGCTGAGGATGAGTGGTTCCTTGGTGGTGAACCATATGGTCCTGTGGCTGAATGTTTTCGACAATGGGTAGCTCAACCATGTTACGGTTGACATGAAATGGTACTGGACCAGGAGGAAGAGCTGGTAAAGATGAACTAGTTCTAGGTTTTCCGAACGGTTGAGCAGGTGGGTAGGATCCTGACGGTGATGCAAATGATGTTCTAGAAGCTTCACCATGAGAAGACATAAGATATGGATCGGGTTGGGTTTGAGGTGGTGGTGGAAGAGGCGGCTCTACAGTAGAAGATGGTTGCTCCAACCTCAAAATGACACCAGAGATGCTCAGTTTCCCGGGTACTTTAAGTATTTTCTCTGAGAAATCTGAAGGTGGTACAAGAAACAAAGTGGTTTTGTCATCAAGTTTAGCGACTGCAGCACGTTGCTTTTCTCCCAAATAGTTCATGAATTCATTGTAGAACCCCATATCAGCATCACTTTCAGGAACAAAGAATACAACCCATGAACTAGCTGCTTGATAGTAGTGGTTTGATAGCATTTCTAAACTAGTCCTGGCAGTGCAGTCCAAGAACTCAGGCCTGCATATCAACATGGTCCAGGATAATCATTCATTTATACAAACTTAAAGCTAGTGATTTGCTCGTATATGTTGAACTAAAGGCGGCAATTTCAACCATTTACGTTACTAATATATCAATTTTGGTTGTGTAATGTCTAAAACGGGTCCAATTAAAATATTTAGCAAACCAAACATGTTGAGATCCGTCCAAAGTCTACTTTTATGCATATAATCTCCTTAAACAAATTATTCAAATATTTAGACTGCAAATTCAATAACATTGTCATATTGTACAATTAACGTATTACCTAAATATTTTCCTAAGCGGTCTTAATAATCAAAATATGTATAGATTTTTCATAGTCGTTTGCATATTTGAGTAAAAGAAGTTAACAACTTACAATATCATGTCAAGTACTTTCCCAACAGGAAAGCAACGAGCACGACAGATTGATGTCCCTCCCTTTGCTATAATCCCTTCCCATTTCCACTCCCCATTTGCAGGCACGTGTTGCCGTTCAGGAGTTGATCTTTTCCACTCAACGAGGTTTTGAGGCAATGAAACTGAGCCCGCTTGGAAATTATCATAAGCCACATTGCGAGAATTGCCATAAGGTTGTGGGATGTTCACAGGTGGATCAGGGATTTGTTTAAGATTTCCAAAATATCCTGAATTATTATCAATCATGCCATGATGTGAAAACTCAAGTGGTCTCGGGTGAACATGCTTGACTTGTTCAGATTCAGCAAAAGGGTACTCTGGAAGCTCGGGTTCAGGAGGAATCATGCTGCTCTTAAGTTTCTTTGCACCATGATAAACCAATGCATCTTCTGGTAGGTCCCATTCGTCATCATATGACGGGCCTTGATGAGGAATATTTTGAGGAGGAAAATCATGAAAACTGCCCCCTCTATCCCTTGAAGGACTGTGACGCCCATACATATTCCCTAACTCGGGACCCATTTCTTGGAACCTCGGATGTTCAATTGGAACATTCCTACCCATAAATCTGTTACCTTTTCTGGCATCATCAAGACCCTCAGTCTCCAAATCCGGGACAAATCGAGGAGATCTTCTGCTGCGATCTGTCTCATGGTACCTATCATGTCTAAAGTTTTCAGACGAGCCCTGGCGGCCGTATGGTCTAACTGGTGGGGAGGGAGGGTCATTCATTAAGTTTCTTGAACTGTTTGATGGTCCAGAATCATTTCTTGCAAAAGTTATATGTACCCTGGGGTTGTTAAACAACTTCCCCTGTAAATTATCTTTGGCCCTGCAGGCTGAATTAACATGTTTGTATCTGATAAATGCATAAGTTCGACCTGGAAATGCAGATATCTTTTCAATCTCGCCAAATGGGGAGAAGGCATCCCATAAGCTGTCTTCATCTACTTTTAATGATTGTGGAAACCCAACCCATAAGACTTCACTGGGTGGTTGTTCAGGAGTTCTACTGTCTGGTTTAGGATTCTCGTTGTGATAAATTGGTTCAGAAATGACATGGCGGGGTCTCGAGTCCCTTTCAGGAAATATAGGTCCTCTTACTGAAGAACGCAGTTCATCTCGGGATCGCACGTAGTCTTCATTATGTGATGGTGCTGATGATTTATCCTGATAGGTCAGATGCAAGAGATTCAATTCTAGAAATATGGAATATACCTTCTGTTGAGGCTATTTTATAAGTTGAAGACTATTGTAGCAAAAAAAATGACATGTTTAAAATGCAGCTATTATAACCATGGAGTTGTGATTCATATCGTGTTCATACACAGCTTTGGCTTGTATCATGTAGTGCCTTGATTGAGATAATACAATTTTAGATTAATAATATTTTAACTGAACGTATATATTACATCTGAATGGTAACGATAAAACTGCAACTAAAAACACAATTTATGACTGCCACAGAATATTTATGTTTTACTTTTGTCAGTCTTACTGGCCACTAACAGCTTCTAACACAACAATGAATTTTTCCTCAGTATCACTCTGCCAATATGCAAGATAAAAAGTTTGTATCTTATGCTTCATTCAGTTTTATGAGAATAAGCCAGATGATTTTGGTTGGACCTAAAAATGCATTTTTATGTTATCCATCATATTCAGTCAATGACCAACTATTATCTCCTATAAGATCAACAAGAATGTGAATGTCAATTCTGTAAGATAATGGTACATGAGTTATGTAAGCACAATAAGGCAGCAGTGAATTGGTGGCATATGCTTCACTCAACATATACGATATCTTACAATCTGAAAGCATATACAATGTGGAAGGAATTGTATTGGTTTCAAGTCAAGAATTCAAATTGTCATCAGTACAAAGTACTATGCAGTAAAAACCTAAATGCTTTTACCAAGTGCTTAAAAACATTTTACGTTCAACAAGTACTGGTTTTTAATGTCTAGTTCTGCTGGGTTTTTTTCCGCCTCCTTAATCCTTATAAACCTTGTGTAAATTAGAGACACCTTTTACTGGCTACAAGTATTAATTCATTCCCGATTAATTAATTAATTCATATAGTAAAAGTTAAGCAGCATCATCATTAATAAAATTGCAATCTCCATATGCGTGTCTGTGTCTGGAAAAATATGTGGCTCCAACATAACTTGCTGTTATGAGTAACCTTGTGTGCACATGAATTTGTACCAAAACACATAAACCGTTCAAGTTATCCTACACACTATTTTATCTGTACTCATAGAAGGATTGTATCTTCATAACAGAACTGCCTTTGAGCAGATATCTCAATAGCTAGCTTAAGCATGTAGGATGTGCTTATTGTTAGCAAGTAATAGATTTTACATATTACTTATCTCCATGAACAACCTATTACCACAGTTAACAGAACAAGGTTATTTCACCGAATCACCATTTAATCAATCTTATGTAGAGTGGGTATCATCTCAGTTTATAAACATGCATGCAACACTTTCGACTATGTGATATGCTTATGTATGCCTCAGATGGAACCTAAAGTCGAGAAATGTGAGGTTCAATTATCCATAATTGATTGGTATAGTGAAGTACTTATTGATGGCGTATAACTGAAATGCGTGAATTACTAAATTTAGTGGTCCATGATGGAGGTGCACCACATTCTTGGAACATTATAACTCACTATGTCAACTGTATTTTGGGATTTAACATAACCGACTGATGCAAGAAACACTGCTCAGATCACACCTACTTGCTGCAACGACCATCAAGAGAAACACATTACATAACTGTCTAGCAACAATCGAGGCACCTCACAAAAGACAGGTCAAATGCTTATTCTGTGGGATAGTACTTGCATTAAAATGCCTTGGCTCGAGGGTACTATTGATCCGAGTAGGAAAGTGAATATTTTGCGGATTAAATGTTATTAAAAGAGTTAGTTTTCCTTTTAGGATCTAGTTCTGTCATTTTGCCCAATTAGAAGCCAGTGGTTTCTAGTATCTGTGATAAGATTGATCTCAATAGGAAAGTTAATACACAGAAAAGTGGTTAGTTTACTTTGTTTAAGATGTTTAGTTCTTTTATTCTGGTATCTTAAAAGCCAATGATTCCCTAGCGATAAATTCTACTTGACATTTTGCTCATGGCATTTGTTCTTCTGATTTTATATTGCTTGAAAGGGTTCCCTTTTGCACCTAAGCATCCTAATCATTAGATAGATGGTATGATATAACACAAAATTAAGGAAGTCGAATACGTCTTGATTTGCAAAATGGTAGTGTCCGATCCACAACAATCACCCAAAGACGGCAAAAGAAAAGAGACCCTCTTTGTAGATGCAACCCACCTTATGTGAAATGCTTGTTGAACGAGCATATGTGGATTATATTGTGTACTGAGATGATCTAACCCTTCATAGAACCGTAAATGATGGGACCAAAGTAACAAACAAAAATACTATCAACTGCGAATGACTGTGTTATAAGTTTTAAAGTTTATTACGCTTGAGATAATTGATTCTCTGAAAGAATTGGTAGTAGAAGATCTGACGAGGCACATAAACCCTATAACTTTTTGTAACAGACTGCTCTTTGGCACGTTTGATTATGTGTCTATGTGATTCAATTTAACATGTTTAAATTGCTTGATTAAGCCCCCTGGGAGCCGAGATATTCGTTAAAAGAGGTCCAGCAACAATTGTTTGAACTCATGATAGTTTCATTTGCCAGTGAAAAAAGATTGTTGAATGTTTTTTGGTTGGATGGTATGTTGAGTTAGATAATGTGATTTATAACAAATGAACAAATCGTGGGCTAAAACTGGAACATGAAAATGGTTCATATAAAGAGAAGGCAATTAGCTTATGAATTGAGAAAACACTGCTTAACAGAGTACATATACAAAAAGTAAAGAGCAGACATAGGTGGACATGACTAACCGCCTTTGTAAACTCAATTCTAAGTGCATTCCCTGCAAGAATGAAACCTTGAAGTGCTTCAATTGCTGCAAAAGCCGCACCTTCATCAATAAAATTGATGAAAGCATAGCTACGACCAGGTTGAAATGCTACACTCTCAAGCTCCCCGAAATCTCTAAAGTGATTGCTCAATGCACGCTCTGTTAAAGAATGAGATAGATTCCCAACCCACAGATGTCTTGAAGGAGGTGCGTTGCTCCTACCATGACTTTTCTCTTCTGATCTCACAGGGTAGTCCCTCCTAGGTCTGTCCCGGGCCCCTCTAAAACTCTGGTTATCATTTAAACAAAAAAACTCATATCAGTGACACTCATTCTAGCATAATATTTTTATGAACAACATCAAAATACTTGCATTTATACCTGCAACAGATCTAAACATAAACAAAAACAATGACGTAATCTATGCAATCCAATTAGGTTTCAGAAATTGAAGATTTAAATCAACTGTAAAACCAAAAGTAACATATTTATCTTCTACTGTGTGTGTGTGCGTGTGTGCGTGTGTGTATCGTCAATTGAAATCATAATTTACAAAAAGTTCAAATTAAATAAAATCAAATCAGATCGCAGTCACGAGCGATTAATCTAAAAACCGAAAACACAAATAAAAGAAGTGAATTTCAACATTAACCTTAAAACAATGAATACAGTAAGCAGATGAATCAAAAACGGAGGAAATAACTAACCATAACTATTTGAATTCGATAATTGAGAAATCGATCACGCCTTTAGTGAACAAAATCAGGCGATTGATAGCCGGCAAGTGAAGATACGGTGGTAGTGTGTTTTTTAGGGTTTGGTTATTGCTGAATAGTACTATTATAGCAAAAAATGACAGCGGAGACACGGTCTCGCGTTTCTCTTTCGAACTCATCGTCATGAATCATACCCCCTCGTACTAATAAGATTGTACAAGTTTGACCCCTCAATTTTTTACGTCATATTTTTAGTTCCCAAAGTGTCATGAAATTTTTTCTAAAATGTGAAAACTATGGGTTCGATATCCGAATGACTATCATCAAAATTTGAATAGATTTAAATTCAAATAATCTCATGAATTATGGTTTGGCTCAAATTGAACTCGCTAAAATCCTTTTTTTACATAGATAAATTTTAAAATTTGATTACAATAATACTATTATATTTTATTTTAAGAAAAAAATTATACGTATTGTTTACGGTATATATAACAATAAAGAGTAAATTTAAGATAAAGATTTTAAGTTTCAATCCTTTGGGTTTTTGAAATAGACATAATTGGTTCATGAGTTTCTTTGTCACAGTACACAAGTGTTGTACAAGTAATAATATACCCTTATTTTAGTTATATAAATAAATATAAATACATATCGAACCATATACATCCAAATTTTGTTCAAATATTATGTCATATATGAACAAGGTAACTCACATTTAGTAACCTTACCAAATACATCAAAACGATGTTATATTTCATGGTGAAATCTGAATAGATTTTGTGCATACATTAACGATACAAACAAGGAGGTCAAATGTAAAATTAAACTCTACAAGCGACTCGAATCAAACTGAGGTTTGTGGGAAATACTTCATGATTCGGATAGCTCATCAACGGAGTTTTAAAACACGTACTTTAATGTGCATCGACACAATGTGATCATGTAATTCGATAACTACGGATATTGAGGGTTATCTTCTGCAAAACCAGATATAACGGAAAATTAGTTTAGTCAAAAGGAACATGCTTATGTACATAACTTTGACCTATGAGAGGTCTATATTAGCCAATTGGTTGATCTGTTTTGGCATTTGAATTACAGGTGGTATACGGTGTAAGAAGGCGTGATAACTCACATATAGATGCAGGGTCTATATGTACATAGAAACTTGCAGCCACGATCATATAATAAAACAATAGCATTAGTCCTTTGAAGTAATTGGATGTTCCATCCTGCATGTTTAAAATCAACTTTAGATGCAAAATCCGAGTCACTGTGTAGAAACAGAAGGCCTGATTAAAAATAATACCATTTTCATCCCATGGAAGAACTGATTGTATCCATATAGAATAACAAAATTCTTATTAGGGTAAGTATTCTGACACGAATTCAGATGTTTTCGTTTGAATTTTGCAAGTCAAACGTGGTGAAGGAAAAATTTCTTTCAACCAAGGAGTTGGAAATGAAATGGTCAATTGACAAGTCAAACCTGTAAAATAAAGGCTACTACCAGAACAGTCATGAAAAGAGTGGCCATCTCAAAAAGTTCAAAATCCAGGTCCATCGGGCGTCCAATGATCCATCCAACAACCACACAAAATGGCATCTGTGAATACAGGATGAAAGAAACATGGATGATTGGTTGTACGTCACACGGTCATTGATCTAAAATGCGAAAAAGAACACTGTAACTGATAGAAAATATGAACTAAGTTCGTCTTTATTCTTTAAAACACATCAAGGGGTTAGGGGCTGTCAACTTTTTATGTTTACTACATTTTCCTTTGTACTTGGTAGTAACATATCATACGTACCACAAACAAGGATATTTGAGTTGAAGATCCAATTGCCACTCCTAAAGTAATGTCCTACAAAAATAACAAATTAACCCAACAACGTATTGTTTCACCAAATTTTCCAACACTTCATACATCATCACTGTAAAAGTTCACTATGGTTTACTATATGATATTACATGTCAGGAAATATATTATTTATAGATATCATTGAACACCAAACAGCCTTTAATATTCACTAGCGTATACTTTAAAATGGTCTCGGCAGTTAGTAACAAGCAAGATGTAGACTTACAAGTTTGTCCTTCACTGCAAATATGATAGCACTTGCATGTTCTGCTGCATTTCCAACAATCGGAAGCAGAATAACACTAATGAATGAAACCGGGACATCCATCGCAACAGATGCACCCTGAAACACATAATCATGTTTTAATAATTTATAAAAAATGCTTACAGTTGAACGTCAAAATCGAAGTTACAAAATTTGAACCTCTATGGCATTGAACAAATATTCTGAGAGGACTGAAATGAAAAGAGTCAAAAGTCTGAGCCAAATTATTGATTCCCACTTTGAAATATCTGCGGATTCTTCATCATCTGGAGTCCCACTTGGACTACCATCCTGAAATTTTTTAACAGTTAACACTAACATATAAACAGATTTCAGAATCCTTCACATTAAAGTTGTAACCGGTCATATTAAAAGTGATCATAAACCTCTTTGAGGGATGCATAGTCCTGCTTCTGGTTTGTCAGCTGGAAGAATATATAGATGCCATATGCTACAAGCATTATACAACTACTAAATCTTGAAAGGGTCAACACTGATGTCCCGATATGCAATTCGGTGTGTGTGACATGGAGAACACTTGGGAAAATCAAGGACATGACTGCCATCACAAGTAATCCCACGTTGATCCCAGCATTTGACTGACAGGAAGCTAAGTTTAATCAGTTTCACGTTTTAATGACTTTAATCATTAATACACATCTAGAGGTGGCAAAATGGGTTAATCATGTCGAAGGGGCTAACAGGTTTGGGTTAAAACTGGCAATATTTGGTATTGGTTGAAGCGGGTTGGGCCAAGTTGACCCGCAATCACTTTTTGTCAATCTTTTAGAGATTTACTAATTTGCTGAATATGACTAGAAAAACTATATTATTACAACAATAATATACTTGGTGAATATAAAAGATAATTGTATGCATTATAGAGACACTTTGGGCGACTTTCTACATGTTTGGTTTTTCGTTTAAAAATTTTCTTTGGGCCCTTTGGAGATAAGTAATAAATCATAACCAAAATCAACCTATTCTTATGTAAATGGGTTAAAATTGCCACCTTAATGGCTCTAGACAACTCACAAGAATGAGTGACCAAATTGAAGTATGGAAATTAACCAACCTTGTTAAACATCTGTTCCTTATTCCTATTAGCAATTCCCCCACTAAAAAATGCACATCCAAGAACGAGCAACATGTTTGACAAAATTGAGCCTAGTAATGACTGCTGCACAAGAAGTAACATGCCTTGCCTCATTGCAAACAGTGAGATTATTAACTCTGTTGCATTGCCAAAAGTGGCATTGAGAAGACCTTTAACTGCAATTTCAAATTTTTGAATCCACAAGATATAAGTAATCTTCTCAATCAAACTTTTCCATTCATCACCTCCTTGTTCAGGTGGAAATCAAATCAAAATGTATATAAATGGAACTAGTTAAAGTACCAACAGAAAGTCCGTTGTAATTTGAAATGCAAACCTGTGGGTCCGGTGTAGAAAACTAGTTGCCTGCAAACAAACAATAATGCGTTTTATAAACCATCAAAAAATATTAAGTTTATACAAAATGTCACCCCAAGTTATTGAAGATATTAATGTGTAGATAATTACTCGGTAGCCCGATCCAAACGCTCTGCTAAAGGTATGATGCCCAATAAGCTCAACAAGAAGACCCAACCCTGATATCAAATATGGAAAGAAAAAAATAAAAAATAATAAGGATATGAAATTTGGCACCAAATGAAATACAATACTTGCTATCAATACTACATAATTACAAGATCAAGAATTTAACTCACATGACGCTGGGTCAATTGATCAACCAGCATTGCTAACGGGCCACAAGGTAAGGGTAGATTTATTTTATCAGAAAAGAAAACAGCCTTTATACCGGCTAACATTTCTCTCCATACACATTCAGTCCCAAAAATTTCTGAACCACCTTTTAGAGAAGACATATTTCTGTTAGTTGACACGGGTATAGCCCGACTATCTTCATGTAATCATGTTTCATAACACTGTGGCTATGATCTCATTAAATAAGGTTCCATCACTTTGATGTAGATGGGAAGAGAAACCAAAACTTGCATCTAAATGGATATTGAATCCTACTATCTGCAAATTTTTGCTGCTGTTACCCATTTTCTACACGAACCAAGAACAATGTACAAATTAAATACAGAAAATGCCCATCAAATCAAAATAACATGAAAGTACGAAGATATACACCCATGATTATTGCCAAGTTTTTTTAATTTTATTTTTTATTTTGTGAGTGTGCATGTCGTATATAAGATTAGCATTAGAGCAATTGGGAAAATTACATGCATACAAGGAGTGAAATGTATGTATGTTAATACTTAATAATGACTGCAATTCCTTCTTCTTCTTCTTCTTCTTCTTCTTCTTCTTCTTCTTCTTCTTCTTCTTCTTCTTCTTCTTCTTCTTCTTCTTCTTCTTCTTCTTCTTCTTCTTCCACTTTTGCCATGCGCCTTGATTTGATTGTCTTTTGAACAAACGGTGTGAGGGGAATAATACCAGTGATTTAGTTAAGGTTGTTTGGTAGTGAGAAGATGAAAGTACGAATCTTTGTTTGGTTTTCCATGAATAAAGTTGAATACTCATCCAACGGTGGACAACATTCTTACTTTAAGATGGTTATTAAATTGGTCATCAACAAGTTAACAGTTATGCTTTTGTTTGCTTCAACCTCTTTGGCTTTTACATAATGCTTCGACTACTCATACAAAATTGGTTATCGTGTCGTTATAAGAGGTAATACTGATAGATAAGCACACTCGAAAATTGGGTACATGTAATATCTATAAAAACTTTCATACTGGATATATTTGATATGTGGGTAATAATTCACTCATGCCCTGTACAAAACTTAAACATATTGTTCAAACTAATGATGATTTGATCGGTAAACCTTAAATGGATTGAACGAAATAAATTATAGTATCGCAATAATATAGATATAAAGGAATAGTAATTTATCCATAAAGGGAACATACATAAAACCCCAAATTCAAGAAGGGACGAACGGATCATATATACCAAATACTAATTCATCTGATTTCAAGCTGACACCAATTTTACATGGTAAGAACCGAAGAGAGCTATTCACGAACATTGACCCAAAAGGAGAAAGCTTGAAATATCGCGATAAGAAAAACACAAGAACAAATCAAGCGAATTTGACTTTTAACTGCAACAGGCTCCTGCTTGAGCAGGGGCACCGTCTCTTCCTCCTGATGGCCCTGGACCCCCACCATATCCAACTTTAATCCCATAAGACTGCCAGAAACGAAAACAAAAAAGGAAACAAGCCGATGTTAACTTGGTTCAGCAATTAAACTCACACTACAAATGCTGTCCAGATTTCTTTCTGAAATTTATGTTCTATTAATCAGCCTTATAACAGGCCTTCGTAACGTCCCTTGTAAAAGAGATCAAGCTAGAGTTAGAAATTTTGACTCATTTACTTATAGGTCCAATACAGGTTATATTTCATCTTAAACGGGTCAAAAGGGTTTGAAACTAACTTAAAAGAAATCGGATTGAGAATTGACTAAAGAGTACTTCTAATCCGTAAGAGCATATTTATATGATGATGATTAGATCATTGTTTCTTATAATATTATAATGACTAAAGAGTACTTCTAATCCGTAAGAGCATATTTTATAGCTTTTGTAAAAAAAAGTGTTTCAAGTCAACCCGGTCCATACAAAAATTACCCAATTTGACCTTGAACCAACCCGCCAGCCCAGACATGTTGCCACCTTGACTTCAAAGAGCAAATATGTCCATATAAGAAAGTCCTACGAGAAAAAAGAAAAAAATATCATGCATGCCTCGTTTGATATGTCAAATACTCCATCCTGAATCTTCTTATAAATTGTTCCAGCTGTGTTTATGAAAGCCTGAAAAGAATTTGGAATCAGAAAAGGGAACTCCACTAGTTCCTTCAAGTGAATCCATCTAAGCATTAATTAATAAACAAAAAAGAGGTACTAAATTACCTCCTCAACATTTTGTGCAGTTTTTGCAGAGGCTTCCATGAATATTAGACCGTTTTCCTTTGCAAACTGTTCTCCTTCTTCTGTACTAACAGCTCGTCTGTGTGCAAGATCACACTTATTACCAATAAGCATTACTGTCATATTTGCATTAGCATGTTGCCTAGCATCCTCCAACCAACTGGCAAGGTGATTGAAAGTTTCCCTCCTGCACGGTACACAATATAGACCATCTTCTTTTAACAATTAAAACACCATGCATCTGATAATCTGATTTGCACTTCACGTCCCAGTTGTAATAAGCTTTCGTAATTGAGGGTGACATTTTAATTAAGAGTTCAAACCTCATTATATGATTTGCGAAATTTCACAAGAGAAAAATCCTTAGTAAAGGTCATTGTCATAAAAAGGTAGACTTATAAAAGCAGGAACATTTTGCATGACACATCAGCAAGCTAACATTTTTTTTTTGTTATATTACAATAATTCATACCTAGTTATGTCATAAACCAGAAGTGCACCCGCAGCGCCTCTGTAGTAAGACCTTGTTATGGATCTAAATGATTCCTGACCAGCCTGTAACACCAAAACAGAAACGGAAGGCACGGATATGAATGTATATTTATTGAATTATCAGACGACTACAAAAAAGAGTCGATTGAGTACGAAATAAAGGAAAAATGACATATGTAACATTAAAGATACAAGAGCAACATAAAGGAAATAACAAACCGTGTCCCAGATTTGCAGCTTTATTGGTTTGTTGTCAATGGTGATCATTCTGGCTCCAAATTCAACACCAATGGTTAAATCGTGAACTGGCTGAAAACGCTTGTCTGTGAACTGCAGAAGAAGGCATGATTTTCCAACCCCTTCATAGTAAAAATCATTGACATCAGTTGATATTTTCTGCTATATTTATTTGAAATTATGAAGAAACTTATTTCGATATGTGCTACAAATGCAGAAGAAGGCATGATTACAATTATCTATAAAATAACGTTCAAAAGACATATTTTCATTTCCATACTATGTATGCCCTCATACATTCAAGTGAGCTAGTTTCCCACTTTAGGCTAGCGAATTCATATACAGTACTAGTCTACTAGGGCAATAAATTGGACTCGTGTATCCCAAGATAATGATAATGGAAATTTGTTAAGGGGTTAGCACATCAACTATCAATAAGAATTTTGTGCTCATAATACTAATAACTTCCAGTCATTTTATAAGTTATTGAGCTAGTCGTATTCCAATACTTTGGGATAATATACGGATGCTAATTCCTAACCGAGTTCCAACTTATCATGATATCCATATATTTTTTTCTAAATAAGGTCAAGTTAATGCAATAATTTTTCAAAATTCCTTTACTTATACCACATACTAAGTTGTTTCAACTTAAATAAGGTAACATATGTGATACGTATGCCTCATGTTACAGCATAACCTGACAATTATGATGCATTACACAATTACTAATTCAACACAATCTGTAAAATAACTAAACACAATCTGGCTAGGTTATGATCACAATAGCAATTAAAATACACAAATATAGATAGAATTCATCCTAATCCTATAATAATAATAAACAAATCATATAATTGCACAGCCACTACTGACGTGAACAAAAAAAAAATCACAAACATAAGTTTGATTGGAGATATATAGCTAGGGCAATGATTCAACAATGAATTTCAAAATAATTTATAAATCAATTACCTGTATCTCCGATGATGATGTATTTGAAAAGATAGGCGTATGACATGATCTTTCAGAATGAATTCAATTGAATATTAAGTATATAATCCAAGTGAAACAGATATATTAATCAATTAATTAACCTCAATGAAGAATGTAAATTCTTTAGAAGAAAAACACAGAGATTGGAAAAGGCGAGATCCTTGGTTTGAGGTTTTCTTATAAAAATGAAAAACAGATATGCGAATAATATTGAAATTGCTTAGCTGTCGTGTAAGCAACCGATAGCCCAAGCCCAAAACTTTTAGAAGCTCAAATACGAAAGCACTTGGGCCTACTTATTAGCCCAGTCACACTTAAAAACAGTTTAGAAACAAATTCTGTTAGATCATCTGTGATAATATTAGTAGGGTTCGTCAGTCGTGCGATGTTAGTAGGGTAGTGTGTACACATGAAAAAGGTTATGAAGAAGGTTAGAAGGTTAAAAATATAAATTGTAAAATTTTATTAGTTTGCAGATTAACTAAGCACAACTATTTTATGTCGTTAACGTCACATATTATAAGCTCATTAGCATTGAATCTGTGCTACATGACGGAATGTAATACTTTATTGTAATTTTCAACTTCGCTCTAATTATATATCATGTTTATTATTTGTTGGTGAATCGATAACGACAGTTTGGTGTTTAGAGTTTGATATTTAAAATATGAGGGTTACTAGTGAAAAATATGAAAAGAATTAAGTTTAATATGAAAATTACACAATTTAAATTTAAAAATATTGAGGCTTAGTTTTTTAATATTTCTAAAAATAGAGTATCAAAATGCATTATATGTATTATATAGATATAGATTTAAAATAGATAATAATTCGTGCAGTAAAACTGCATAAATGTATCTTTGATGTTAAGCTTTAAATAATGACTCGTTTGTATACGTATGAAAAAATTGAAGGTTAAAAATATAAATTGCAGAACTATAGCTAAGGACACAGATATTTTATGATGTCAACCGACCAATAACAAAAAGTGTGAGTTGTTACCTCAAGTATCAGCAATTATTACAATTCTTGATCGATATTATTTATTAATTATTATTATTTATATTTATAATTATAACTAGTTTAAGACTCGCGACAACGTAAAAAATTTAAATTGAATTTATAAAATGAGTTGTTTTTTAATGTATGTTATTGTTAACTTTAAGCTATTATTAATGAAAATGCATTAAATTTATTTATAATATATATATTAGCTAAAGTGATAAGAGGTTTGAGAGAATTTCAAACCAAAATTCTTCGATGGAGATCATGGAGTTTTGGGAACTACAGTTTGAAACTTTGTGAATGTTCTTGTGAATTTGATTTTTTGTTTTACGTGGTGAGAGATTTTAGGGATATCTTCTTACTTTTATGAAACAAAATATTAAGATTAGTTATGAAAGAATTTTTTATTTCTTTCTTTTTAGTTATATCCGAAATTCTTTTTACTTATAGGAAATAAATGTTAGTATCAGTTATGAAAAAAAAAATTCTTTTTAATTTTATTCAAAAATTTTAATTTTAATTAAAATAATTAAGTATTAGGAATTAATCTAAGTGGTCGAATCGATTTGGGAAAACACAGTTAAGGGCCAGAATTCCTTCATTCTATTGTAGTTTAAGTATATTTTATTTATATTTTATTTTATTTATAGATTAAATTGAATTATAATATAATGTTATTTATTCGAAAAAAAGGAAATTGGACAAATATATTTTGTCCAAAATTTGATCTCCAATTACAATAAATCGTTAGTCCGTTACTATCACGGCATCTTCCCGCCAAATCCTTCTTTAATAATTGATTGATTGATGATTAGTTTGTTAAATACTATTAAGAGGTTCTGACTTCTGACACATGATTTTATTTTCGTGACGCGTAATATTAGATGAATCAATAAACAACGATTATCATTGAATCTATATAATTAAGCATTAGCACATGATATGAGAATTGAAACAGCATAATTATATCTTACTTTCTTGTTCTTGTATAGATAATCCAAAATTATACAAGTCGTAAGTAATAATCTCCCTCTAAGGGTTCACTATATTTTTTCTACAAAATACTCATAAACCACATTCGACTGCGACTCTCTATAAAGATGAACTATTATCACCCATAAATCTGCAAGTTTAACCGTCTTAACCATAACGAGTGTAGAATCATATGGTAAACATCGTATCTTTTCGCAGGATAATTCACCAAAAAATGTCGTTGTACCATCTTAACGTTCTCTTGCAACTTTGTATACTTATCATCCGATATTCCTAACAAAATCTTCTTCAAATTTGGTATTTCTCTCACTGGCACTCGTACTGAAAATGCATCCCAGTTTAGAACATCGCTAAATGGTAGAACATAATGTTGAGCAATCAACACGGGCACACACTCGGCGTAGATTGCTTCCACTATTCGCGGACTAGCCACTTCAAATCCACTAGGGCATATGCAAAACTTGCTCGTTTTCATCATTTCTTCATATGAGATATTTTTAGGCACGTTATTGTAGACCTTTATGTCATTGTCTTTATATTTCCAATGTTGGAATAGTAATGGCCTTATTTTACCATGAAATTGACCGCCAGCAAAGAATGCTAGGGTTGTGCGATTAGAAGGAGGTTGGCCTCCAGTTATTGTAGTGGTCTCGCCTCTATGAAGATTGATTTCCGGAATTGATGCATCTTTTCTTGGATTGAAAAACTCTGAGGTGTTTGCATTGCATAGAAGTCGTATTGATGTGAAATACAACGAATGAACATACCATGTTGCTCTCGGCCCCTGCACCATAAACAGAATCATACCAACTTCTTAATTTACACTCATTAGGAGTCACTGCACAAATCTCTTGCAATAATCACAACTATACAAGTCTAAAAACATGTGTATATATGCACATTAAGGTGATATAATGGAAGCATTGGGTGGCATGTCAAAATGATTCGGGTCTAAATGGGTAATCTTGGCACAGGTCGGATTGGGCCCACAACATTTGTTAGTTTAAACTTCTTACAAAAAAAAAAAAAAAAAAGACTATATATAAAAAGCATCTTAAATGTGATTACACATTTTCTACCATTTATTGTCCCACAACATGTGTATCCACATGTCATCTTAAATATGATTACAAAAAAATATCTTTAGGGAACTTTTTTATTTTGTCTGTGACAGAGAAAACATAACCATAATCAACTCTTCCATTATGGTGTTGAAATTACCAGTTGTACTACAATAGTAAAACTGTTAGGATTTGGGTAATTACCTACCCAATCATGGCAAGAAAGCATGAAATGATCGGATCCAAGGCTTCGGTTCCAATAAGGGTACCTTGATGAAACTGTGTGCACATAATCACCAATAACGCGCTCTAGGACAGCTTTATCACGGACTACTGGATCAAAAAGACTATTGAGGATCATGACAACACTAAATGGTAGAAAATAGACATGAGCCTGATCCGGGTCTGATATACGAAAACTCGGGTCGTTCTCTATGGAGTTGATAAAGACACCTTCCATAGAGTAAATATCTGTGGTGGGACCTGTGTGAAATAAAGGGGGCTCACCCTCTTCATAAATGTATACTTTGAAAAGTTTCTCCATTAACAAGTAACTCCTGCACACATAAATATCATAATTTTCTTGACTATCATGGATAGAGAGTTATGTATTCTTGGTGGCAACTACGAGATTCGACTAATCGATTCGGGTCATACTTTATGCCTAAAGAGTCAAAAAGCTGGAACTAATTAAGACACTAGTTCTTCTCTATTGAAATTGAAGTATAAAGTTGTATTTTGAGAAGTAATAAATGTATTGTATAAGGAGTCTAATAAAACTCAAAGTTACTAAATACATAGGGTGGTGATAATTCATCAAAGTATGCATTATGCATTAATAGGTTGTACAATACAACTTGTTATAATGCATTGTTTTGATAAATTTATCATTATTCATATGGATAACCAATGTGCATGTTAGAGTGTACGTATGGCCATTTTTGTTGTTTTTAAAAGTTAAAGTTAAACATGTGTAAAAGTTGATTATAACATGCATTTTAAGGTAAAATGTGCATTTTTTGAGGGATAGTTTTTTAGAACCATAAGTAGAAAAAGAAGAAGAAGATATATATACCTTCTTTTTTCAAAAAGCAAAATCAAAGATTTATCATTTAAATTCTTTTGCAAGTTTTTTTTAATTATATGTATACTATTTTAATTAATCACTCAAATCTTCACAATCAAAAAAATAAGGAATAGTATGTAATTTTATTAAATAGTTTACAATTTATATTTAATACAACCTTTAAGGTATTAAATTAATGTATATATTTAATATTTAATTTAATTAATCGGGTGTTGAAATTTAGAGAAACACAAAACGAACCGACAAAGCATCCGTAGTTTTTGTGAATCATGTGACATATCTCTTGTTTGTTAAATATTTGATGTTGTATACAACATCACATCACATGTATTAATTAACGAATGGGGCAATGTTGAGGGCCGAGAATCCCGTAGCTTATCAGTTATCACTAATACTTGTGTGCTTCATTAATTGCTTTCCAAAGTAGAAAAACATTATTTTCATGCTACACGATTATCTATTATTTATATATTTATATTTATTATTTATTATTTATTATATATCTACATATATAACTAATAAATGATAGCCTCTTTCCTATATGTCACATTTATTCTTTTGACAACTAAACAAAAATCATATGTGTCATTACCATAGCTTCTTAAAAAATTCCATGTGTCATTCAAATTAAAAAAATGTTTAAATCCACCTATTTTTTAGCTACTAAAATTTCTAATTTCAAAATTATTGACTATCAATCCTAAATCCGTTACTACATATATTACAAACTTTATTTTCATTTCACACCCTCTTATTCATTGTTTGGTCCAAAATAATTTATCAATAGTTAACTATTTATTTTGTGAGTTTGATCCAAAATAATTAATCAATAGTTAACTATTTATTTCGTGTTTATGTAAGATGAGAAAGATCAGTTATTCAGAAAATGCTATGGTACAATCATACGTTTTTTCTCAATTTTAACAGGTTTTGGTTTCTTATGTATTTTTAATGCCATTGAACATCAATCTGAAATATATAAAAATAAGCGTTTTACATGTATACTAGAACCATATACTATCTAGATTATATTATCATTAAATTTCTTAAGCATTCATTAATACAAAATAAATATGTATTTAAAAAGGTAAGTACCTATTCTTCACTCAAAAACAATATAAATTGATAGTCACTTCTTTTTTTTTTTTTGTAATATATTCTACTAAAAAAACTATGTTTTCCTTTAAGTTCTCACCGTGCATCACATGAGTGGCTGATTGTTATTTCAGGTTGTCCCATTATAAAGTGTCTACTTTGATTTTTAATCAATAAAAAATAAACTTTACTGCATATAGATGATATTTGATTTGTGAAAAGTAAAGTGTACATTTTGACTGAGACACTACATTTCCATTTTAATAAAAAAAAAAATTTAGATAACTATTTATAAGTCCGTTAACAAAAGTAATAATCTTGACTACATCGTTTCATATATCATCTAAAATACTAATATGTATAAAAACATTTAGCCGTCGATCAGACGGGTATAAAAACTAATAATATATATATATAGTCACCTATACTTGAATATATGCACGTACTTGATGGGCTGATGGCTTACGGTTTAAGACATTTTTTCTAAGTTTTGTTCAATAAATCAAATAAATTAATGTTAGATCAAATAATTAACTAACTGTTTTAGTTCACTTAATAATTTAGTGACAAATTGATAACATATGGTAAGTTTTAATGAAATGCGTGAGGAAAAGGAACATTGGATTTTTTCCAAAATGTTAGTACAATTTGTATTTTGTTATTAGCATATTATTATTAATATTAATATAATTAAGTTAAGAGAATGATGTGTAATTAATTGGTAGTTTAATGTTAAATTGTTAATAATTCGTTTAGTTTCTTTTTTCATAACGAGCTAGACCATTGACTATGAGTCAATGTTTTGACCCATTGTATTATTTTTATTTTAGTAACAAATTAAATTTGATTGTTTAAAACTTGTTTTTTTTCTTTTTCTTTTTAAGGATCTAGCTATTATGGTCAGACATAGATGTACTTATGTCTAAAATGAAGCGTTTTCATGTGTGAAATATTGTAAGTAGAAAATGTACCTGTGAAACATGTGTGGATTTCTGTAAATACTCCCATTCGGGACATAATCGTGATCATTGAGACGATCAGATGAACGGTTGAGATTAGTCGCGACATCTCTTATCAAAACCCTAGCTCGACGAAGCTCGGCTTCAACCTTCTCTAACTTCTTGTCTCTCGTCTTCTTCTTTATTCTCGATAATGTTTCATCTTTAAGTTCCTTGATCAATTTACTCACTTCCTTATTCATTTTCCCATGTTGTTTCTTACACGCATCGTAATCACACTAATTAACACACAAAAGAAGAAGAAAAAAACATCAAAATCAATCAAAAATACAAACTTCAAAAAGACTAATAATCGAGTTTAAGCAAAGATTAATAATGAAATTTACATTGAACATGGAGTAAAGTGCGTTTTTAGGGTTTAAGGACGAAGGAGGTGGTAGTGGGGCCGGGGGCAAGTGATGGAGATTGGAAGAAGGCCAATGCCAAAGCCATGGTGAAGAGGGGAGAGCAAGGAGAGAAAGGCGGTTGGAAGCGTAGGAGATTGCAACGACAAAAATGATTGCGAAGATTGTTACGGATACGAGAGTAGATGATTGATTGTTTAATCTACAAATCATTATTTTTGTGAATTTGGAGATCGATCAGTTTTTTTTTTTCTTTTCTGGTTAGGATGTTGATCTAGAGAGAGAAAAGTGATATATATAGAGAGAGAGAGAGTGAGGGGGGGGGGGAAACATGAAAACAGAATTAGACGGTGAATAAACCCCAGGTGGTCCGGTTTGCATGCAATTCGGAAACTTCCGATTTCTTAGAATGCGTCAAATGTTTCTTTATTGATTTTTTAAGTGAATAAATAAATTATATTAAATAAAAATAAATTACTCTACCAATTAACTACACATATATAAGTAGTGAAGTGAGTAATTAGTCTAACTCATTTAAAGATTTTTTAAAAATTTATATTAATGAATCGAATTGAAAGTGTAACTTCGCCTTTTATTATTATTATTATTATTATTATTAAATGTAGCCCTAAAGGCCATGTTTAACACTTAAAAATATAAATAATGTAGTGGTACATTAAATTGGTTGGGAGAAGTTAAAAGTTCAGGAGTGAGTGAATCGCCACAAAGAAGAACTTTCGAATTTTTTTATTCGTATCTTCCGAGCAGATTGAATCGGAAAGTAAGAAGGAGGTAAATCATTATTTCTAAATCGAATCAAAAATATATTCGATTATCATCATAGTACAAATTAAACGGCACGGACTATTTCTATTATTATTATTACGGAGTATTATTATTGCTATTGTTGTTATTATTTTAATATATAAATCACCTGACACCTGATTGGTGCCGAACAACACCAATCATTTTGACTTTTCAAATTTTTTATTCTTCTTTTTTTGGTTCAAGTAGTTATTATTACAGATAAATCAATATAAAGTAAGAAAATAAATTCCAAGGGTGAAAATGGGTACCACACGCATTTCATTTTAACATTAAAATGATTGATACAATATATAACCCAAGAAATAAAACCAAACACGTTCAATCTGTTGCACAGATGTTTTATTTTTTTTAGTGGGTGAGGTTCAAATGAGAATAGCAAAAGTGTTAAAAATAGGGAAATCAATTGGAATGATGTGTCACAAAACTCACTATCCCCATCTTTTTAAAAACTAAATATCTCACAAACGCAAGTCGAAAAATTATAAAAATTGCACCACAAAATTCAGCATTTTCTCCTCTTCGATTTAAGATCTCACAAGCTATACTTTCGACGAGTTTTTTTTTTCTTCATTTTTGGTGGGTTTACAAATTAGTAACACATGTGATAGTGTTGCGTTTAGGGTTTAAGGTTTGGAGTTTAAGGCTTCATTGTTGTACTCATTTGAACCTTACTCTTTTTTTAGTATACTAATACTAAATATATATCTAAAATGTTAGTTTAAACACATTTTTAATCCATTAATCATTTGACATATCACTTATCACTTATGCATTTTAACTATTTCAGGTTTAGTAAAAAAAAAAATCCTTTTTCATTTTGTTCGCCACGTTATGATATACAGAGCTTCTAGTATGAATATTCGATTATTTCTTCAATATGGAATCGCGATTTCTTATGGGCACAGGCATCCCAGGTAATCCAGTCGTCAATATGGTCATCAGTCATCAACTTCATATTTGCTTGAATGATGATTAATTTAACAGTAATAACAAAATATCATGAACACAATCCTTCATTTCTGCTACATTACCATAACAATGTCATCATCAACTTCATAATTCTTTGCCTTAATCGATCTGATCTAGCATACGAACATCAAAATCATCATCAACTCCATCATTGTTTGGAACATCATTGAAAGATCATGATCCACATCATCATTCTCATGTGGTGGATGCTGCTTATCAAGATCTTCATCTTTTGTCTCTGCTTCATTAACTTCAACAATTTTTGAATCAGCAACCTTTTGTAAATCAAGGTCAACCTGATCTTCATCTTTCTTCTGAAGATCAGCACCAACAGATTTACCATTACCATTAGATGAAAACTTCTTATCTTCATCATCCAGTGTATCATGATCATGAACATCTTCCTTCATCTCTATAATTCCATGAACTACATCAATATCATCGTCAATAATGACAGCATTCTTTGAATGCTCTTCCTGATAATTATTCATTATAGCAACAGAATCATCATCATGAAATTGATCATCTTTTTTAAAAAGATTAACAATCTCATCATGATTATGAACATAAAGATCATTAACATTATCTTTCTTTACAAGAATATCACCATCTACTTCACCCTTTCTAAAAGGTAGTGCAGTAACTTCATCACTCTTCAGATGTTTCTGATCATGATGTTGATCCTTCATATCTAGTGCAATAACTTCATTCACCTTTTGAACACACGCATCACGATTAATATAATCATCATCATTTGAAGGATCATCAACCTTTGGTAGATCAATAGCAAATTTATAAGTAAAAGCACATAAGAAAGGAATAGGAAACGTCTTGTTAGTTTTATCATCCCCTCCTCTTTTGTTATGATAACCAGGATAATCAGTTTTATGGAAAAATTCTTTATCTTTCAACTGAAGACCAGCTTCACCAGCAAGTAAAACCACATTCCAACTGTCATATGGAGAATCAGCCCTATGCCTTAAATGCACCTCACCCCCTTCATTCAACATCTTTCTTGCACTTTTAAAAAAAGATCCCACTAATTTCCTATGCATCCTGCATATATGTCATCGATCGATATACACATAATACAACTCAATAATGCACATTAATAGTAAAGATAGAAATTATGCATACATTGGTCAATTAAAATTGGTCTACTTTTACACTACTCTTAAATTGTGGGACATATATATTTCAGGCAACTGAGAGCAGTGAAATAGTTGCTGCGTGCAGCATCTTACTCGATTAATATGGAATCACGTTCGTGTAAGTAAGCGTAATGACCAGCATGAGGAAAGTTGAAGATGATGACGTCGAACTTGATGTTCTTGAGAATAGGATGTGTGTGCATCGTATTGACATCGACTTTATACAACAACAAAGCCCCTAATTTCTCCAGTTCTTCAAGGTGAGGTACACTAGTCCAATGTTTTTGAACTAACACGTCTATAACAGGGTGCAATATTAATAAGTAGTTGCATTAATAATTTCGTAACAAATGTTTGATTAACAACGAATTGAAAAGACTAGTTAGTAATGCTTACGATCAAGACGTACGTACAATTTGAAATTACAGTTACCTTTATTGAGGTAGCTAGTAGCAACGATGTTTTGAGCCTTGTTAAATTCACGAGCTAAACATGCCGAAAAAGAGAAATCCTTCACCAACAAGTAAGATCTTCTGGGAACTCTTGTAACAGCGAAAGATTATTTCGTTTCTTTTTGAAATGTTGTTCATGTTTCCCTTATAAAACAATAATGGAATGGATATTTGATTCTATATATGTGTGTTATTAGTAAGTAAAGTTAAAGTGAAGGAAGATGTAGCAGTTAGGCACTCTTCATCTTCCAGAGGTTAAACTTACAATACACTTCAATGTATACATGCATAAAAGTTACAGTACATTACATTTATCAAGTTTTTGAAACTATGTACAGTTTGACCAACCAATGGTACAATCATAGAGTGATATTATTTGATACTTTAGTTTTAGGGAAACGAGTCGACCCGGGTATATAGCATTTTAACATCGTGAAATTTAGCTATCATAGTATCATAATTTCAAAAGTCACTCGCAACGTGTAATTAATTCAAAGGGGAAATATCTCACAGAATCTGTAAAAAATAAGAAAAATAAAAAGATTTTTGTTTCAGTTTCTTAAACTTTTAACGCATTAGTTAATTGATTTTTGGATTTTGAAAACGCATTAGTATGTGAGAATGTATTTAATTTTAAGTGTATCTTTATAGAACGAGAACGAAATGAAATGAAGTTGTTCGTTTATTAAAGTTTAAACATATAAGATGAGATTGATCGACTAACGAACGTTTTCTCCCTTTCCTCTTGATATTAAAAAATTGTAAATGTTATTTCAATTATTTATATGTATTTTAGTAACTCGTATGATTTTTTATACTTGTCCTAGCTGGTTTTGTCTATGGGATAAAACTGAAAAAGAGAAATAAAAATACAACCGTGGCAGTTGATCAAAAAGATGAACAGTAAGGGACAAAAAAACCGCGACACCAAGGCTTGTTAACTGTCACTGATGTTGTGGCGGGAAAGCTGTTTTTAGGTTGCCACGTGTAAAACAACAGCCATCACAATACTCCACGTATTCTACTTTCTTCATCTACTTTCCTTGCTTTAAAAAAAAAACAAAATTTATTACCAAAAGTTGTGGTTCAGTCACCAAAATCCTAATAAAGAAATAAACACCTGTTAATTTGCACCCAGAAATATTTAGAGAAAAGAAAAAGGGTTATATAGCTCCATTCAATTGTGGCCTGTTTATAATCTAAGAATTGAAGAAGAAATAAGAAAACTTCATTAGCCTAGATATTAATTAAGAAATGAAAGTACCAATAGGGTTTGTACCAAAGTTATGGAGCTTCATTTCCTTCTTACCTTTTTTCATTCTGTTACTATCTCTTGGTATCCTTAAAGGTATTATTATTTATATATATTTTGAGTTTGTATATATGAATTATTATTTAGATTTTTATTTTTATTAAAATGTTTGAGTTACAGGGGTAATAATTGGGCCAATTGTGGTGGTGATAATGGTGTTTGGAAATTCAACGGTGGCAATTGGACTTTGGGTTGCACATATCTTTTGGACTTACTACTGTGTTCTCAAGTAAACCCACTTACTCTATGGCTCTATGCGTTGGATTATTTTTAATTAATTAATTATCATTATCAAAATGTTAATTAATGAAAACCCACTTGATATATGCATTTGTATGAAAATGTTACTGTAGTATGTTACACACATTGATTAAAAAAAAAAAACGTACGCCAAGTCTGCAGAGGTAAATGTTGAAATGGTAAAAAGTAAAGGAAGCTATATATATAATTGGAAAAGTTAGTTGGAAATTTATCTTGGCCTTTTATAATTTGTAGGACAAAAAGGCTAGGATGGGTGTTGAAGATTCTTATAGTTATGTTCTTGCCTCTGCCTCTTGTGCTATGGCCTGTTGTCGCTGTCATTGGCAGCCTTATTGGCAGTATAGGTTTCGGGTTTTTCGCTCCGTTGATCGCAACTTTTGAAGTTATTGGCACAGATCACAAAGACAAGTTCTTTCATTGCTTTGTTGTACGTGCACTTCTTATCAAACGATGTCCAATTAATAAAGTGCTAATTTAGTGTAATAGAAGAGTTACCATTTTGTTATACCCTTGGTCACTGACCTTGTAAAATGCTTTCCACCCGATATAACGACTTAATGGTGCACCTTTGTTTCATACCATTATCCAATTAAAGAATTATTATCGATTCTTTGTTTTAATTCTTGCTTAATCTCAAATTTAGGATGGTTGTTATTCCACACTCGAAGGAAGTTGCATGGTTGTTCGAGATTTTACAGATTTTTGTTTCCATTCTTACTTTTCATTCATGGATGATCTCAGTGAAGATATGCCAGCAGGAGAGAAACCAATTGACATCAGGTTAAAAAAGATTCAATCTTTCTTAGCATTTTAGCTACCCTTTATGCCAAATAATAAATTAACGAATTTTCTGACAATTTTCGTTTTCCGGCCACCAGATTATTCAAGTTACCGAAGTGTTTATTAGTCATCCCGTTTGCTATTATTGTCGATGTGCCTTTGATAACAGCTGTGGCTCTATACAAGAGTCCATATATGTTGATCATAGGATGGAAAAGACTATTGGAAGATTTGATTGGGAGAGAAGGGCCATTTCTCGAAACTGTCTGTGTGCCTTTTGCTGGACTTGCAATTGTTTTATGGCCTTTAGCGGTTACTGGAGCAGTGATCGCGTCTTTCATCTCCAGTTTTGGTCTAGCTATATATAGTGCCATGATAGTCCACCAGGTTTTATTCTGACCAACTGCTAGTAAAGCTGTTGCAGTAATCATAGTTGCTTAATTTATCTAAAGCCTCTGTTTTTCAGGAGGACTCAGTTAAGTTTGGATTTGCATACATCATGGCCGTAGTTTCGTTGTTTGATGAATATACAAATGACTTGCTTTATTTGAGAGAGGGTTCATGCTTTCCAAGGTACCATCAAGATTGTTCAAATGTTAAGTAATTGGTGATATGGTCTCAGGTTGAAACAAATGGTATTGTGTTGACCTACATATAGTTTCCATCCATTTCTATAAGCAGCTAATACGCTACATATGAGTACAGAAACCATGTTATTAAAATGATCGTATAATTTTTTTACTTTGGTGACTCTGACCTGTTTTCCTTTTAGCTACTATTATTATTTATTTTTCTCACATGAAACTATTGACCCGTTAGGTATAAACCATAACCAAAATCAATGGGTCAAATATGATTGTGATCTACACTATTCTGTCACTTACCTGTGCTAATCGCTTGTTTTGACGGTTCTTATTTGGCTATCGCATCAATACCAGGCCGAGATACCGAGAGAACATAAAACCATTGGATGGAATCGAGAGAAGGAATTCAATTGGTAATGATTTCAAGAACGAAAAGGAAACAAGCCTAAGAGGCTCTAGGTTGGTTTCACAACGCTCCAAAACTTTGAAGCAGGCTCTCCAACAGTACACGCCTGTGCAGGTATGCAGACAAGCAGTAATTCATAACATTTGTGCATTTGGGATTCTGATCTATGAAATGTATATTTTACGATGTTTGTAATGTGACAGGTGTGGGATTGGCTGTTTAAATCATGCGAGGTGAACGGAAGAATACTCTTTCGTGACGGTTTGATAGATGTTAAAGACATCGAAGATTGCATTGTGAAGGGAAAATGCAAGAAGTTGGGCGTCAAATTACCCGCGTGGTCTATATTGCAGTGTCTTCTTGCTTCGGCAAAATCAGAATCTTCTGGTTTGGTTATCTGTGAGTTCTGTTCTCTAGCCTATCACATATGTAATTTTGGTCGCGTCGGTTTGGTTGACTCAGAGGACTGACATATATTGTTTCTGTTAACGGTTTAGTATGTCAAATATGATTGCATAAGTTGTGCTATTTCAATAATAATACGAAGTTTTGAATAGAAATGATTTAGTAGGTTTTATGCACATAGACAAGTACAGTACGGGCGACTTGCGACTCATTTGGTCACTTTGACCCATTTGACATGTTTTCCTTAAAGTTGATATATTTTATATGGTTGACCTGTAGAGATAAATATAACCTGAATCAACCCATCCATAAAGTAAATGGGTCGAAATTTCCACCTCTTAGCAACGTGAATCAGTGTCGCAATAGAATGTTTTGTTTTGTCATGCACTGATTCTATAGAACATTGTTGTGCTTAGCGGACGAGGTTGAACTAACAAGGATCAACTTGCCAAGGGATAAAATATTTGAGTGGTTCATCGGACCACTATTGATCATGAAGGAGCAAATCAAGGGTCTGCAGTTGAGCGAAAATGAAGAGATGTGCCTGAGAAAGCTAGTGATGAGGTACAAGAACGAGAGACCTGAAGACTGGGATGACACCGGTTTCCCATCCGATGATCATGTAAGACGGGCACAGATACAGGCCATCATACGAAGGTGTATTGTTATATCTATATCTCATTCTTATAGTGTTTTCTGAGGATGAAAACTCATAGTTTTTGATTACAGGTTACAGGGGATAGTGGGTTCGATGTCTAGGATGCCAACATTCAGGAGGAAGTTCAAGAACTTAGTGAAGGTTTTGTATCTTGAGGCGCTTCAAGCTGGAATTATAGCAACCCAAAATGGAGGAAGTTTGAATAGAAAGCTTAGTGGTCAGGGTTCCGTTGGAAAAATGTTTGCAAAACGTTTACCTGCAACTCAAGAAGAGAAATTGCAGAACACTGAGGTCTCTGAGGATGTGGTATGATCTGTGTTTTGTTAGTGGATTTCTAGTATTTCACGGCTCACATTGGATTGATTGAGGTTTAAAGTATGTGCCAGATGAAGCTAAGACTTGAACGATTTCTAGTATCTAACGATTTGTGGGTGCACGAGAAATGTCAACTGGAAGGGTCAATATCCTCGTGGGGCTGGTACTGAAATACCGATACAATACAGATATTCCATTATGTACACGCACACGCAGCTTATGGTATTAAATGTAACAACGTCAATTCATTGGTTCTGAATGTGTAAGCTCGGATTTGTGTCCCTTTGTTCTATATATATATATGATTCTATTATCGTGTAGTTCATAATAACTAGTAACTGGATATAAAGCATCTTTGCCATTATCTTAAATTTAGTCTCAACACAAGTAAATATCTAAATTGTCCAAAACTCATTTATATCATTTTCATTAATAAAACAATTTTCTATTAATAATCTATTATTACTATATATGTAAAAATTATATAAATACAATTTCTTTTTATTATATTATATAAAATAATACTCCATACAAAACACGTATAATAATTATTAATTTTTTTACTAGCCCCGTCAAGTCATCATTATTTATACCGCTGAATTGCACGCACAAAATTGCACGCACAAAGTATGCCGACTAGCATCGGTACCATTTTTTTTATCTATAATCTATCTATAAATAAATATAGGTATATAATAAATAAAAACTTTGTTGCATTTATCGTAGATTGTAGATTGTAGTCTTGTAGATCAATACTTGGACCTTTGGTTGTCAGATTTATGGCCTGGAAATAACTTGATTTGGGCCTAGCCCAATAAGCTACGCAATTGAAAATATTAAATCATTGGTTAGATTATTTTACCCAAAACCGAGAAACCAAACAGAAAGCAAAATGAAGACTGCTGCCCAAGTAATCATATTCATCTCCGACGACATCGACGGTGGTTTCTCCACCGCTATCATCGACGGTCTTCATTCAAACTCAATCAAAACATCGTTAGATCTCTTCTTCTTCTTCTTCTTTTTCTGTACTATGTAAGCAATCATCGTTTCAATTGATAATAATCTGTTTGTTTTTCTTTCTTTTTTCTAATAGAAAAGAGTCATTCGATCTGTCACTAGATGGATATGGAATCAAGGATACCACAGCTTCCGGAGACATTACTCACTTTATGGATTCCACTGGTAGTGCTCAGGTAAGTGTATTTCGGTGCTTTTATTAAAATTAAATCAACATTAGGGAAATTACTTAATTTACACCTTTTTAGAAGATGTTAAACAAAACTATTCAAAAAGTTCAGCAGTTTTTGCAAAATTTAGGCCTTATGCGAAAGTTTACTATAGTTTTTTTTTTCTTTCAAAATTGACTCTTTGTTCTGTGAATTTTCCTTCTACATTCCAAAATGTTGATAAATATCGCACAAAGTTGGAAAATATCGCACACAAGTGAAAAAATATAATTTAATGTAAAGCTTTAATCGAGTTTAACTATTATCTAGTCTTTAAAGCTATAAACAGACTTTTCATCCGTGTTCCACCATTTTTGGCCAATTTGTCCATGTTCGCAAAATTGTATGCGAAATTAGGTGGTGTTAAACTTCAAATGACGACTAAAAGTGTTACTGAAGCAATTTTTCCTAAAGTTACATTAGTTCATTTTTAAGTTTCAACTGTCTATCTAATTACATCATTATATTTATATTTATATATTTATATTTATATGATCTTAATGTAAGCTATAGTTACTTCTGTTACATTTATCCAGTTCAAAGTTTTTAAGATAAAAATGTTAGGTAGTTATTGGAGTACAGTATATTTTAAACAAAATTTTTGACACTTATACTCTCGTCAGGTGTCTATTTTGGTTTTACAAAAATATGAGTCTCCAGTGATGGCGTGTGCGATCAATGAAGTTTTATCATCGTTAGTAGGCGAGGACACGTCGACTATGCCCTCATTGATTCTTCCATTCATTTTAGATTCGTCGAAGATAAAGGTGGAAAGGAAAAATGCGGCGGATGCAGACAACATTTATGGGATTCAATTAGGTCCACAAACTGATATAATGCAAGCCTTGGCTAAACGACACGAAACTGCGCCCTCTTCAATGCAGATTCATCATGAACCTTTGTCTAGTGTTCTTCAGCTGGTACGTGTACTGAAGACGCCGGCGCTTATTCTCGTTGGGCAAATTGGTCATCATAAAACTCGGGGGGATGACCTTGAGGTACTTCGTTTTTATGCTTATGTGATGTGAATAAAATAAGAAAGGTAGTTACATTGTTGTGTGTATGTGCTGTTTTTGTTGACGTGTGCCTCTGTTGGCTACATCGAAAGAAATTTGACTTAAAATTATAAAACTCGAGGTGAAAAAATGGGCGGGTTTGGCAACAAGTCATAATGGGTACGGGTCAAATGGGTAAGTTTATTTGTGAGTCTAATTGGGTCACGTTGTTGTTGACTCATGACTTAAAGCTATGAACATGAGACGTTTTGGCAATCGAAGCCATCATTTTAAGGACCCAAATGTACACAGTGGCGTAGCTACTAAGGTCATATGCAGGGCCAAGGCCCACCTCGAGGTTTCATTTTTGTAGTAAAATTGTGTATTTTTAAGTATTTATTTTAGTAAATAATTGTTGGCCCACCCCATTAGTAATGGTTGATATAAACTGGCCCATCTAATTAGTTTTTTAGAATATACCAAAAGATCTTATCTTACTCCGTATAAAATGGTAATAATATACGTTGTGCTTGTTTTGATCATATTTACTGTTCCTAGTTAAGTGTGATATTTGTTCATCACTTTTTGATAAGCAACTACATGTAATTTGAAAAAAATGATAAATTCTTTTTTGCGCAAAAGTTTATTTTAAGTTTGTATCTTTAAACATTTATCGCAGGTTTTTTACGCTTCAGTATATATTCGTGTATTTTTTGTACCGGTTTTGTTTGGCCCACCCAATGTAAAAATTCTAGCTACGCCACTGAATGTACATAGACAGTAGAATTCCAAATGAAAAAGTACATTGACATATTATGCAAAAAATCATTTTCTATTCTTATCAAATGTCAAGTGCTGTAGTTATTGAGTACTCAATGATTTTGCATAAGATAACACATGCTTAAGGCACTTGATTTTTACTGAATAACTACCAGGTTCATTAAGTGGTCAAGCAGCAGGAAACTTTTTGCAGCTATTTACGTTTGCCTATATGGTTTCTTTCCCAGGTAATATGTAAGATTGGAGAAACATTGGCTAGCGCCTCATCGCTGCAATTTGTGAAAGACAATGTCACATGGAAACCGACCAAGATGTCAAAAGAACCGGAGAAAGAGCCATGGCGTGCACTGTATGGTTGAACTCGGATCATTGAGACGGTCATGTGCAGTCCATTCTAAATTTTCTTCGAGTGCTTTTGGTAGTTTACGTTTCTTGCTAACATTAACATTATACTCTTCATTGTTGTATGCTTAGAAACGGTATGTTTGCATCTTGCATTGGTGATCACCAGAAATTTTCAAGTGTGTCGCCAATCGAACATCAAAGCCGGTATGTTTTTAGAACTTATTGATACATATATAGTGGACAAGAAACGAAACTTAAAAAGAAAAACGGGGCATGTCAACATATATTCTCTACCATGTTTTCACTCTTATTCGACTAAAATGTAAGCTTAAAAATAGTGCTTAAACTTTAATTGGTGTACTGTATGATTAGGTATACGCTTAGACGTATCATTTATGCACATTTAGTCATACTCTTTATTTAAAATTGAAAATGATCCGTTCTAAAGTCTAAACATAAACATTGTTAGCCGACATGTTTTGTTACACGTTTATTTTTGTAATTTGTACCCACAATCTAAATCACTCAACTAATATACGCTATTCTCACTACACACAATGGAGATCCGAATAATTAGATAGGCACTATGAATATCAAAGCATATATAATTACATTTTCGTATACTCATAGCCTAATTTTAACTAACGGAAGAAAAAAAACGGTTTACATACTTGTATAGTTCTATCCAAGTGCAAGCGTAACTACCTCGTTGTACACAATTTTTCCGAAAAGTACGAATCTGCATAAACTTCGTAATTATGTGTTTCGAAATTATGATTATATCAGAGAGTAGGGTTCAAATGAGTACAACAACGTTGTGTGAGAATAGAGTAATCAATTTCAACCACTCATTTTCATTAAATACCTATTTACCCCATCTTTTTAAAAACTAAATATCTCACAAACGAAAAGTCGAAAAATTATAAAAATTGCACCATAAAATTCAGCGTTTTATCCTCTTCAATTTAAGATCTCACAAGCTATACTTTCGACGAGTTTTTTTTTCTTCATTTTTTGGTGGGTTTTACAAATTAGTAACACGTGTGTTATTGATTAGTTGTACATTTGATTTGCGGTTTGGGTTTAGGGTTTAGGGTTTAGCATTGTTTAGGGTTTAGAGTTTAGGTTTTAGTATGGTTTAGGATTTAGGGTTTAATAGAATTTAGGGTTTAGGGTTTTGTAAAGCGTTTAGGGTTTAGGGTTTGAGGCTTAGGGTTTCGGGTGGCGTGGCCACTACAAAATAACCTGGTTTGACTATATATTGTGTTTGACCTCTCAGTGATTTAAATATTAAATTCCATTATTATAAATCAAAAGTATTTATCTTCCATTTGCATATAGAAAAATAGTTACATATAGGACTCGAGTGTTACGAGTACTCTAGTTTAGTGAGAGAGAGATTCAACAGATTAGCTAGCAATTAACTTAAATTTAAATACTTTGTTATCAAAATGAAGTAAATTGTTTTCTTGGACAATAAATTAGGATTTAATACTCAACTAAGCACGTAGTTCTATGTAATATAATCTTGTTGAGATAACTGCGTGAAAACGCAATTAATTAATGTTTGACATTCGTAGTGTGTACCTAACACTCCAGCATACATTGTGTATAAGAAATTTTTATTTGTTGCTATTGTATGTAATTTATGCAACTATTTACGTTTGCCTTATATGGTTTCTTTTTCAGCGTAAATGTTTCTCCATGATTTATTATTTGATATTTGCCTTATATAGGAGTAATTAATTTGACTATTCTTTGATTGCCTTATTTAGTTATTATAAGAGTAATTTAGTCATCTACTCTAGTTGAGTCTAATTTTAAAATAAGCATCAGAATGCTTTATATGTACACAGATAAAGATATATATTATATATATGATGATATATAATAAATTACACATTATCTTGATGTATGTGAGGTTAAATTTATCCGAATACGAGTAGGTAAAGATCAGTAGCACTATAACTCTCTCAATGGTGACAAAAACTAATAGAAGTTAGCAGGTCACGCCAGTGCCATATCAGCTTTATCACAAAACTGACAGAAATTGACAGGCCACTGCCATTAGTGTTCTGTCAGTTTTTTTTTCAGGGACCCACTGACTAATTAATTAACTATTTAAAACACGATAATTAAAATAAAAGCATTACAATTAAATAAAAAAAACATTACAATAATTAGATAAAATAAAAAAAACATTACATTTGATGATAGAAAAAAAAACGATTACACTAATTAACGACTACAAAAATTTGGTGGGAGTTGTGAAATGTGTTCGATTAGAGCATCGCGAAGTTGATGATGAACCTCCCGATCGCATAATTCCTTATCCATACGCAATTGAGTTTCAACCCTTTCTTGCCACGAGAAAGTCTTAGTGGGATTTCCGGATATTCCTCCTACAGTTGACACATATTTCGTCCGTTGTCTTCGGTTATCATGTTGTACAATCACACAAGCATACATGATTCTTTGTATTTTGTTGGTGCTATATGGTCTTGTCGGGTTCTTGATGATTTGTCAACGGCCATGAAGCACACCGAATGCTCGTTCCATATCTTTTCGTGCAGCTTCTTGATATCTCTTAAGCGCATCTCTAGTTGCGTTATAAAATGCTTAAATGACTTTACAATAATGGACCATTTCGGATAAATCTCAACGCCTAGATAATAGCCTTTGGTGAATTTCTTGCCAGCAATCGTGAAATTTACTCGGGGAGCTCTATCTTGTAGTAAATCGGTGAACAAATCCGATTGATTAAGGACGTTGATGTCGTTGCTCGAACCCGCTGGACCAAAGAAAGCGTGCCAAATCCACAAATCGTAAGAGGCAACCGCTTCGAGCATGATCGTTGGACAACCTTGATCACCTCTAGTGTATTGACCTTGCCATGCTACTGAGCAGTTTTTCCAAGGCCAGTGCATACAATCGATGCTTCCGAGCATACCCGGAAAACCATGCAACTCGGCATGATGCTAATGTAAACGTTCCACATCTTGTAGTGTTAGTTTTCTTAAATACTCGGTAGAGAATAGATGAAAAACACATTTACAAAAGTTATCCAAACACTTGTATGATGTTTGTTCAATCATATGTAAGTATTCATCAAACGCATCGGCGGCACAATCGTACGCTAATTGGCGTACAGCAGAAGTGCATTTTTGCCAAACGTTAAAGCCAAGTCTACCGGTTGCGTCAGACCGTTGAATAAAATATGTAAAGTAGTTAGGTATCGGAAGTCGGGAAAACGATATAATACCTTGACATATACGGATATATATTGACTTGCTTATTCGATAACGTCGTTGAAAGGTATCCGCCGGAAATATTGGGTTCTCGGCAAAGTAGTCTAGAAACAAACGCTCACCCATTGCTTCACAATTTCTACTAAAGTATCGTCGGGGTGCTATTGGTATCGGGATGGGAATATCCTCTTCTTCAGACGAATCGGAATCTATTGAATTAATTATATCCATCGCAGCCATTGGATCGAAAACGGCCGTGAGTGCTTGCAAATCTTTAAGATTGGAATCAGAAGATATAGTGAAAAAGTGTATGAATAAAGATGATAGTGAAGAAGTGTGTAAATTGTAGTGTTAATTGTTTGGAAATGGGAGGGTGTATTTATAGAGTATAAATGAGTGTTAAAAAAAAAAAAAAAGGCTAGATAACCGTTGGAATGTTTAATTTTTAATTTTTTATTTCTCAAGGACTCAATATTAAAAAAAAAAATCTAAATTCATGCCCGACCCACACCTTCAAACCGATGGACTGTCAGTTATCTGACGGAAAAAACCGACGAACAGAACTGACGGGTCGGTTCCGTCGGTTTTAACCGACAAAAACCGACATATACCAATGGGAGTGGTCTTATACACTTTCATGTATGTTGGTTCTTTGGGTTTTTACTGCTCAAAACAGTAAAGGTCAAAAATCGTAAAATGGGACATATCAAATCTCGAAAGTGTCATTTTAATCTTTGATAATGCAGAGTCTGTGAAATTGGAAAACAACGATACATATCTTTTATGCATAATGGCCCGGGTTGTGTTTTCGTCCATTGTCATCGTATTTGTGAATTCAACTCGATTGATTGAGAAATATAGTACTTATATAAACACGTGTCGTACTAAAGTTGACCATTCCATAACACAAGAATGGTTGTGATACCGAGTCTATGGTGTAGTGTATCCTACATATAACACGCATTTGTGTTAATACTCGTACTAGGACAACCTATAATGTCATTAAAAAAGCCCACGACCCACGGTTACCAGCCTATCGTGAGTGAGTGGATAAACACATGAAATTTTACACGCATGTATTTGTATGGGTGAAAAAAGATATACAGGAGGGTAGGGCTGTAATCAAGTCGAGCCGAGTTCGAGCTCCACAGGGCTCGAGCTCGGCTCGACTCACTTAGGGTATGCTCGAGCTCGGCTCGATAGCTCGACGAGCTTTCACGATGAATGCTCGAACTCGACTCGAAAATGTTTCAGGATGGCTCGAGCTCGGCTCGAAAAACTCGACTATTCTTATAAAATATTATTTTTAGTATCATTAAAAATAAAAATAAATACCAAAAATCATTTCAAATATATAGAAAATACAAATAAAGTGTGAAAATTAGTTAAAAATATGTAAAATAGTATAATAATATTTAAAGTATAATAATAATAATATCATTTATAGATTCAAAATTATACATACATTTATATAAAAATACACATATTAATTAAAGCTCGAAAAACTCGATAACAGCTCGGCTCGAGCTCTTAAAGGCTCGAGCTCGGCTCGATATATATTTCGAGCTCTACTTTTAAGCTCGAGATCAGACTCGAACTCGATAAAAGCTCGACTCGTTTGCACCCCTACTGGAGGGTAGGTACTATTTGTGAACTATTGCTTGCACCTAAACGAACACAACCCACGAATCCATGAAACCCTTTTGTTTTATATCCACGGACCACGAACGTACGTGTCCATATAATTCAGACGAGGAGATGAAATGCGTATATTATGCGATATTTCAAAATACCACATAATCATTTGTAGTGGTAGATTGTATACGTTGAATGCCAACTCATCAATTTACAAATGAACTACGGAGTAACAAAAATTTGTTTAGGTTACTAGTTTTTCAATATTATAATAAAACAAACTACGTTCAAGTTGAACAATCGACTTTATGCCTGAATAAAGTATATTCAAAATGGTTAAAAATCTCGCTCAATCACGTCAACTTTGGAGCGAAGTATAGTGCTTCTTCTTTTTTTTAGTTTTAACGAATTTTTGGCATTTGGGTGAAAAATTGTTTTTTTTCATCTGGTTTTAACAAATTTCTTAACATTTGAACAAATTGCAATGTTTTTTTTTCTCGTTTGAGCAAAATTTCTTAAATTTTAGTTTTTTTCCCGTGATTTTAGCAAATTCGTTAAACATTTGAGTGAATTGTTATGTTTTCTTTTTGTTTGAGCATTTTTTTTTTGGAATTTAAGCGAATTACTTGGAATCTACGAATTCAATAACATTTGAGCTAACTGTAGCTATTTTCGGAAAAAAATTTAGCGAATTTTTTTTTCTGTTTGAGCGAACTATCAAATATTTTGACATTCCAACACTGATATGATAGAGTGAAATTTTTGACCATTTTGAATTTTTGATAATTTCTCTTACAATGAACTAGTTTAAAGTTAAATAATCGACAACTTGCAAAGAATGCTACAAGCCGTAAAACCTATTTAACAATGAGCTACAAAAATGTCGTCAATCAAAGCCTAATTCGAGATTAGTCACAAGGATCTCTGGTTTTGTGCACACAAAACACAAACAGAACATGTTACCATCACATGTTTCTTTGCTTATGTAGTAGATACATCGATTATTACATAGTTTACATATAATTACATCGATCTTCATGTTCAAAACGACGGTCATTCTGATGATTGTTTCTTCTTCATAGAACAAAATATATAAACACGTTGAATATGATTTCTAAGAATAGAAACATCGTGTCTTTGCTCAAGAGATTCAAAAGGTCCACTTTCTTTTTTTGTTCATGTCAAGACTCAAACATATGAAGAATCTTGATTTTTGGGTGGTCAGATGGTGAAATCAGCATTCATTCGAGCAATCGAGCCAATAATCCAGCTGACAATAGGCAAACACCCTGAGAGACAACCATACAAGCGTTTGTCATTGCTAAAAGAAAGTAATCCTTTTCAAGTTTAGATATATTATATATATCATAACTTTCCTCGTGCAAATGATCAAGAAATGTATGTACTCTCAGTAGCTTCTGGTTTGACTCATGGGATCATAATCGTAAGCATCACCCGCTTTCACAAAACGACCTTTCACACGTTTTCTTACATCCGCTCTTTCCTTTCGTGTAGCATACCTTACTCGCTTGTCAAATCTACCATAAAAAGGGAAAAAAACAATATAAAATAATAGTTCTATAAATACTAGCGGTGACCATCTTTGCCCATTCAGGTTTGCTTTTTATCACTATAAGCACTAGCTTAAAAAGGAAACAGGTCAAACGGATCGAAAGTCACCCAAAGTACAGTTTTAAAAGCACATATTCGGCTAAATCATTTCACGTAAAATTAATTCATTTTTTATATTAAATAATCTTTGTCTAAAATATCATTTTGGACACACACAAAATTCGGGCCTGCCCGGCCTATTTCGAGATGCACAAAAAATTACCCATTTTGACCCATTACCTAATACGCCCGACCCACCATTTTCCCACCTCAAACTGCAACTAAACTGCAAGATGTCCATGACAGTTTGTACTAGGTACTCACTTTCTGGTCTTCTTTTTCTCCTTGTAACGAAGGACCGCATCGTTCCTGATACCCGAAGGAGTGATGCTATCATGAGCTGGGGGTGGCTCACCCATGAGAAGCCTAGACGAAGCTCCACAGTCTTGATAATCCCCAGCAGTAGCAGTACTCTCCCATGTTAAACTTGAAAATGAAATATTAGACTGTTGCCTTCCATAACAAGGGTTTGGTTCCGTTTTACAGCTCCTCAAAGAATCAGCCGATGCAGCATTACTGTACGCAGGTTGAATTCCATTTCCATGTCCAGTCCAAGACTCCTGAAAAAAAAAGAACCAAAAAAACCGAACCCTGAGCATTATGCTTTGTTCGAAAGTTATTGTGATATTACTGCAAACTATGTAGTATGTACAGTTCAAGGGTAGTAAGCGAGTATGATAATGTTCCACAAAAGACTCATGGTTAACTACTGAAAGGTCACTGTAAAACCTTGACGGATGATTTTACCCTTCTAATCTTACTATATAATCGGTGGTTAACACTGAGGCCAAGCCAGTCTCCCTTGGGAGAGCTTTTCCTGGTTCGAGTTTGTGAGGCAGTGGAGCCGGACCTCGTGTATTAGTTGGCCAAATGTCAGACACCACAATTACCAAAACATAAAGACAATAAAGGGTGGTTATTTCCTATATATATTTCGTTAATGCCAAAAAAAATTCACCAACTCTTCTCTTATCAAAATCAAGTAAAGGATACGAACGCATAACTAATTTTGATCAATCTTAAAAACGACACGGCATATCGATCCTGTATAATATTTACAACAATATACAACTAACAATCACTAGTACAATTATAATACCTTAGCACCATGACAAACGGATTCAGCAACAGACGTTTCTTTCACACCAAACAAGCTATCAATACCATCTTTTGCAAAAAGATGTTCGGGGTCGTTATGACCTACACCGAAGAGTGCCTCATAGTTCTCAATGCTCAAGTCAACTTCATCCATATTATAGTCATCATAAAACCCGTCGTCAATGGATTTTTCAGTCCCTTTTGTACCTGAAACCTGCATAGATTGTGAAGCCCAACTGTCAAGATACAAATTAGATTTCATAAAGGGGTGTTTGGGATTGCTTTAATTTAAGTGCTTTTCAGTTTAAAAAATACGTAAACCTGTTTATTTTTAAGTTCTTATTCCATATAAAATAAGGAGATAAGCAGTTATCAGGAGCTAATATGCTGTTAAAATAAGTAGTAAGCATATAAGCACTTAAATAAGCAATCCCAAACACCCCCATAAACTGTGAAACTCCAACTCAATTTACCTTAGATGTAAACGAATATTTTGGATCAGCTAGTTGCTTCACATTTTGCAAATCATGATCCTCAATTTGCCCAGATAAATCTTTATCATTCTTGTTATCTGCAATGGTCATTAAGCCCATTTCCTGCTCACAAGTAGAATCGATGACAGAATCGGACATAAATGACCAAATTGAAGATAGTTCAGTGGCTGAGGGGCAGCCAGAGTAGCAATTCAATGTTTGCCGACTATGCGAACCAGAAGCGGAATTAGATCCATTATGGCCCTCCCAATCACAATTCTGACAAAGTGATAGCTTTTCATCAACACATCTAACAAATGCTGGTTGTGAGTTACATTTATCACATACGAGAGTTCTTGAATGGCGTTTAGATAGAGCATTTGCAGAATGAATATTTCGATCACACGATAAACATAAGTAAGCTTCATCTGATCTACAATATACCATTGATCTTGCCTCACGGCAGTAATCACAATTGTAACCCATTTCTTTCTTTCAAAACACTAATCAAATCAATCGACCCACACCTTGCAAGATTAAGAAATCTGCGTATAAGAAATGAGAAAGTATAAAGTTAAGAATTTGGAATCTTGACCAAAAAGGCACAAACTTTATTGAATTTGAATATGTTCTACAACAGTAATGATAAGGTTGAACTTTATTTAAGAACAAATGGTTTACACAAAGATTCTGATTCCGGTAAACTTATTTTTCGATTAGCTTTCTTCTTGAGCTTATAGCTTAAACTTATGGACTGTAAGCTAATAAGCTCTGATTTGTGTTTGGGTAAGCTTATTTTTGTCATCTTATGAGCTTTTTACAAGGAAATAAGCCCATAAGCCAAGACTGTAGTTTATTGAAACTGTCATAAGCTTGAAGAATAAGCTAATCCAAACACCCCAATTATCAACAAGATTGAAAAGGATTTGTGTATTTACAATTCTAAAAAAAGTTGGAGATATCAACAAGTATACAGATATGTTATAGAAGAAACATCAAGAAACTGTAACATTTTGACAAACAACCATATGAATTAACTGAATATCAAGTGTAACAGATCAAGATTAGAATAGAAACCCAAACTTTGTTTCAATCGATTAAAACCAAAAGAAAATCAGGGGAGATAGCAAGACCCATAAAAAGATTTGACTTTACCAAAAAAATTGGTTTTTATTTCACCTACAAGAAAAAAGACTGTTGTAAATTTGGATTATGAAGATATTAAACAACACCCAGTATTACCCATTTTAGAAAAACAAAAACAAACAAAACCCAGAAAAAGCTTACCAAGTTTGTAAATCCGGATGAAATCAGATGGGTTTAATTGCCGGCTTTGAAAACCCTAAAAAGTAATAAGAGAAATTTCAAAACTAATTCCTTTTTTTCTTGTTAATATCTATGTAATTCCTTGTGAGGTAGGTGTTGGTACTGTTGTGTAAGATATCTTGACAACACAAAATACCAAAATAATAAAATATCACAAAAAGAGCAAAAAGTGCAAGGAAAGAGAACAGAGAGAGAGGTGTGTAGGCTGGTTTGGAAGGTGGGACCTAGTCACTTCATCACATTTATAATTCGGCCCTTTTTTTCATTTTATCTTTACTTTATTTTTGGAGTTAATTATAGAAGGTCATCCACATATCACAAATCATCATTTTCTCCATCATGTGAGTTTATGATATAAAGGGTTTTTTTGGAGTGGTCTATAACTGAGTGAACTCTTCAAATTGTTCATTCAAGATTTTCGCTCAAGTTTGTTTTGAATTGAATGTTATTGAGTTTAAGTTGGAACTTGTAACCATTTGACTTGTAAAAGGACCAAAATTCAAATGACAAAAGTGCAAGAAGCCAAGAACATATCAAGCCCTTGTTCAATCCGTTTAGGAGTTGGGTAAATTTTCTTGATTAGCAAGAAAATCTTGTAATCACAGTTATTCCTTCACAAAATACAAAATTTGTTGTACAGAGATGCTTTTTAATGCATTGTATTGATTTATATGCTTAATAATAGTTGCGCTTCAATCATATCATTTTCATATACAATTAATCAAATTAAATTGTGCATATTTTAATAGGATTTTCTAACTTGTGACTCCGTGTCACACGATAAGGTGCATTTAATGATCTTGAAATTATCTTAAATATTGAAATGTGCATTTACGATACGTATGAAAAAAGTAAATATTAGATTGAACTGATAAGTAATAAATACAAATTCTAATATTTAAGAAAATTTACGGCTCATTAAATGCACCTTATTACGTATCTATTTATATGAGACCCTTTTCTCTTGACTACAAGATTGTAGATGCTCACATTTTCAAACTTTTGAAAGAGGAAATATGAAATCCCTCTTTTACTTGAGTTATGACAAAGTGGAAAATCATAAAGATACAGATTTAAATATATGTTGACATGTTGGACAACCTTTTTGAAATCGATATAACCAATTTTGATTACCATTCTTAACCATAAACAATAAGTTTCGAGCTACATGGTTTTTAATTAAAAAGAGTCCAACTTTATTAACTTATATTTAAACTTAGTACCAAATGGCTGGGGATTATATATCACATGGTTCTTATTCTGAAACTAGAATAAAGATGTACCATAGGAGCTCATGATCTATCAAATGTTTGCACATAAACATAAACCGAACCCTACTATTGAACCACAACTATACTACAGTACCATAGTCCTAACCCTAACCCTACTTCTAACCAAACCTATTTCGAATAAATATTGGGTTATTAATTTGTCGTATTCCAAACGCACTTCACATGTCTTTGTGACCTTATCCAACCTGTTTTTGCCTTACTTGCCCTTCACTTTTGAATACTTGTCATATCTGCCCCACTTCACTTTGTAAAATCACTAAAACAATTATCATGCACCACACAGACAAGACACTTAACTAATATGTAATGTGTTTCCACATTTGAATGACAAATGATGACCCCAGGATGAAGAAATCATAAGGGAACAAATTGAGTTAGTAGATGTATCTAGGATCAGTTTGGTATTGTTATCAAAGTAGATGAAATACTATTAATCTACTAACATTACTCCATTTAACTAAAAATGTCCATTTTCTAGCCTGCAGTTGTTTATGACTTGAACCGACAGCTAAAAACACTTGAAAGAAATAGTTAGGCCATGGTTTGTCAAAGACTAACAAAGAAATAACATCACTCGTAGTTGTCTCATCTGCATCCATAACAAGAGGCCAAAGGGTAGTTCGATACATGAAGATGATTCATCCACGTTGCATAAGTAGAGGTGACAATTTCAATTCATTTCTAGGTAATGAGTCGCTTTGGTTTTAACTATTCTTATAAGGCTCAGATGCTAAAATAATGAAAAAGAAAAGGTTAAAAACGGAAACTGGTTCAATGGGTCAAACAAATCCTAGATATATTCAAAACGCATGAACGTCTTAAATGGTTTAAAATCAGATTAGTATTGTAGCATTGCAGTTTTTTAATAATATGTAAAACATTATTTATATGTAGAATTCCAGGGGATAGAAGACAAAGAAATGCATGTGGGTCAGACCAACATGACCCAAACCCAACCCATTTTGACCCGTTACCCACCTAGTCCATTTTGCTAATAATAGAAGAGTAACCTCACAAGTGATCCCAAAATCCAGCCCCTTTCTAGTCATGGTAAAAGGTTATCAGAAACTACAGATCAAGTTGTTTGTAATAGGATATTAGGATTGCAACACTACAGGTCAAGTTGAGAGCTAACTAAAGTAAAAGCACATTAACAACTAGATCTACTATTCGTCCCCTAAATTATAATTCTTCCTAGTACAAAAATTTCAACAAAGATAAGAACAAGGCATTTATGACTATATAGTCCCATTAGAAGCTTTCCCCACAATAAGGGGCACTTGACACTAACGAAAGGTAAGTTCAACTGCACAACAGTACTTAATAGAAGCATCTAGTGAAGGTGATTATCGTAATTCAATGCAGATGTTATCAACTAACACAAAAGTATATGATAAAACATCAGTCTCTATCAACCTAATGTATCCAGTATACTATTTATCAAGTAAGGTTTATTGACATTTCAAACTTTAAATTAATGAATAAAGAGTACACGAGATAATTTAATGAATTGATTCAACCATATTATTTTTTAGGATCCTACAGGCTCAGATAGGAAAGGATAGACAGTTCAACAAGTGGTTGACCATGACTCAAGTATATTTCTTCATTGATATTCCTACTCCTTTTCAAGCATGTTTAAGTTTCACCTTGAAGGCTTACTAACAGAGATATGCACCTACATAACCGTAGAATTCTTAGGTAACCCACTCTCAGATCTTTAACTGCTGCTGAAATCTGAGCTGAGAGTGTTCGAGTAGATGGGTTTTGCGATTCATTCTCTGGGATGTCGATCTGGCATGCAGCAATCTCTGACGGGTAGATACCCCTGCTTGAATATAATTACTTAGGTCAGCAAGTGTATAACAATTTGATTATCAGATGTCAACAAATACATGGAACTGTTATAGGCATAACAAGGCATGAACACATCCATAGTTTATAGAAATTCAGAAACATAACTCGTAAGCTATTTCGCATTTAACATGCATCAAACTCTACAGTAATATAATAATTACGTAAGGCACCTTTTAAGACATGAAGTGTTTAGAGTTACTGTTGCCTTCTGTCGACTGATTGCATCAGAGAAATGGAGCTCCAGATGAAGTTGTTCGTCTGCAAATCAACAAATGTAGTAAGACTTAACTTGACCCTAATTCTAATCCCAGGAACTGTCAAGAAAAGAGGTAGAAGAGAACAGCACATGATATCTTGAGAGAAAATTTAATAAACTCATCTTCCAAATAGAATAATATAACCTAAGCAATTGTTTTCTTTAGATTGTACAAGTGATATCATATGATGTTCTCTTCGTTTAATCCTCTCATTTCAATTACTTCAATACAGATGAGATTACCCAAGGATGTGTGAAATCTTGCATAAATCAAGATCTTTAGCTCTAATCTTGCAAGTTGTATCTCCTCCATCACATCAACCAAATTGCCCAAAAGATGACTAGTCATCTATTGAAATAACAAGCAATTTTAGTTATTTAACTATAAAAGGTTAAAAGTTGTCACCAAAGGGCCTTTGGCTTATCGGAATTGGGGTGGTCCACAACCAAGAGGTTATGGGTTGAAGTCTCAGTGGAGAAAAAATATGTAAATAATAGATCGTCAGGCAGGCTGGGTAAAAGGTCAAACATGATCTGGATGGGACAGGCCAATTATAGTATGGTTAGAAATGGGCCAGGTTGATTATATCAACCTGCAAACACCTTCCTGTTCATTTTAAAGAAATATATATAAATAATTAATGCGTTAATAATGACTACCAAACCAATATTATAACATAATAACCTAACTCTTTGAATGAAATAGTTGCAGGTTTGCATGCCTTAAGACTATAATTGGGGCAATTTTCAGCCATTATGACCTCTTAGCAAATATATTTTGATTTGACCTATTAGACCTGATTGATATAGAACACAACCCACATCAAACTTTCTTTGAGTAAATGGGTTGATACTGCCCGCTCTTATTTCCCCATTTATTTATATGTGCCAGACCATATTCCGTTTTGCTAAGATACTTACTTGAGTTTCTTGTGCCAAACTTGTAGCACCAACATGTTTATGTATTAAGCCAGCATTAAAAACAAACCCGAAAGCAGTTGAAGCATCCATATCTTTGAAATTCTACAAGACAATAAGGCTATTCATGAAAGAATATAAAGACAAAAAAAAACATATATGAATTCATCAAGATTAATATGTTACCTTGTCTATATTAATCTGATCTAAAGAATGAGAAAAGGAAATGCTTGGGATTACACCAGCGTTGACTGTTATCCTGTACATAGCAACAAATGAAATTTAACAGTATTCCACTGGCACATGAGCAAAGATAAAACTGAAATTATAATTAACATGAGTCTTAACAAGGAACCTTTGAAACATGAGGTTATGGTAGTTAAGAATAACGTCGTGATGATCTTTGCAACTCTTCAGATCGTTTAAAGCCCAAAGCTGGAATAAGAATGAATTAGCGAATAGATGTCTCATCCATCAAGCAATATTATGTAATGTGATAAAATGAACACGTAACTCAAGTATATGAAGAACCTGCATATCCTTCCGTATAATCTGACATTGTGCTCTTTTCAATAAATGATCATTGACAAATGCAATAGTATCAGCGGGATCAGGTTCTCCTTTCATCTTACACGACACGTGAAAGGATTTCGTCAATGTGGAAATTCTTCCATCGATGTCCTTTAACACCTGCCTCATTGAATTCACTTTGTCGTTGTCAACTTGGCACTGTACAAATCAACCAGGTAAGAAACCTAGATAGATAGTTTTTTTCTTCCTTTTTATTAGAAATTGCACTTCATATCATAAAGTTGGCTAAGAACAACCTAGTCTACGGGTTCAATACCTCTTGAATGTCCTGAATATTATCTGAAAAGGGTTGATGACGAATAACTTGAGCATCTTCCGAATTTTGTGGTGAAATATTCAACTTCAAAGCTTCAGACTCTTGAATTGCAGAGGCAAGTGATTGCACATTTTTCTACGCAAAAAACAGAACTGAAAAGAGACAAACACAATCAACTTTATAAAAGATACACAGGAGTACTAAATACCAGTAACCTCTTTCGTTTCACATGCATTAGCTGGAACTTTGCTTGCTCATGCACAATTTTGCACAAGAGCAGTTTTGCTTCTGCTGCTCTGGATTTTCCATTCATAACAAGTCAGAGCATGTAAAAGAGAGTTGAAGTTTGGGACATGAAAAAAACAATCACAGGATGGATACAATATAAATTACCTATTATCTTGAATATCATTACTGGGATCTACAATGGTCTGTATAAACCAAAAATTATCTTAATCGTTGCAGGTATATATAGTTCACAACAGATATAAAGCTATAAGCATGCCAACCTGAGACTGAAATTTGCTAGACAGAAGCTGATATGTTTTTGACATCTGTAGTTGCCCCAGAGTATCAATCAAACGATCAATCTGCAAACACAGAGCAACCGTTGCAGATATTAAACATAGACCAGCCACACAATAACGATTCACATTTAAAAATGTGCAACCTAAGTTTGTATGCCTCAGGTCGTATACTTGGAGCTGAAAAAATAAAAAGAAATATGAAAGACAAGAAAGTAAATAGGAGGAAGCTGGGAAGGAAACACGAGATAGACCAAAGCAACTTTAGCAGTTCTCATATGTGTAGCATGAAGCCATGTTTAGTTGTTTACTATATTGTACTAGGCATAGTTGTAGCAACAGATATAAAGGAAGAGAATGTACCGCATGCAAATTCATCTTATCAACTGAATGTGGAAGAAGTTCTATTTCTTTAAAGAATCTTGTATGGATCTGCAACATAAATATCAGATAAACGCTACTATATAACCAAAAATAGGAGTGTTAGCAACTCACAAGCACACCTGAGCCAGATGTTCCAGATTAGGACAAATACTTGACATGCCACTGCCACTTGGGAGTTCAAAACCAGTATTTGAACTCGTCTTAATTTTGGCAATTTTCTCAGTAGGCATCACATCTTCAGATTTTCTTTTCCTCTCAGCTGCGATTACATCTCCATTAGAGAACTGATTTGCACATGAAGACTGCACAATTTCTGCATGTAAGGAATCGATGTTGTCGTTGTGCAATATACTGCACAGCTCTTTATTTGATGGACTTCTACCAAACTGATCTGCCAAATTCTAAAAGAAAATATACCACAAGAGTCAAATTATTATTTATTATTGATAAATATACTAAATTATGCAGTTGAAGCATCCAATACTGCATCGGATTGCTACAAGTTTAAAACAGTACCATTTAACATGGAGCTTTTGAAGAAGGGGAAAAAATAGGCACTTACCTTCCGACAAGATCTTTCATCCATCCTTCCATTTATTATAAGAGAAGCTTTCTGAGAAAATGCAGAAATGTCACTTCTTCTAATAATTGATTCAAAGTTTTCATGTTCAATATTGTTCGATAAGGTTGTTAACTTCCCCCTTGTTTTTGAGTTGCAAGAGACATCTTTAAGAAAACCTTTTTTGGCAAGCATTATTTCTTCAATATTGGAGCCTTCAACATTTAGCGGCGTAAAAGTTTCTCGTCCCTCGACGTATAAGGAATCCATCACATTAGATGACGTAGTAAGAAGTCCTGTATTGGAGATATTCTCCTCTAATCCTCCAACCTGGTCCAGCCCGAAGTTTGATGACTCAATATGCTGAATAGACTGTTCTTCAGCTCTATAGGGACTGAATCTAAATTTTGTGGTACTTTCCTTCTTTAACTTCCGTAAAGAACAATTAAAAGTTTGTGAGGAACTGATTTTACTTTCATCATTTTTATCACCATAGCCAATATCTGCAGATTTAAAAAATGTTGGCTGCATTTGTTCTCCAGAAGAGATTTCAGATGGTAAAACCAAGTGCGCCTCAACTTCAACAAAATTTTCATTACGAGTTGTACACACAGAATTCTTTGGTATCTCAGTCTTATTATCATCCATGTTTGTAGGCACCCCTTCTCTCTTCTTAGCAGAAGATGGTAACGGCTTTTCAGGACTAATGTCCATGGTCTCTATCCCACCATGATTCATAGAATTAACTTGAGGAGTTTTGTTGTTTTTCTCCGACAAAGTACCCAAGGGAGTCATCTTGGAGAATCCCACTAAAGATTTGAAATTTGAATTTTCAAGTTTAGCATTTAAAGCAGCAGAAAAGGGAGAAGCTTCTAGAATTCTTAGTTTAGAAATGCTTTTCCGTAAGGATGACACACTACCACCATGTTGCAGGCTATTAGTTCTTGGAAAAACAAGTGTTTGATCATGGAAAGGAGTCACGGTTGCTGGGGATTTTAATAGACTAACACCATTTAAAAGCATGTAACTTGGCTTATCAGTTGAATGGGTAATTGACCCTATCAACGGAAATTTATTTTCCTTTTCCATGACATCATCCAATTGATAAACTATATTCCCAGAATTTGAAGGAGTGCCTTGACTAGTAGCCAAGAATTCCAAGCTTGAGTTGATTCCAGAAAGAGTGCCCTAAAGTTAGAAGGTAAAAGATACAAAGTATATTAATTTTAAAAAAATGTAACTAGAAGAATAAGATTTTCCTAGCTATGCATTCCAAGAACGGTTAATATAGAGTACCTAATAAAGTTAATCATAGATTCAAAAATTGCATATGGCAATCAAAAGAAGACACACATAACTGGCGATAAAGCTACACCTTTATCATGTGGAGTTTAGATTGATATGGAATGAGGAACAAAGCAGATAATAACTAACCAAGTAAATGGCAACAGAAGAGTGATTCTTTCTACAAAGGTCAAAGTGGATATTAAAAATAAATATTGAACTTTGGAGGATAGAAGCCTGAGAAAAAAGCAAATATAAATAACAGATCATTGGGATATGCACATTCATTCATTGGGATGGAGGTGGAGAGAGAGACTCTCTCACTACATTAAGCCAATATTAACAAGGTTACAATCAGGAATGATCAAACAAAAGCAAAAAGAACAGTAATAACAGTTTGTCTACAGTTGTGGGTCCTTACCTTAATAGACTGATTAGGGGACAGAGATTTAGAAGCCTGGGTGTCAGATGTATTTGGAAAAATGCCAAACACAGTCTGCTTACTCAGAAAAAGCTTGCATCCATCATCTCCCACTCCCATCTCATTATGATTAACAGAAACCACTTCATTGAGCTCCTCATGACTGGTAATGCCTTCAATTTTATTATCTTGACCATAACTAAAATTCATAAGGTCAGACTCATTTTCCTTGTTGGCCAAAAATTGTTTTCCAGCTCTTATCGGTGACTTCAGTGGAGAAACATGAGAAGCTGCATGCAAATCACGGTCACCTTCTGCCAGGAGTGGATTCAATGCAGGCGACAATTTCCCATAGTCGTACTTCTCACGATAATTTCCAACAAGACTCATGTCATTTGATTGAGACCCAGAGCTCAATTTTGAGGTAGATACATCGGGTTGAGAATTCGGCTTATTAGCTACTGTCAATAGCATGGAACTTGTATTAGAGTCGATAGATCTCGGAGTTGGGGTTTTCTCCTCAAAGGAAAGGTGAATCCGTGTGGAAGTCTTCAATTCTCCTTCTGAGTCTGATCTAGCAATGCTACGGTAATGCATTGAAAATGCTGTTGAATCCATAGTTTGATCATGACGATCATCTGAGACAACAGAGTCTGACAAATCTCTTCTAATAAAACTTGCTGACACAGGACCAAAGAAGTTATCTTCTGCAAGAAGAAATTATTTGGAAAAACACAGTTAGCAGATTCTTGAATATGAGTAGTGAGAATTATAAAAAACACTGTAAGCATCCATTGTATTAGTTGTGTATTATTCATTAAGCTTATAAGAAGGCGGAAAAAAGACATGATTGTATATGATTTTAACTATTTCAGATGCACTTGCATATAACTTAATGTACATGTGACACAACTGTATAGTAAGAGGGAGTGTTAGAATGTACCCTTAAACTCATTTAATGAATAATGATATAATATTTTCAGCTGAGCTATTTAATATGTGTATTTTTTGTTGAGAAACTAACTATATTAAATAGGATGCAGCATAACCCTGGGCTGAAAAAAGCAGAAGAAGCCAAGTCATTGCCTCATGGAAAATTAATCAGAAAAATGTACAAACCAGAGCCAACTTTGTCCCACCAAAAACTGCTTTATGTACATAATTCTTTGAGCCAACATATCGATCAATGCCTTCTTGTCTAGCCTTTAGCGAACGGTTAAGAATCCTCTTTGTATGCGCGTTATTTATTTATAATTGAACAAAAGCGAGGAGGCGAAGCCGCTTTACCGAATTGTAGAGGTGAAAAGGTAAATCTCCATGAAAAAGGGACAACTTAGAGTGACTCGTTAAAGACAAGAGAAGAAGCAGTCATGCCTTATCGAGCATGTTATCCCATTTTTAAATTAGTTTATTCTGCAGCAGATTTTAGCTCACCTTGCAAGCGGGAAAGCTTCTATCACTTTCTTTCAGTGACATATCTAATCAGACTGAATAGGATTTTAAGAGCTGTCACTAGGTCGTTGTAGTCCATAAATAAGAATAAAACTTTATCAGAGCTTGCGACGATCATAAGTAGAAAATCTTAAACATGAAGAGACACAAAACAACGTCTACTAACCTAACAGAGGATGCATCAATCCAGGCGGCTGGATTCAGTTACAACCTTTAAATAAGCAATATCCATATACGAGAAGATCTTTTCAAATGGATCATCTTAGGTATTCGATAAGAGAAGGATACATCATGCCAAGTGGATGGGAGTGAAATACGACATCTCTGAGAAAAGTAGGAAATTTGGAGGAATCTTACCGCAATTATCACTCATGTAAACTGGTAAACGGAGGAGGTTTTCCATGTTCAGGTTACCCGGGGAGAGCTAGCATTTTTACTTAGATGTACGCGGCCTAACCGAGTTATCCTGTGACCGTTTCCGACCCTTTCCCTGGCCACTCCAAGATATGCTGCTAGTGAGGTTTGAACCTGAGACCTCTTGTGAGGATATCAGGACGCCAACCACTAGGCTATCTAGTGATGGTTGCAATTATCACTCATGATCCAACTCAAATTCTTGTGCTATAGGATGTCTACCTGCCAACTTAGGCATCTTTGAGCTAAAATAATAGGATCATGACACTTTCTTTCCTATCGAGAGCTTTATTACTTAACAACTGCTCATTATATAACAGATTTAACCAACTTATAATCAGAAGTTGGGCAACTGTAAAAGTTCTACTTTCTGAAAAGATCTGATATAAACATTTGCATGGTCTCTTACTTGGTGCATATTTAGTCAACTGTTTATTACATAATCATTCTAGAATCTAGATGCCCCTCAGCTTCAAATTATAAAAAAAAAAAATAGGATCCTACATGTTTTGTTGAATTATCCTTAACTCATCATTTTATGACAGTACATCTTATCTATGAAGAAAAAGGCGCTAATTTTACAACAAGACACAACAATTAACAAGACATAGTGTGAATTATAGAGTCGTTAAGATTGTTCATTTAAACAGCTTATCTGCACGGTGCATTTTTTTAAGCAAATAGACAGGTTATCTTCTTCTAATTTAGAAGCAAACAAGAACCTGCTTATTTCCAATGCACATTCACATTCACATTCACATAACAATTATTTCAGAAAACTTAAATCAATTTCTTTAGGATCGGAAAAATTTACCATCATTAGAGGTAGCAGAACCAATGGTACTTCCACCGGATGACGGAGACGCAACAACTCGAATAAATGGACTCCGTGGACCGAATTCATCCAGATCATCATCTTCCTCGTCATCATCCTCTTCGGTTCGGAAAAACTGTTTTGAGTCACTATCATGATCAGTAAACCCTAGGGGGTCCTCGTTTGAGGAATTAGAAGGTGCAGGATCCGGAGAAGATCCGGATTCATCACGGTCAAATATGTGAACCGAAGTATTTTCTGCAAAGCTCACGCGTCGAGATCGCTTTTTATGAAACGCCGTCGTTCCTTCCTCTGTTTTTGTGTTTGAGCGGTCCTCTCCAGTCACCGGCGACGACATTTGTTAGCTCCGGTGGAGAATTGACGGCAGTTAACAGCAATTTAGTGAATTTGGTACTGGGAATTGGGGGTGGATAGCTAGGGTTTTGTCAGTAGAGCGTTGAATTGTTGAAATGAATTTAGCATTTTTGTGCGGGAAAACTACAGACAATTTAAAATTATGAAGAAAAAAAAAAAAAAAACTACTACAAATTTTCATTTGGCAAAATGAGACGTAGGTTGTAGCTGTAGTTTAGGTTGTAAGCTGTAACTTTTAATTGAAACTGTAAGCTGTAGATATATTTTTCTAAATGTGTTTGGTAAAACAGTTGTAGCTGTAATTGAAATGAGTAAAATGACAATAAAAGATAATGATAAAATAAAATAAAATTAAATGGCATACATATATTTAACGTATATAATTCATAATAATATAATATAAATAACTAAATTATTTATATTTTTGTTAACATATTCATTTTCTTGTAATTAAGGTAACATTATAAAAAATATGTATAGTTAATAGTTATAATATGAAACTACTTTATAATAATAATATGAAATAATATGTATAGTATATGTGTATATGAATATAAAAATAATAATAAATATAACTAAATATAAATTTGACAATAATATTTTAGTGTAAGAAAATGTAAGAAAAATAATAATGATTCAAATATCATCTCTTAATGTCAAAATATATGTATATGTATTAAATATTTGATTTGATACAAAAATGATTATGAGTTAATGTATTACACACTATATTTCGTGTAGTACTAATATGAATATGTCCACTGTTATTTTAAAAAGTATTTCTAATATTTTGAGGGACGTCAAGTCGTCAGTATTGTTAATAATTAACTAGGTTTAATTCCTTATTAATTTATTGAAAACAAAAAGGACAATAATTTCAAAAAATCATTTTGAATACTAGTGTCGATAAACTAACTAGTCTCAAATTGTAAATATAAATGACGATGGCAATCATGTAAATATATTCACTAAGGGTATGTTTGGCAAAATGAGCTGTAGGTTGTAGCTGTAGATGTAGGTTGTAGCTGTTAGTAGTAGATGTAAGCTGTAGCTTTTAATTGAAGCTGTAGGTTGTAGATATATATTTTTCTAAATGTGTTAGGCAAAGTAGCTGTAACTGTAATTGAAATGAGTAAAAATGACAATAAAGGACAATGATAAAAATAATAAAATTAAATGGTTTAACATAACAATTCATAATATAAATAACTAAATTATTTATATTTTGGTTAACATATTCGTTTTCTTATAATTAGGGTAACATTATAAAAAATATGTATAGTTAATAGTTATAATATGAAACTACTATATTATAATAATATAAAATAATATGTATAGTATATGTATAAAAATAATATAAAAAATATAACTAAATATAAATTTGACAAATAATATTTTAGTGTAAAAACGATAATGATTCAAGTATCACTTCTTAATATCAAAATTATATGTATATATATATTAAATATTTTGATACAATAATGATTATGAGTTAATGTATTACATACTATATTTCGCGTAGTACTAGTATGAACATGTCCAATGTTATTTTGAAAAATGTTTATAATATTTATTTTGAGGGACGTCAGTATTGTTAATTATTAATTAGGTTTAATTCCTTATTAATTTATTGAAAACAAAAAGGACAATAACTTCGAAAAATCATTTGGATAGCTTTTCATTTGACGAGGATTAGCTTTTTCATTTGACAATAACTAGTGCCTATAAACTAACTAGTCTCAATTGACGAGGGCAATCATGTAAATATATTCATTAAAAGCTCTTTTCAATTTTCAAAGCTTGTAGTATTAACTTTTCGGGTGTGTTTGGCGAAGAACTTTTAAGAGCTTTTTGAAGCTTTAGCTTTTTGTTTTCAAATTGAAAAACTCCTCGTTTCTAAAACCTTCGTTTGGATAAAAGAGTTTTGAGCTTTTAATTTCTTTTAAAAGCTTCAAAAAGCTTGTAAATGAAAAGTTAATCCTACAAGCTTTGAAAATTGAAAATAGCTTTTAATGAATATATTTACATGATTGCCCTCGTCATTTGAGACTAGTTAATTTATAGGCACTAGTTATCCAAATGATTTTTCAAAGTTATTGTCCTTTTTGTTTTCAATAAATTAATAAAGAATTAAACCTAATTAATAATTAACAATATTGACGTCCCTCAAAATAAATATTATAAACACTTTTCAAAATAACAGTGGACATGTTCATATTAGTACTACGCGAAATATAGTATGTAATACATTAACTCATAATCATTATTGTATCAAAATATTTAATACATATACATATAATTTTGATATTAAGAAGTGATACTTGAATCATTATTGTTTTTACACTAAAATATTATTGGTCAAATTTATATTTAATTATATTTATTATATTATTTTTATACATGTATGATACATATTATTTTATATTATTATAGTATAGTAGTTTCGTATTATAACCATTAACTATACATATTTTTTATAATGTTACCCTAATTATAAGAAAACGAATATGTTAACCAACATATACATAATTTAGTTATTTATATTATCAATTATTATGTTAAACCATTTAATTTTATTATTTTTACCATTGTCCTTTATTGTCATTTTTACTCATTTCAATTACAGCTACAACTACTTTACCAAACACATTTAAAAAAATATATCTACAGCCTACAACTTCAATTAAAAGCTACAGCTTACGGGTGTGTTTGGTGAAGAGCTTTTAAGATCTTTTTGAAGCTTTAGCTTTTGGTTTTCAAATTGAAAAGTTCATCATTTCTAAAAGTTTCGTTTGGATAAAAGAGCTTTGAACTTTTATTTTTTTTAAAGCTTCAAAAAGCTTGTAAATGAAGTTTTCGTAGTTCAAATCTTGTTGTTTCCCTTCACATTTTAGTAATTAAGAAATAGTTTTGTTCCTTAATTAAAGAATGTTTATAAACAATGTTTACCGTTGATCATTTAAATGTGTAATTAGAGCACGGGGTGTGGGTGGGTTTTCGTCGCCGTTTTTCCGACGAGAACGCCGTCGGACGGCGTTCTGCCGCACCGGGACGACGTTCCCGACGGCGTTCTCGTCCAATTTCCGGTTCGCCGTCTCCTTCCAAACGTTGTGACACGGCAACGTTTTTTTTCCCCGTGTTTTGCATTGCAACGGATATATGTATATATTATTAAAAAAAAATAAAAAAATAAAATTAAAAAAATATAGCCGTTCAACGACATAAATTTAAAAAACTAATAATAATAATTTTTTTTTCCTATTTAAACACACCTCAAACATAATCTCAAACCACAATTAAAAAACACTATCTCAAAAACTCTTTCACATACACAATTAAAACAATCAAAAACTCATCCAAAAATGTCATCGGATTCATCATCCGATGACGAAACCACGTACAAACTTATGATGCTTGCTCGTAAGTATCGTAATGAGCAACAAGATGCCAAAAGTTCCACGGCTCGTTCACGTCGTTTCATACCTCGTGACCAAGTCACGGCGGAGCAGACGTTACTAAACGATTACTTTGTTGAAAATGCGAAATATCCGCATGAATATTTCAAACGTTGATTTCGAATGAGTCACGTTTATTCCAAAGAATTTGTGAGGATATTAGCTCTTACTCCGTCGAACCACTTCCCGACTATTTTTTGTGGTTTCGTCAATGACCCGATGCACGTGGCGTACCGGGTTTTACATGTCTTCAAAAAGTCACTTATGCGATTCGTCAATTGGCATACGGTACAACTCCAGATGCCTTTGATGAATACTTGCAAATGTCAGCAAGAGTTTCTCGTGAAACTTTACAAAATTTCACAAGGTGCGTTATCGATTTATATTCAAATGTGTACATGAGAGAACCAACGAATGTAGACATACATCGTTTGTATGATAAGCATCACGAGCTTCATGGTTTTCCCGGCATGCTTGGTAGCATAGATTGTATGCATTGGGCTTGGACACAATGTCCAAATGCATGGAAAGGTCAATACACCCGAGGCGATCATGGGTATCCGACGATTATGCTTGAAGCCGTCGCTTCGTACGACTTGTGGATATGGCATGCATACTTTGGAGTTGCGGGATCCAACAATGACTTAAATGTTCTTAATACGTCTTCTTTGTTTAGGAATTTGCTAAATGACTCCGCTCCCCGAGTTCCATATACAGTGGCTGATTTGGATTACGATAGATGGTACTATCTTGCCGATGGGATATACCCGTCATGGGCAGCGTTCGTGAAGGGATTTTCAAGCGAGATTGATCAAAAGAGGGCTTATTTCAGTAGGAAACAATCGGCCGCACGAAAGGATATTGAGCGCACTTTTGGTGTTTTACAAGGAAGGTGGCATATACTACAACAACCGGCAAGAGCTTATAGTGTAAACGCTATAAGAAGAATCATGTATGCTTGTATCATATTGCATAACACGATAATTGAAGACAACGGTTTCAACATTGCTGAGAATGAAAATTATTATGTACCTGTTAGAAACATACAAAGTTCTTGGATCGAGAGATGTAACACATACGAGAGGAAAACAAAGGAACTACGTGATCGGGAGACACACGAAGGACTTCGAGCCGACCTTGTGGAACATCTTTGGAGGTATCGTGAACAGAGGTGTAATGAATTGCAAGCTTCGGGATCGGGAACGGGAACGGGAGATGATTGATTTGTTTATTTTATGTATTTTAATTTTAGGACTTGTAATCTTTTATGTATTTTAAATTATGTATTTTAATTTTAGGACTTTTAATTTTTTTATGTCTTTTTAATAAATTAAATCTTATTTTATTTGATTTATTTGTTTTTTATATATTAATTTATACAATTATACCATTAAAAAAACAAATAAAACAAATAATAAAAAACTCGAGAACACTGTCCAGAACACTGTGACCACACCACAAAATCCTCAATTACAACATTCTCCAGAACACTGTCCAGAATACTGTGATGACAGTGTCAACACACCCCGTGCTCTTATCATCACCTATTAATAAACCTCATTTATCGTTGATTTGTTAAAGGTACAATATGAAATTATATTTCTAATGCTATGTGGAAGTGTGGAAGGAAGCATTCAATTAGTTATTTTGAATTGCTATTGGGCTTTGGCCCGAATCATGTGTACTGGCCCATTTAACATGTATTAGCCCATCTTTCAGTCAGTATAAACGAGTTTTCAAGGCCTCAAAAACCATATTTTAATGTAAGTTTTTAGGTAAAAATAACAATAATATCTTGATACAACATAACCTAAAGCATATAGTGTTCGTTTTCAAATGTTTATGAGAATTTCTTGCCTTGTTATTTGAAATTTAGTGAAGTGATTAGTATAATCAGTATCAAAACAATCAAGTGTAACAAAAGAGCTTATAATGCTTTTCTAAATAGAAATCGACCTTCGAAAAATCATTATGCACCGGTGTTTGATATTGTTTGGTAAATCGATTCTTTTGTCTACGACAAAGCTTGTGCTATTAAAGACCGTTGACCCAAGTCTTCTTTCGAAAACAAAAATCCGTAGATCAATATTTGGTTCGTTGTATCTAGCTCTTTCTTATGCATTAAATATTTGATATTCGAAAATGTCTTATTACCCATTTACAAAAGTCTCGTGGATAACATGGTGATCAGGTGTTTAAAACCTAAGGAAATAGAATTTATATATATTTATGTACTCCGTACTTTTTTTATGACGAAATTTAGGTCATATGGGTGGTGCATTTTCTTACCTAACTAGTCAACATGCAATGAATTTTGCTATTTCCTCACAATCAATCAATCAATTATCAATTATATTTATATAAATAAAAAATACATTTTAGAATTTATAAATAAATAAAAATTGCTAACAGACCAAAATGTATTCACATTCATTTCGTCGTTGTTAACCATATGTTTGTCTCATGCAATTGACTAAAATCGAAACAAAAAGACGACATGAACGAGGAATACTAGCGAACGTATGACATATATTTTGTGTATTATTCAGTTCTAATCGTATCAAATGCGGACACGTGTCCGACAGACATGACTTGACACGTGAACCTTATATGGGCTCATATGCCTAAGGCCCACTTGCTCATTCACTGAACTTACCCTTGATTTATTATTTATTCTGTTTAGGATTTGGAATTTATTCATTTTATAATTTTACTGTTTGATATTTAATTAAAATATATTGTTCTGGTTAAGATATCATTTTACGCGTGTATATTTTTATTTTTATTTTTTATTGTAAATCTAATCACAACATTTTATGAATCTTTTGTATATAAATAATAATAATTTGTATATAAATAATAATAATATCGCAAAGTCGAAACTATATAGCAACAATAAAGAGTGATGGATCGTTTCTTTAGTATGTTTATCTACTGTATCGTGTCATGTTCTTCTTTCTTTTTTCTTTTTCTTTGTCAAAATATTAAACGTATTCAATTTGGATCAATTATCACATATATTTTACAAAAGGCTGTTTTGATGGACAACTCTAACTCGAGATCCTTTGGATTTGATGCGACCCTTCCTCAAGGACCACATTTCAGACAATGTTTAGCTGTTTCCTGTGAAATTGCAGGGAGGGGATTGAACCAAGGAACTATTTCACAAAAGCTCTCCCTTTCGTATTTCACGAGTACGTTTGCAATGAGATAATAATACCACTGAGCTAAAGTCACGATGTTAATTATTAAATATATTTAACCCACTAAAATTCTTCTTTTAATAGATATAAAAAAAGATATCATACATACAAACATTACGATTCAATAACACCTAACATATAGAAACAACCAAATATCGTGAAATGACTCGATTACGAAACCAATCTAATGGTTCCGTAAGGGTAAGTATTTCTTAGGTATTTGGTAACACACAACAAAATTATTTTCCAGATTACAACATTTTAGTTCCATTTTTCGATTTGGTCTCATGGGTAGCTTTCACAAATTAACACACACACCAATTAAAGGTGTTCTGCTTTTTTGGTAAAATTCTATCTACAAATATTCAAAGTTTGTTTACCGATTTATTTCGTTATCACGTGACGTTACGTAAAAAACATCTGAACAAATACTCAAAATATTTATATAACATATAGTTTTATGTAGTAGAAATTATATATTATGCAATTAATGAAATGTTTTTTTTAATGAATGTGACATGTAATGTAATGATTCATCACCTATTGGCAAAAGAAAATATCCAATCAAGATTCAAGAACCAATCAAACGCAAACATTTCGAAGACCAAGACGTGTTTCATTAAACCCACAATTTACTTATATTAATAAAAAAAATCCATAAAAGTTAGTACAATTTTAAGTTTTTAATATTTACCACTTATAGAAAAAAAATATGCATATCTAAAAATATATCTAATAAAAATAATTGAAACATACGCTACCAACTTAATAATAATGAAAATAAGAAAAAATAACTTATGTGCCGTAGGTAAATTGAAAGTGAGAACAAGATTTTAGTTGGGGTGTGTATGGGTCAATTTCCTTTGGTTTTTGGCTAAAATCAAATAATTAAACCCAAGTTCGAGTTTTAGAAAACCAAAAACCATAACAATTCATTTTTTTTTTGTTTCGGATTTTATTTAGTTTGATTTTTTTATTCTATTTTTGTTTTTTCGGTTATTTTTAGTTTTTTCATTTTTATTCGGCAGTGTTGTGTTCGTTTGATGGTTAGTGTAGAAGGTGCAAGAAGTACATACACGAAAATTTAAATTTTATTTTATTCATTTACTTTTTATTTTTATATCTAAGGACCCCCGATATGGAGACATGATAAATTAATTCGTACTAGTCCCAAATAATTTTGTACTAGGTAGGACCTAAACATATAATCAAACACTTGAATACTTGTACGTACCCACATCCACTTTTAACCCACCAACATTATAAATCATTGTGGCTTTCTTTATAAGTTTTGGAATACCCTAATGACCTTAGAAAGCGTGTTTTGTAATAGTAGTTTTATTGATGAATTTGTGATTTACGATTTTGATTGGTGGAATGGATTATTCACTTAGCGTATAAGAAGTTGTTGTCCTTGTGCTCGATATTCAGTTCGATGTTCAATTGAATATTGAAAGTTAACACGGATATGAATTTGATGGGAGTGGTTCAACGTTCAACTTGAAGTTCAAATGAACGTACAAATTTGGATTTAACCCAATCAAATAAAAGGAATAAACAAAAAAAAAGAAAAAAAAAGTTAAAAGCACTGAACACAACGTTCTAGATTGAACATTGAGCTAGAACGCTAAAATTGAATGCCGGTAGTGAGTGGGTGAACACTGATCTCCACATGCAAGTGCTTGAACACTGATACTTTACCCTTTTCAAACCGTGTGCTCTTATTAGTTGGTCAATCATGAAAACATTGACAAACAAAGTAACAAACACAAATTTTATTAACACAATCTTTTAATGATCTCCACGTGCAAGTGCTTGAACACTGATATTTTACCCTTTTCAAACCGTGTGCTCTTATTAGTTGGTCAATCATGAAAACATTGACAAACAAAGTAACAAACACAAATTTTATTAACACAATCTTTTAATGATCAATCAGAGCTCCATTTTTCTAACAATAGTCCATGTCGCAACGGACTAGAGTGATCGCGTTTACCAATTATAAACTGACACTTGTCACTTTAATTCGTATGATTAACAAAATTCTATCTGAAAGGTTACTTCATCGGAGGGAATTACTTTGACCCGGTAGATTTTGTTTTGACATCGAGGTTTAGGTTCCAAGTGTCGGTTGGTAAACAATATCTCTCTGGTCTAATGTCCCATTTAAGTAGGATTACTCATTACTCTCTATTAGTTGAAAAAAATTGTGACACGAATCATACGACAAAAACGAAACATTGATCTACCATTTAAGATATTTTCTCAATTATATTGACAAAGATGAAGGGTATTTCGGTAAAGTGGCTGACATTTACTTATTCGAATAAAATAAAAGAAAAAAAGTGGTAGGTGAAATGGTCAAAGCAAATTGTGGGATATCATAATCAAGATTAGTGGGTTTGGCAAATGGCAAAAGATATTTTTGTCAATCGTTACAAATAGTATGGCTCTTTATCCATTTCTCACATTTATATATGTTCTTATACAGTAGTTATACTATACAATGAAATGAAATGGTATACATTTTACTATTTATTTTTTAAAAGAATGTGATTTTGCTTTTAAACAACCAACTTAATTGCCATCCCAAACACATAAAAACAATCATCACATGCTCCGCATAGGGGTGGCAAATTCAGGTTGTGTCGATCAACTCGAACCGAAACTGGTTTTATAATCGGGTTGAATATTACAACTTAACCCGAAACTCGATAACCCGGACCCAACCCGAGTAATCCGAATTTTAATCTAGTCGGCAAGTTTTCGGGCGATTTTCAAATTTTCATGATGGTTTCAAGTCACTTTGGTCAAATGGGTCACATATGTCAATCTTTTCAAAAATAATAGCCATAGATCAGTAAATGAAATGGTCCAAATTATGTGTCATGTTAAAATTAAAATAAATTTATAATGACATTAAAATATCTCGGGTTGTCGGGTTCAAACTGAAGATTCATTTACTGACCCGGACCCGACCCGAAAAAATATCAGGTTGACGGGTTTGTGCCTCAAAAATCCCGACCCAAACCTTATTATATTTCAGTTGGATTCGTGTCGGTTTTCGAGTCAAGTTAGAAATTGACATGTAACACCCCAAAAATTTGTAAGTTTTATATTTATATAAAAGTATGATATTTAAATTCTTATATTTGTATTTGATGTTAAATACAAATATAGTTTGGGGTTAGAAATATAAAAGAAATATAGGTTGAGGGGTTAAAAGTGTAAAGTATGTAAGTAGAGGGTAGAAAGTAAAAATATGCAAATATAATTTCATTCTACTTCTAAAATCTGGAAGAAAAGAAGAAAGTGTGTGTGTTGTGTGTGTGTGAACCGTACACCAAAGAAGAGAGGGCAAGGGAGCAAAAATGAAATTTGAGCTAGTTATTGTGAAATTAAGCATTCAACTATCTAATTTTACATTTATAAGGTAAGAATACCCTCCTTAACATCTCTAATTGGTTGTATTGGTAATCTTGGATTATAAACCCTAATTGGGGTTTGGGGAGAAAAGAGTTTATTTGAGGTGGATATTGGGTATAGAGTGACTATGTAAGTGTTTTGGAGTTATGGGACCCCATGAAAGTAATATAAGAGTGAAGAAATTAAATAATTGATTTTGAAGCTAACTATTGAAATTTCATTAAGTATGTATGCATATGTGAATTAGTTGATGATGATGGTGATTATAGATTATTATTGTTGTTAGATAACAATTTAGTCACTTATAAGTAAGGTTATGAGTTAAGGGTATGAGTAGTTAGTTAGAGATTTGGGTATGAAATAGCATACTTGAATCCGAACTAATTAGAGATTAATGTGTTAAAGCTTAGTTCAAATGAGTTGTAAATAACTCATGTATATGTATGATTATGTATAGGTGATTGAAGAGTAAAGAGTATTTGTACTTGATTTGATTGCTATTATAAGGTAAGTAATGGATAAGTATTGAAATTGTATACATATATATGGATTACAATGAGTAGTCAAGTATGTGTCATTTTGACGTTGTGGATGAAGTGGGATTATTGAGATACAAGAGTATTCAATGATCACACTTAATGGTGGAATTCAAGAGTGGTGATTGAGATACAAGAGTATTCAATCAACCATCTTCTTGACACCATGGTATGGATTCTTTGAGTCAAAGTGTATGGAATCAAGGATCCTTAATTCATGTTATGTTGTTAAGTTAATGTTAATGTTAATGTTAATGTTATACCTTCCTTTACTTACTAAGCATATTTGCTTACCGTTATGTATTTGATGTATGTAGGTGAGTAAAGCGGGACACGGGGTGATTTGGGTAAAAAGTCCAAACGGAAATAGTGGTGAACTTGCTACAAGTTAGTAGTAAGTAATCCCTTTTGATCATGCTCTCGATACGTATAAACGCCCAAAGTTTGTAAGGTTGTTGATCAATTGAATTTGATCATCTTTTGTATTAAGTTTATTATGTATGAAGTCCTTGTAAAGTACTATGTTGAAAGTTGATTTGGGTTGTAATTACCTCTTTGTAAAGGTTGAAACGGTATTATCTATATTAAGTTGATAAAGGTTTCTAAACGGGTCGAAATAGATTGTCAATTGGGTCGTTATGTTGAAATTGATTGAAATGATGGTTTGGACAAGTTGATCACTTATTAATGTGTAAAAGTTTATATTCTAACTTCTGAAAATGATGTAGTAAGAGTGAGCTAGTATTGTTGTATACTTGATGGCATAAGTGGTTAAAATGGTTATATTTCGACCATGAGTCCAAAACCTTTGAAAACGCAAATATCGAAAAAGTGTCAATTGGGAAACTTCCATTTTGTAGTATTAAGCATGTCTGTAAAATTCCGCGTCGTGTTTATAAACGAGTTAAAAGTTATGCGCGTTTGAAATTGGGTCAAAAACTTAAGTTGTGCAGAATGTCTGGTACAGGACCCAGTACGCGATCGCGTAACGGTCACGCGATCGCGTACCTAGTGAAGAAATCAATCCAGAAACTTTTACATTGTAGGTACGCGATCGCGTACCCTTACCGGGATCGCGTACCTTGTATTAAAACTCAAACAGAAACTTTTCATGAAATGAGTACGCGATCGCGTACCCTTAGTAGGATCGCATACTCTCAGTCTGTGTCAATGTACGCAATCGCGTATATCTATCAGGATCGCGTATGATAAAAAAAATAATAAATAAAAAAATAAAAAAATTTTAGGGGCGTTTCATGACAGCCCTAGCTTCACATATATTGTCAAAGAACATAAACATGATACCCTTTTCGTTGGTTTAAAAAACCACATCTAATAACCATTTTAAACATATGTAACATAGAATACATGCTCTAATTACATTATTAAAACACATTATTATGATAAGTATGAGAAAAAAGTTGACTTAGTGTGAATGGTGCACAGAAGATGGAAGGTACAAAGTCAGAATTTGGTGGTCAAAATCTACCCGAAACATACATCAGCATCCATTACTCATTTTTTCACTTTAAGCTTGGTTGTTTCTTACAATCCGCACTCACCATTATATCCTAATTTTATGGGCATTTTGGATTCATAATTTCACATTCTGTTTAATTCCATCATCTTTTTTTCTTAAACAAAATATAAACAATCATTATGAAGAAAGATCATAATCTATTGGTAAAAGCAATGCCAATTTGTGTGGAGAAAAACCACAGATTCTTTAGATGAACTAATTCAAGCATCCCGATTTTCTAATATTTTGATCCACTAAATCTCTTGGAATCCGTTTGATTTGTCAAATGATATATGAAGCAACAGAATCTGTCAAAGCTTTTGCAATTTGAAAGAAATTAGAATATCAACAAGAATAATGTGATGCTAAGGAATTAGAATATGTCATATTATAAACTATTTAAAATTTGGAGTTCATTTATCAAATAACACAATACAAATTTTAGAAATATTATATTATCTATATTAAATATTTATAATAACAATATAATACAATACAAGAGATACAATGTACATGACATAATAATAATAATATGGTATTAAAAATATACAATACTTCCATCCCAAAAAAATTATCCTCAAATTTGTTGTTTGATTTAAAATTTTAAATGTCAGTTTCTCTTATATTTAAGATAAATTTCATTGAAAAATTTAAATAAATAAATGATTGACAGTAATAGATAAAGGTAAATTTGAGAGTTTAACGATTTTAATAGTTATTATTTGTAGGATATTCTTTCGAGGATAGATAAAAATAGTAATGTAGATAATTAAAAAAATGACTGATGGAGTAAATAAATTGATTTCTTAATTAACGGAATTAGATTACATATTTTCTCAAAACAAAAAACCCTTGAACCAATTTGTAAAAAACACTTTTGCAAAAAACTATTGTTATGCATGCTCTTAGAATTCTATGAGGGTTATAGAATTCGGTTTCATTCAGATTATATATTTAAGAGAAAATACTTTTGAAAAGATTTTTATACAGAAAATCTTAAGAAAACTTCCAATTGAAAATGTCCTTATTACTTTTATTTCAACTTTTAGATTTACTTTTTATGATTCTACTTGAATTTATATATATGAATTTGTTGATATATAAATAGCAAGATATACCATTTCAAGTAGGCGGTGTTATTAAGGTGCCATCAATCCATCATCATCATCATCATCCATTATCATTTATCGGCAACATTTCTCTCTTCCTCTACCCTTCTCACTGTCCTTTGTTGCACAACTCATTTCAATTCTTCATTCAAATTATATAAATTAAAATCAACCATTGAAGCTCACTCTGCCTCTGGGTATGTCTTTCATTTCTATTTTTAGCTAAATTTCTCTCATCTCTTTGTGTTTTAATCTGTTCTAGATCTCACCTCTACTTTTCACTTGAATATATATATATATATATATATATATATATATATATATATATATATATATATATATATATATATATATATATATATATTCAAGTAGGATCTATTGTGGGTTTTGCTTCAAATTTCAAAAAGTTTTGATCTTTATGTTGATGTAAATACAATTTGTGGGAGTGTTTTCTCTTCCCCAATTGAACCTTTTTTCAGTACAGGATTCCTTTGTATTTGGATCTTGCCTTTTAAATCAGGAATAAGAACCCAATTGGGTGCTTAGTTTTACTTTTCCTTTTTGTTGTTTAACATTTTTCTTAGGGTGATTGGTTTGTATTATTGTTGCAATTAATTAATTTTTTAAATCAAAACTTTGTGCTATTTTATTTAGAAAAGGAAAGTGGAAGTGGTTCAAGATTAGTCTTTCTTTTTGCTTTTTTTGATCACCTCTATCCAATTATAAACCTAACTTATCTAATTGCTTGCTAAGAATTGCAAGGACAAGTAGAAAAACAAAAAAAGAACAAGTATTAGGGTTCAAATTCTTGTTGTATTCAAAAATTTTCCCTAATACAATCATAACTCATAACTTTTAGTGTTAGTTAAGACAGTGAAAATATTTGAATTTGATGGATAGGTTGGTGCATATTTCTGAATCCAAGAAATAATTATCAATGGAGTGTGTTTCTTACTTTCTTTTAGAATCTTATGTTCTGATGTTGAAATTTATGGTGTATTTTTGCAGAGCAAATTAATTGAGGAGTTTAGAAGAACATCAAATTCATCTGCTTCCTATTTCAAGATTTTTGCCTGCTAAAAGGTAACATAAGTGAACTGTAAAAATATATCAATCTTTTCAGTTTCCAAGCTAAAATGAAAAGGAAACGAACCACTTTCAAGTTTACAAAGATATAAAGTTTGATCATCTTTATGTCATCAATTTACAATTTAGGTTAACAACAACATGGGTCTCTCACCATACCAGAGCCCATCTGATGCTGGTGTCCTGTGTGTGATACTGGTGAACACAGCCATGTCAATATCGATTATGAAGGAAATAGTCTGTTCCATCCTTCACGTGATTGGCATCCATGTAGCATCATGGGAAGATTATAACAATCAAACACTCTCAGAATCAGTTGAATGCAGAGGAACCCCACCAGAAACTTACATGGAAGAATTCAGAAGCCGAACACCATCAATCCTTTATGACTCCTTGTGCCGGCGCACCAAACAAGAATGCTCAGTTTGCTTGGTGGAGTTTAAACCGGATGCAGAGATCAATCGGCTTTCGTGTGGGCATGTCTTCCATAAATCTTGCCTTGAGAAATGGTTGAAGTATTGGAATGTTACTTGCCCACTTTGCAGAAACCACATGATGATGCCGAAAGAAACTGAAGAGAACACTTGCCCGATGTGAGGTTTTTGGTTCCTCAGTTTAGTAGTGTTTGTGCACAGGGGTGTGTCCAGACTCGGGTTTTTGGATGTTTTTTAAGTGCTTATGTTCCTGCACAAGTACAGACTTGAAATTTACCGCTTTGTAAATATAAAATGTGTAATGTTTCCGGTGTTGTATGCACCTGAGAAACTGTTAGTTCTCTTCTTTTCAGTTTTGGCTCGGGTTTGGATCAGAAAAGAAGTCATCTTTCTTGGTGTATTTGGTGTTCAATTTCTCCTTGAATTGGATGGTCTTTGACAGAATGATTATAGTTGCAACGATCTTTGGCAAATTTTAATCAGACATATCACACAAGGCCTAATTGCCTTTTCAGTTCTTTTTATTGGCTACACAGGGACTAAAAAAGTAGAAAACACAATATAATGGAACAACCATTTATTCCCGTACAAATTGCAAGAAGCTAAACAAGTCTATAAGCAAGTCCATAAGATAAGACAAGATACGAAAGACAGTGTAGCGTTTTAGACATGGAAGACAATACAGTAATAACTTCTGTGCCAGTTTTTACTAGTCATATATGGAGGCAGCAAATCTGACCCATTTATAATAAGTGAGGTCATGAGTTTTATTTTATTTTCAACGAGTCCTAAACTAAAGTTTTATTTCAAATTTGAACATGTCAAGTACTCAAGTAGGTTGAACAGATCAAAACACTCGAATGAGCTAGAGTGCTAGACTTTAATTTTAATGCATACAACCCACCAACCCACCGAGTCAGTTTTCAACAATTTAGGTTACTAATGCAATAATTTTCTAACGAATGGAGAAGGGTTTGTGAGTCAATTTGACATGATCCAGTTCGAACTGGTACTAAAAAACGGCTCCTGCCATTTACAGCAATAGCTAAAGGCAAGCACCTCGAGGAAAAAAGCCCACAAGCTTAACTCAATAGCAGTTCCCAATTTGTCCTCATGTGTCAAGTTGGGCTAGAAGGAACTTAGAATGATGGTTTGATACTTTTGATAATATGACCGCTAGAAGTCATAAAACACTATACAACATAAGGTGCAGACAACAGTGAGCAGATTTACGAAAAAGACCAAGTATCACATATTCTCCACGAACAGTTTAAGGCAAGACAAAGTATCACATAATCTTAATGAGCAATGACATTCTGGAAAGTACAAAAGAAAACTTATCTGAAAGTAAAAGACATCTAACGTGCTACTTAATGTCAAACTATATGTTTAGAACGAATCTTCTCAAAAGTGACAATATAAGAAGATACGAGCCATGAAAATTCACATACAAACACAAGAGAGATCTCAAAACCTCCAAGTAGGATATCAGCTAGCTGAGGAAGTGCATGTGTTGATGCCATCCTTGCAGTCTCTGGTGAGGTCATTGAAAGTCTCGATTTGCTTTTTACCCCTCAAGAAAACCTCTGTATCAACGGATGCCCTCATGTAGCCATCAAACTCAACTGGAACACCATTATTCAGCTTTGTCATCTCACTATACCACTCGCTGTTCTCATCCCAAAGACCTTTGTATTCATCAAGAAAATGAGTGGAATACTTGTCTTTCAACGGGTCAAAGAAAGAGGTATCTGGTTCATCTGTTGCAATATACAAATTCCTTCCATCATCGACCTTATCTTGCAATGAAGAAAGTAGGGCTTCAGGTGAAGTATCTGCTGCAAGATTCGGCCACTGTTCCCTATTTCTTGCCTTCTCACCTCTCACAACATGAACAGAATCAAAATCCCAGTTCATTTTTGCTGCTATAGCAGAAACAATGTCCATCAATCTTCTAGATTTCCATATCATGTGCCATGGTCTTTGAATAACAGACTCTGCTTCACCTTCACACACTCTATACCAGTAATTATCAGGCTCCACACTCCCAAACTTTCTCATTATCAACGTATCCTCCACCCCAGCCATCTTCATCGGGGTGACTCTGAAATCCTCCACAAGCGAAATACTTAACCCGTCTTTCTGATGCCACTTGTTCCAATCTGACCAAAACTGACCCTGATCTAAGACAGATGCAGACTCCTTCAAATGCTCAAAATCAAAGTAAAACCTGAAATCTTTCCCTTCTTCATCTTGACCTGACCTAGTATAAACAGAATTCAAGCAAATGCCCAAATCCATCACAAGTGTCCTATTCAAGTACTGAGCTTCACCTAACGCGCACATAAAACTCCACAAATAATGATCCATACTCTTACATCGTTCCCCGCCACCATTATACAACAAATACTTCCCTTGATCAAACGACTTCTCGGATTCAACAACAGGAAGAGAATCATTGACACTCTCACCAACCACCTGAACACCAATATTCTTATCATCTTCACCCATCGGTGTTTTCTCAAACCCAGGCTTCTGATGCCTCTTCCTTTTCCTAGCATTCCCACCCGAATGATAATCACCAATACTAACAACACTAAGCGTACAATTCGCTAACCTAGCAATCACAAAACTCCTATAATCCTTATAAAGCGAAGCAGTCTTACCTTCTTTAGGCCTAAACCGCCACGCCATATGACAAGAACTATCATTCATCCCCCGCACTGGTTTCCCAAACCTATAAAAATGTATATCCTTAAACTGCTCAATCGCAGCACTCATCATCAAATGAAAAACCTCAGGATCAGTACAATCAATCGCCTTATCAATCTCACCGCTACAATCGCGTGCCTCTTTTTCCTCAACCTCGCCATCCATCTCAGGTAACGTACCCGAACTAACTACATCCGAAGCATTTATCGAGCTACCAAATGCAGTTTCGTTCGCTTTCATAAAATCCTCGCCAGTTTTCACAACAGTACTATCAGATATAAATGTGGCATTTGAAGTGGAAGTTAAAAAGTTTGTAATTTTAGTTGAAGGATGAAATAAAGGATCTTCAGGTTCATAAGTAGCAGCAATAATAGTGAAAACTAACACACCGATTACAAAAAACGTGAAGAACAAGTTTCCAATTATAGCAAGCGCATTTTGACCTAAATTTTCCGGCCGGAAACCGCCGGATCGTGACGGTAAACCACGGCCGAGCATCATTTACTTATAATTATTGATACAATATAATAGATACAATAAGCACAATAGCTAGGGTTTTGTAGATCTAATGTAAAACCTAAATTTAGAAAGATAACAATTCGAATTACCTTTATACAAATGAAGTGGTAATCGGACTATAGATACATGGAAATTGTATGTATCGATTTTATTCAGATCTGCATTGTGTAGAATGTGAGCTACTACTGTGTGAAAGTAGAAGTCGATTGAAAAGGGGAATGTGTTTGTTGTGTATAGTGCGACGGTGATGGTACAGTGTGCTCAGGGCGCAAGTTAGTGATGGTGAACGTTGATATGCTAATGTACGTGGGAAATAGATCCACCGACAGACGGACATTAAAAGGTGGGTCCCAAACGGTAATTGCCTAATTGGTGTTTCTATAGAGTAATGATACGTTTTAAAAATCAAGATTAACATTTATTTTAGGTTATGATCTTATAAAGAAGTAGTTAAATATGGAATTTTTCTCTCTTTTTTTTTTTTTTAATTTTTGACGGATATTTCACTATTGTTTTTGATATATTTATAAAAATCGTGTATTAAAAACTTTTACTGCACAATTTTGATGAATTTGTCAAAAAGTGTTTCATTTATTTTAAATAAATGTGTTTAAAATATATATGTAAAATTATGTCTAATTTATATAATGCGTGAAATAGATGCGATTTATTTAATACTCTTTTTTCTACTAATTATTTAATCATATCCATCAACAATCAAATATTTAGGACTACATTTTTAGATAACTAAAGCAAAAAAAATTATTTTCTTTTTGTCAAATGCAACTCTCAAACCACCTAATATTTCCGTTTATCATATGGGTTATCACAATAACGATGGATCAAAACTAGTTACAAAAATTTATTTTAGTTATGAGACATGTTATTTTAATCACTCAATGGTTCGCATAGAAATATTAAATCTTGAATAAAAAAACTTTCCTTTTTTGACTTGGTCAATAATTAGACTTTATCAATTTAACGATACATAAGTCAAGTCTATAATCTTAACACCGTTAGTTAAGTGCCATTATACATAGTTAAATACTATGTGCAATTCAATTTCATGAAAGGTTTAATCATTCAACTTCATGAGTCAAGATGGGTGGGCTGTTAGCATTTATCATATCCCATAATAATATGTCAATTAATCACACTTTACAATTGTTGGTTAAAAATCACCTAATATTCAGATGTTCAAGATGAAGCCTTGTTCATACATCTTTGAACCATATCCTGCAACAATTTTTTTGCGGTTTGAACCGTTGTTTCAGACCCGTCAATACATGCTGCAATGTCATATTTCAACTTCTCCAAAACAGAAGGGCTCAGTCTCTTTACAGGAGTAGAGTACCTAAGTAAGCCCAGTAGCATCCTAGCCTTGTTCTGGGCTTTAAGGGTCCCACCGATGGTTAACCTTAACAAACCAGGGATCGCACCCTCGTTAAGAATAAGTTCCCTATATTTACTTCTCCAGCTCATACACATTTCAAGCAATGCACCAACCGCGTGTTCTGTGCTAACTTGTGATCCATCTTCAATCGTCTCTACCAATGTTAGTATCCCATCTTCAGCTTTTGTGATGGCGAGTATTCCTTCTTGAGATTTGGAGATAAGTTCAATTAAACGGGTGGCTCTATCAGCAACATTGGAGTACTTTTTGCATTCTTTAAGAAGGTTGATGAGAGGAATGGCAGCAGTGGCGTCCATTACTATTATTGGTTCTTCTTTGGAGGTGGTGAGGTTGTGAAGGGCGGTAACTGCTTCAACTCTTTCTTGAAAGGAACCGCAGCTGAGGAGTTGAATAAAAAGCGGGATCGCTCCTGAATTAGATATTGCCAACTTGTTGTTTGGTGCAGCTGATAATGATAGAATTGTGGCGGTGGCTAATTCTCTTAAGTTGCTCCCATTTTCAAACTTGAGAAGCGTCACAAGAGGAGGGATGGCACCACATGTCACAATTTGTTCCTTGTTTCTGCAAATTAACAAGGATCAACTTGTTAGAAAACAAATTTTAGACCTAATAGTATGTTAGCTATTTTAGGGTAACCAGGATTAAATGGACTTGGGTCAGGACTCGGGAGGTAGAGTACACACCCATTCAACTCTTGAACCAAAAAAAATAGTAACAGTCCCTTGCAGGGTCCCTCTGTGTGAGCTGACCAGAAACCAAATCGCCAATAATTGATCTAACTGCCAATAACTTCCAGTTTTTTTGTGTTCCACATATATGAAATTACAAACATGAATTCACTAATTTAAAACATTCTGAGTTTTCATTTTGGTTACTAAGTTTGCTGTAAAGTATCCCCGAGTGAGTTTTATGAAACCCATGCATGTAAAGGTGAAAATATATCGGATTCTAGACACTGTTCACATGAACCCGTTTATTATTTATTTTTTCCTAACTTAATATGAAATTAAACACTAACCGTAGGTTTCTAGAAGCGAGATTGAGTAATGCAAGAAGCGAAATTTCACGAGCATCATTATATTGAGAACTGAGCATGAGAACAAGCGGTCGAATTACACCAGCGCCGGCAAACTTTGCGCGAATCTTGCCAGAACATTTACGATTACGAATCATGTTCCTGATCTCTATGGCAGCTTGAATTTTGGTAATTACGTCTCCGTTGATTAAATTATCAGCGATTTCATCAATTACGATTTGTTTCTGCTCATTCTGTCTTTCTTCTGCTTCTTTCTCCATCAATTTTACCTGGAAAATATTGTTCAAAGGATTCAACTCTGATCTGCCGTTGAAATTGCAAGTCTACAAGTTGTATATATACATATACACATGCAAACAGTGGTTGGTCTTAACTTGTGTAAAGTAATCTTTGACAAACAATAAACAAATTGTTTTCCAACTTTTTATTAGAAAAGGACTTTAAAAAATGGAGTATTCGAAAACATGTGTTGGCTGAATTGAATATACTGTACATTTTTCTTGACCGTTATTCTATAAAAAAAAAATTACAAATTCTGGCTAATTTTGGAAGTATTTGTATCATTTTCTAAAAAAGTAAGCGCACATGGTAACTGGAAGCTGACAATCTTTAGCAACCTCGGGGGAGACATTTAGATGTTGTGAAGATGATAAAACTGAATAACTGGATTTTAATCTGGCTCATTTTTATTTTTTAGTTTTTTACTGCTTGCAATAATACAGTCTATAATCTTAACACTGTTAGTCAAATGTCAGTCAAACACTGTGTGCAATTCAATTTCTTGAGAGGGTGGATCATTCAATCTCATGAGTCAAAATGAGTGGGATGTTAGCATTCGTCATATATTCACATCCCATTACAATATTTCAATTAATTTCACTTCACAACTGTTGGTTAAATTTAATAATCACCTAAATTTCAGGATGTGCAAGATGAAGTCTGGTTCATGCTTCTTTGTACCAGATCCTGCAACAATAGCTTCGCAGTTTGAACACTTTTTTTCCGACCCATCAATACATGCTGCAATGTCATAAACTAACTTCTCCAAAACAGAAGGGCTCAATCTCTTTTCAGGAGTAGACTCTCTAAGTAAGCCCAGTAGCATCCTAGCCTTGTTTCGCGCTTTAAGGGTCCCATCAACAGTTAACCGTAACAGACCAGGAATCGCACCCTCGTTAAGAATAAGTTCCCTATATTTACTTCTTGAGCTCATACACATTTCAAGCAAAGCACCAACTGCGTGTTCTGTGCTAACTTGAGATCCATCTTCAATTGTCTCTACTAACGTTAGTATCCCATCTTCAGCTTTTGTAATCGCGAGTATCCCTTCTTGAGATTTTGTAATCATTTCAATTAAACCGGTCGTTTTTTCAGCAAAATCGGAGTACTTTTTGCATTCTTTAAGAAGGTTGATAAGAGGAAACGCGGACGTAGTGTCAAGAACTATAATTGGTTCTTCTTTGGATGTGGTGAGGTTATAAAGGGCGGTAACTGCATCCACTCTTCCTTGAACGGAACCGCAGCTAAGTAATTGAATTAAAAGCCGAATCGCTCCTGAATCAGCTATTGCTGGCTTGTTTTTTGGTGCAGCTGATAAAGATAAAATCGCAGCGGTGGCTAATTCTCTCAAGTTGCTCGTGTCTTCGAACTCGAGAAGGTTAACTAAAGGAGGGATGGCACCACATGTCACTATTTGTTCCTTATTTCTGTAAAATTATTAAATTAACAATAATTAGTTGATACATTCTAACCATAATTAAATTACGTCAGCAATTATTGCATTAAATTTGGGAGATTTCAGCTTGCTGCCCTAACAAGCATACAATAATTTCAATTTGAAATCAAACACTAACCTTTGGTTTCTAGAAGCGAGATTGAGTAATGCAAGAAGCGCAACTTCACGAGCATCATTTTGTTGTGAACGGAGCATAAGAACAAGAGGTTGAATTACACCGACACCGGCGAACTCGGCGCGAATTTTACCGGAGGATTTACGATTACGAATCATGTTCCTGATCTCTCTGGCAGCTTGAATTTTGGTAATTACATTTCCATTGATTAATTTATCAGCGATTTCATCAATTAGGTTTTCTTTCTTCTCACTGTTTCTCTCTTCTTCTTCTCTATCCATCAATCTTACTCGAATTTTTGTTCAAATAATTCAACGTTGTTCGCTCGTTGAAATTACTAGTATATATATACATTCATGCAGTAGCTGATGTAATATTTGTTTAATTGTTTTTTTTTTTTTACTTTTTATGAGAAGTGGATTTGAAAATTTTGAAAGCATTTGAAAACATGCGTTATCCGATTTGACTATTTCAGTGTGGGTCTTGGTCAACTTGTGGGTCTTGACTCTTAAACGGTCTTCCAACCATGGTCCTTTTATTAACATGTTTTATTCATGCTGGTTTAATTTAATACTTAAACTTAACTTTTAAAAGCACTTGCGTTATTCTATGAACACCAACAAAAAAGACAACCACATCAATAAGGGTAATTAATATCATATCACACGTCACATGTGTGTTAGATCAACTATTTTTAATCATATGTTATATTCATATTTCATATAAATATAAAAGCTAAAGCAAGAAAAGTTTTATTTTTCATTTTTATCTCTTAACTTTTGCAAATAAACATAAATGACCCTCATGTATAACTAACTAACATCACAAAAATATTAGTGCAGTTTAGTTTGAATGTATATTTGCTTTTATTTAGTTATGTATTTGAAGAAAGAACACTTTTTATTATAATGCAACAAGTATAGAACAGGTTAATAGCTGTTCTGAATTTAGTAATAATAAGTTAAACTATTAATAATTTGAAGCTACATTTATACTGATGTTCTATCCATCTTATGGTATCTTTTCAATATATATTCGAATAAAAGTTTTTTAAAAAGCACAGTAAACTTTCTAGTACAAACTAAGAACATTCAATTTTAATCTGATTTTCTTTATAAGGAATTTTCAATCGACCATTGTTATCATAGTAACCGATAAGAGTACATAACAATGAAACCGTCTACGTTCCATTGTTCATCCTGATTTTTTCCACCCACTTGTTATGATAACCTAACCATAAGCAACACTTATACCGTGTTTGAGATTGCTTATTTTAGAAATTGATTAAATTCGATCCACATTTTGGTCCGATTTATTTCAGATTCGGTTACAGCCCAGTTCAAGATACGGGTCATGAGTAAACATTGTAGACCAGTTATGACCTGTAAAAATAGAATATTGACACAACTTTTCTGGATTGATGAAGCATGGCTGTAGCTGCTAATTGCACCTACTAAAACAATTATGCTGCTTTGTTTATACCAAATACCAATTACAACATTTCAAGTACATCCTCTCTCTCAGTCTCTTGCTATCAAAATTCGCTTTACAGGTAACACCAAAATAACCAAACCCTCTAAAACCCCAATCATACTTCTATAAAACCTCAAATTTTTCAAAGAAAAAAACAAGAAGTAAAAGGACAAGAATCAAGATAGTCAACTCTCATGGTGGTTCTTATATGAAAAGGCTAACAACTCTCGAGGGGAGAAACGAGCATAATCAATCATATACTAGCACCAACAAAGAGAAGAAGACTGCACAAATCGGGCTTTACTAACTTAAAATTGGTCATAATCAGTTACATGAGGACTTTACCTTTTTTTCATCCTCCAAAAAGATAACCCAACGGCTAATAATCCAGCCTCCTATAGATGATTTACACTCAACTCCAGCCATTGTTGTATCTTTATCATCATTTTGCTTTCATTTTTCTAACATTTGCTGGACCTCCACCAAAAAAAAAAAATAGAAAGAAAATAAAAAATCAAGATTGGTATTGTGTCTCTAGCTTTTGCAGGGTTTTTAAAAAAAGATTTGACATTTCTTCAGTGATTATTAGGCCAGTTGATTTGGGTGGGCTGGGGCTGCTGGGGTTGCGGATATGGGCTAGATGTAGGTCCCACCATGTCAACACCGCCAGCCATGGTCTGGGGATGTTGGAGAAGTGGGTGAATGGGTCCGGTGGTTACTGGTTGTCCAGGGTGGTAAATACTAGTGAAAGCTCCATGGGGGATTTGTGTTGGGTTGTATGCAACTTGACCGCCTTGAGGAAGATTATAAAAAGAACCAGGTATGTCTCGACCAGGTGCAGCAATCCAAACACCAGGACCTTCACTCTGCAAACCAAAATTAAATATAAGAACGGATTATTTTTGCAAGAAACATATAATTATGAACATGCAAATTATCATATTTTGAAAGTCAAAAGTACATAATATATTCAGTCCATAACCACGTTCAAATTTCATTTAAAGAAACATATTTCATTTTCACAACAGATACATACAACTAACAAGTGATAACACTACTAAGAATGCCAAAAAGAGGGAAAAGGGAAGCGTGGCTCAGGCTTCTCCAGAGGTCAAGGATTCATCTTCAAATAAACAGGGTACTTAAAGGCATTTTGATCAGACCAGATTGAGCAATTCCGGCGCTTATGTACGCATCTCTAGCATATATTTGTAGTCATTAATAGCTACAGTTTGTAGCAAAATAACCCAACTTTGATTTTGATTTTTGAGGAAAAAAAAAGGAACAACTCACATCTTTAATTCATGATTTTCATATGAACTTGAAGCCATATCTCAGGTAAAGCACATGAAACTAACCTGCGGTCCAGTAGCATAGACATTGTTTTCCTTAAACTGAGACCCACCAAGGTCTTCATTAGAACTTGAATTACCAGCTGTGGCAGCTGGGTTCGGATTATAACCTGCTGCTGGGGACGAGCCATACAGACCAAAGGTTCCTGGGACTCCAATGTGACCCGAGTTCGGGGTATTACTTCCAGGCTTGTATTGCGGAAGTGGATATTTTTGAGGTGCCACTTGTGTAGATGGATAACCACCTTGAGGTTGTTGGGGATATGCACCGTTGCTCAAAAACTGATGAATGGCTGGAGGCGGCATGTAAAATGGGGGGAAATATGGTGCATATGGGATATAATTTGGAGGGTAATGTGGTAATTGTAGCCCGGTTGGTTGCCTGAAAACGGGCAGTGGTTGCTGAGTGACCGCTATGGAACTTTGCATCACGCCACCTGCTTGTGTGGCTAATGGTGTTTGACCAGTACCGGACAGCATTACAGAGTTCCCAACCTGTGGTTCATATTTATAAAATCATTATAACTAAACCAAATGTTTGTATAAAATATTAAAATATTAATGTAATCTGCAAGTAACATATAAGCCTAACATGCAAACCTCTTGAGAAGATTGAGAAGCCTGTGAAGGAGCATTTCCATTGTACTTGCCAGGTTGATGAAAAGGTGATACACGTCCGTCATTATCAGCACCAGAACGAAAGAATTGAGGATAATAGCCTGATGGGTCAAATGGTTGTTGAATCTGTATGTAGAAAATATATATACAAATGATTTACATTAGTTGCCTTAAAACTTACACTGAATTGTTTAATACGAATGTTACGAATTCCAGAGGATAATTCACCTCATGTAAAGGTGGCAATTTTGACACAAGTGCTTATAAATGGGTGGTTATGTTATATCTCTAACGGGTAAAAAGAATAACTTACTTGGAAATGAGTCAAGTGCATCGAAAGTCACTCAAAGCGTAATTAAGCATAAAAACTCTTGAATAATCATTTTATATTGAAATAAATATAATTTTTGTCATCATCATTGACCAACTAATAGTTTTATATTGGTCAACTCAAGCTGGTCCATTTTGACCCGTTACCCAACCCATCCGAGCTACCCATTCATGCCACCTCGATTTTCAAGTTTATATTTAAAACGCCTGTTACAAGACTAATATATACTATATCCAGAGTATTCTAAACAGCTACTTACAACAAAGCTTGGGACACGAGAAACATCAGGCACTTGAGACTCGTTGCTTTCAAAAGGTGCCAGCTGGCTGCCGATTATTGGTGGGACGAAACCAAAATTTAAGTTAGAAGAAGGATGAACCACTGGATATTGATGACCTGCAGTGGGAACTAAAGTTTCTTCCTTGGATTCGATGGAATCAGGAGCCACATTAGATGACAAGTTTTCAGGTACGTTAGAAGAGGATGATGGACGGTGGTCAGGAGAATCTCCATCATCAGCAGTTATCAACACATCTTGATGTCTTTTAGGAAAATGATTAATCAAGAGATATTAGAAGGGAAATTCAAGGAAAAAATACATATGATTCAGGTAAGAAAAAATATCTAACCTGGTGAGGTGTTCCTCTATATGTTCAACGATCTCCTGAGAAGCCTCAGAAAGAGATGGACTCTTGTCACTCACGGGCCCACTCAAGGAGATTGAGTTAACACCGAAAGTAGCATCAAAACTTCCAAACTGAAACCCAAGTTTCTCAGCTTCAGGAACATGAAGGTGATTCGGGATAATAACATGTTGACCACCTGAGGTCTTTGATTCCTTTTCAGAGGTAGCATCCTTTGAATCAGGAATACTGGATGCCAGCTTTATTGAAGAATGGGTTTCAACAGGAATAGGATTTGTTGGTTTTGGTTTCCACTCCTTACCAGGAGCGACTGTAAGAAAAAGCACTAGGATCACTATACATCAAAACCCCATTACAAAGAAAAACATAACACGTTGCCAAATTTCAATTTATGTTATTTTCTGGTGCTTCAACAAAACTTGCTTGTATGTCAGTTACCAATATATCAAGGGCTAAATGCATATAAAAGGAAACTAACTCAGGTCCAACTTCTGCTTCAGGTAACCATTCTTTTATTGCCCACATAACTATTCAGCTTTACAAACTTTTAATTTATGGTAATCTGGGCATGTAACCAGGTCAAGAACTCAAGATGATGACATCATGTTGACTTATTTTTACATAGCTTTCTGAGGCTGGTTACTGATAAAGTTATAGATTACCTTTAACTGAGACTAGAAACTTTAAGGACTTCTTTTCTGAGGCAAAACAGTTGGTTTCCATGGATAAAAAATGGGCCAAAGTTAACACCTTTTCAAGTTTGCTCATATATGAATAATTAGAGAGTCAAAACCAGTTTAGAGCATAACACTAAATATGGAATTCAGTTCAGCTTCCTGCCCATGAAATGAATGCAACAGAACACAAAAACTACACTCGTACTAAAATTCTTAGAAGTAGACCACACAATAGATTTAAAAAAAACCCCAATTTATACAGAGAAATTTCGATCAAACGAGTCAATACCTTTTTGCGGCCCAATTGCTTGTTGTGGCCTGTTATTGTAGTTTGAAGGTGGCCTACCAATCGGTCTTGACGACTCTGAAATCAAATTATTCCCCTCTCCTTGAAACATGACTACCTCAGGAACCGCTGTCATAATAAGTAATTACACAATTAATTTTCAGTATTTCCTATCTAAAAGTTGCAAGTTATTTAAGTAACAAAATCAAGACATCATATCATATAAACATAAATCAATTCTCTTCAAGTAAAAAACAGTCCTCACATGCAGTTTTAATTTCAGCAGGGGTGGTCTCTTTGACTTGGTCAACAGGAGTTCGTTGACTTCCAACTTCACGCCTAATTGTACCAGCAGGGAGTCGCGAATCCTGTGACGGCATAAGAATAGGATCTGAAGCAGACAAATGAGCACCTGGCTTAGGTGACAGTGTCTTGGAAACTGAAACGTCTCTACTAATGGAGATTTTGTTTGCCTCCGGAGGTACAGTACTAGTTTTCGCAGCAACTGGATCAGATAGCTTATTAGGGGCAACAGTGGATGAACTGCAAAAAAGAGGGAGGCCAACGAAATATGTGAGGATTTTACCCATGCATTTTGCATTATTACAATTTAATGATATTGTAAACAAATGATAAGTAGACTCTAGTGAATGCAATACCTTGCAACCACAGATGTCTCCTTACTCTTCTTATCCTGAGGTACAGCACCGTCATCTGCAACTCGACTGATTTCATTTTCCTTTGCAGAGAAAACAGTCTTACTACTGCCTGCATCTGGTTTTTCTAAAAGAAAATATCATATTTTATTATTTATGCATTACAATGACTAGCATACCTCAACGATTTGACTAAATCTGTTCAAATTGTAATTCTGTAGCTTAAATTAAATGGATTCCGGCTTGTGAATTAGTACCATGAGAAATGTGGCGAGATGAGTAGTTCCCCCGTCCACCTCTATTCCCCCGTCCCTGCATCCCAGGTTTCCATCTCGGCTCTGCAGATTCTTTATTAGTAACCTACAAAAGAAATACATACAACACGTCATTTACATAACAAGCATTTCACAGTGTAAAAACCAGTTAATGACCCTATAATATACATTACTGTATAAATGAATGATATCTCAGTGGGTGCCACATCAAATTAACAATACAAAACCTAAAATTATGGCTTTTTCGGACTTTATGGATCTTTTACACTCTAATTGAGTAGTAATCATTATGCAAATGTTCATCTAGTTAAGTAGTAATTATTCAAAATGAAAAGAAAAAGGTATAAAGATAAAATAGATAAGTGCAGGGATCTTACCTCTTTCTTGCGGTCACGCTTCCTCCTTACTTCATGAAATGGATCTGTTCAAGAATAAAGTAAAGAGTTTTATTGTGCCTACATTTTAATTCGAAGACATGACATATAACACTGACAATAAACACTAGGAGAGACGTGTTCAACTTGAATAGGACCGATAAAAATGCCTCCTTTTAAGTACAGATTGTGGTTATGTAGTGCTTGACATTCAGATAGTATGTAGTAAGTTAACACACACTCATTGGCGCAACTGCCCTAATTGCCAATAACAGTTCCACCATTCAAAATAAAGGTTAAGATCACATATTAGCACAGACTAATTTCTAGGTTAAAATAGCATGATGTTAATATACTACTAACAACACGGTTTGAAACTTAAATTCAAATTCATATACAAGAACAAACTATGCCAACAACAATTAATTTCATAATGCAACCATACCAACCTAACATCACTGCCACAATTGACAAGCTTGGCTAAATACAACATCTTTATAATGGCAAACAGTGAGCTTCACTTCAAAACAACATGAAGTCCAAAAAAATAAAAAATAATAAAAAAATATTAATACAATTAAATTAATCACCGCAAATAAATACCAAGCTATAGGGCACAAAACTTAAAAAAAACCACACTAACCCTAACCCTAACTACACTACCAATTATCACACAATTAATAACACTTGAAAAATCAAATCTTTTACAAATAAGAAACATATAAAACTGACAAAAATGGATCTTAAAGAAATTATATATACCTTGCGATAAAAGCTTCTGGGCAGTCTCATTTGGATCCATTGAACACTCTTTAAGCATTGCATAAATCTCATCTTCACTGTGATTACCTGTGATCTCCTTAATGTTTTGGATCGTTTTTCTTACGTTATTTGGAATGGAAACCCTAACCCCACTATTCATCTTTTTCCTTATTTGAAACCCAAAAACAAAGTAACAATTTTTATTCAATCTGATGTAGATTGATGTTTATTTATTATATATATATATATATATATATATGTAGAATAGATAGATATATATAAGTTACATATAGATAGATATATGGGAAAGAAGAAAATGATTGAATAGATGAGGGGGTTGTTGTTGATTGGTTATGCAGAAATTTGGGGAAGAAGAAGAAAGATGAAGACTTTGGTTAAAAGGGTTTTTGAAATTGATCTTCTAAAATTATTAATAATTTTGTAAAGAGAGAGAAAGGGGGAAGAAGAACAAAAGGAAGTGTGTTTTGAGTGTAGGGCTTTTTCCCTGTGTTTTTTTCTTTTTTCCTTTTCTTTTTCGGAATCGATTTGAAAACTAGCTATTTTTGGTCCTTATTGAGTTTTAGTTGTTATGTTAAGGCCCTTCACTTGTTTACTTCGTTAAGTTGAATTATTTTGTTACTTTTGTAGGGTTACCATTGTGACTTAATTATTAACTAATAACCTATCAGCACTATGAAGTAAAATGTAAACTATATGGTGACTCGAAACTCGATGCAAGTATGAGTCTACATGTAATTGTGTTTTTGTTCGTTGTCATTGTTGTTATCGATTTGTGATTATAACGTGTGTGTACAAGTACCATTATGAGTTGTCCCGTAATAAAATCAGTTGAAACTTTAGTAATAAAAATGACAGAAATTGCTTAGTTATCATTATAAGAGATAAGAGATTATTGGTTATTCTTAAACATGTCATGAGCAATTTTAAAGGGTAAAGTGGTAAACATCGTAAAGGTAGATTAATAGATTCACATAATTTTATCCATCATATGATTCACTCTTTACTAGTAGACTACCCGCGCAATCTAGCGGTACATAACACATAAAAGGAGATCTTAGTATAAAAGTTTGTTCAACCGTGATGGTTGCAAGTGTTTTTATTTGTTCAAAGTATTAAGTGTATAATAGACATTAGATACGTAGTATATTTGGTTACATATCGCATTTATATATAAAAAAAAATATTATTATTTTTAAAATTGACAAAAAGATTTTGTTAGATAGGAAATGTAGTTTGACTTATAGGTTGTTCTAATTTTAGAGAAATATTTTTAAAAGAAAATATGTTCTCAAGTTATATATGTTTCACTTGCATTTTATTTCCACTTTTAAGTTGTTGTTTAAATTAGTTAAGGTTAATTGATGACGGGGTGTTTGTGAATGAAATAAATTACACAGTAAACAAATAACATAATTTCGATAAATCTTAAATGGGTGTCCAAATCGGGACTTCAAGAGTAACGCTATTATTTTTTCAATTCATCATAACCTCACTCAAACCCTAATACATTCAAATGCTTTTATAGACTTCTAAACCTAGACTAAACTTGGTGGAAAAGAAAACAATTATAAAGATAAACATAAATCAAATCTAAATAAATCGTAACTAAAACTAAATAAATATTAAATTAAATTGGATAGATTATGACAATTATAAATTGTCATTTATGACCCTTCGATATTCGAATCGTTATGAATTTTGACTTCACATATTAACCGAAGAAACGACGGTTAAGCTAGAGTAGCTGGAGGTCCGAAGTCATTCTCAGCATCATTAATTTATTCATTTGTGATTTTTAATTTTCTAGGGTTAGAAAGAAAATGTGTAAACAATTTATAAGGTGTATAAATTATGTTTTGACTAACTTTCCATTTTTATGATTTTCAAATTTATGAAATAGAGTGTGAGAAGTTTTATATGCAAGTATAGATGATATCGGTAAAAATTCATTTTCGTATTGTTGTTCTCGAGATAGCTTAAATAATAGATTAGTTGGTTCGCTTCTATTAAAATCAATTCATTTCAGTTAGTAAACTATATTGTTAAATTTGATACTTAATCTAACTATCATTTTTATATGATTTTAGATGTCGATAGTGTACCTATTTATTAAATCACATATTTAAACATTCTTTACAAATATAGTTTTGGTGAGCTAGAATCAACTTATAGTTTATGTCACCTTCAGCTTTAAATCGTATAGACGATTTACACCGATTGTTCTTGTATATCTTACTCATAAAACTAATAACGAAAAAATAAATCATGTTATATGGAGGAAATAGTTGAATATTTTTGTTCGTTTTTTATATTTTATCATTAAATTTGTCAGTATCTACCTTCTAAGTCTTTTGTAATCTTCATCATTCAAATATAAAGAATTTTGTAATGTATTTCATGGTTTAGGTTTAATAACAATGACTAAAGCGAACAATCAAAAGTTCATGGACTGAAACTGAATGCTTTGGAATTCATATGTAACACGACAAACTTTTGAGTAATTGAGTTTGTAATAATTGGTTTTACGGTTTTACCCTATGTTTTCCACCTTCGGTTGACTTGACCATCTATATAAAATTTCATAAATAGTCCCTAAACTAATTTGAACATCAATTTTCGTCCATGATAAAGGCATAATAAATAACTTTGTGTATACCACTAAAAGAAAACTATATGGCATTATAACGTACTTGTATGCATATTTGAATGATGATTAATGATTGTACATTAATATCATATGACATTGTAAGTGAGACTTTAACAATGTGAGATTTTACTAAGTGAGATACTTTTGATTGATATGAACAAAACTAACTACCATACACTTCATGTGCTACGTGTTTATAAGTTTGTTAAGCGTTTTATTGGTTAAAATTTTTTACTGAGTCAATGAATGGTGTGTGGAGAATTGAGACAGATAATGACCGGTTAGATGTTGCAACAATAGTACACTATCCTCCGTGCTGAATTTTCAAAGCAATTAGGTTACTACCGTGTGGAAATTACAACATTGCACCAAGTGACTAAACTGTATTCAATATGCTTAAAGAACACTTTATGCCTCTTGTTTCTTCCTTGCAACATTATTAGTTTTGTTACAAAAACCAGCTCTTGAAATTTGGTTTTTGAAATCCCCCGTGTGTATTTCATAGTACTTGTCATGAGTATCTTAAAACTTACTGTAGTATTCATATTCGCTTTCAATTTTTCGTCATCTTCACACGAAAAAATGGTTCCTCTAAAAGTTATATTTAGTGATAATAAAAACCATAGTAACTGAGGTTTGAAAACTAATTAATATATTAAATCATAAAAACCACACGAATAAACAAAAATAATAAACGTAAAGCGTGATAAAGTTATATAAATTAACTTTTTATTTTATGTGACTGTATTTATGTGTGTTCACGTAGACAATATTGGCTTTGACTCATGAACTAGAGTATTGAAGTCAAACAAACAGCATGATAATAAACCGTTGAATCGGTCACCTTGTTTAGTTAATATCAATTACTATTTTACGTTATCTTTTAAATCAGATCTTTCCTATACGAATTTATGTGAAATTATTTACAATCAAAATTCAACTCTTAATCTTGCATTACACAAATTTTATTTTTATTCGTTTAATTAATTTAATTAATAATTTTAATTTATTAACTTATGAAATCATAAAATATCTTATGTTTTATGTATATAATCATATGATTACTCTTATTATTTTAGTATAGTAATATATATTATTTGTTGTTGTATCAATGGGTTTTGCTATCTTATGTTTTCTTGGCGATTTTATCTTGCAATGAAACTTTAACCAACAGACTTGTTTCAGGAACATCAAACAATTTAGAGATGTTTTGATCTATGAATTTTAATCAATTTGAAATAACTTTTACATTGTTGTTTTAGTAAGGAAACGTATATAATTGATTTGTTTTAGGACAATTTTACGTAACAGTCCATTTAGATGAACAAATGGTCTTAGCTTAATGACTATTTAGATCGTGGAACGGCCTCCTTTTAATCTACAGTTCAAGTTTCACTACGATTCGACGGTTAACGAACTCACACTGTCAATTCTTTCGTAGATGTGCAGAATATGATGAATCACACTCAATTTTTTCTCTTATTGACTTCCTCCCGGTTATGTGATTCTTCTCCATGAACCTTGCTCTGCTACCAGTTGACAGTTGTTGAGATCAATCTCGTTCACATACCACTTACTGGGTTCGATCACAACCACATCAATAAACATATAACTATGTATAAGCCAATAATAAACACATGAACAAGAAAACATGAACACACAAACATTTAGCGTGAAAAACCTCTCAAGCGAGAGTCAAAACCATGGGACTCAGACCACTTAATATCTATTATATTAAAGATATTACAAGTTGGATATCTTCACACCACTTTCAACAGTAGACTACAATGTTGGAATTCTACTTCGTAGTTATAAAATCACCGAGAGCACCACACGGAACAGAGGGAGACGACTCTTATTGGCTCTCTTTCTATTTTTCTCAACCTCCTATCCATAAACCTTAGCATACAACTCCTATTTATATAGGCAACACATAACAATTTTCTAATTTGATTACGAATCAACTTTCTAATTAAAAAAACGTACTTTCCAAGTTTCACTATTTTATAAAATTCAAATCATACTCAAACAGTTATCTCTATCAAACCACCAACATGAACCACGATTAACAGTCACATAATGCGGATCAATGCGCTACGAGTTTATATATAAGTGTTGTTTTTGTAAAACAAAAATTAACATTAAACGACTAATATAAAATATTGCATTGACAAGTTCCAATCAGTACACCGTTATGTATTACTACTTTACCTGGCTTTTTAACATCCAAAACCAATTTATTTAACTAATTCAATGATAATTAAAATTTTATGGTTTTTACATTCTCCTTTTACATAGCAACAACAATATATTTATTATATTATATTTATCATTTTATCATTAATCATTAAAGAGATAACCAAACTGGTTTTAACAATCTTTACTAAACAAATAACAGTTTGAAACGATTCGGTTATTTTGAACAAAAAGTTATTGTAGTAACTTTTTTTTCTATTAACATTTAATTTTCATATTTATTTTACTCCTGTAAAGTTTAATCTTTTTAATAAATACATATAGTATCTTCAAATTAAATTAGTCAATCATATCCGATTTCAAATTGAAAAAAATTAATTAATGAGTCAATATTTGATTGCAATTGAGTAACAAAAACACAAAAAAACTTCCATTTATATATAAACCCGATTTAATTACACAAATTTCATCATTCGTTCCTTTTGATCCTTCTAATGGCTAACGTTAACTCGAGTTCTTTGTCTCTCTTCCTTCTTCTCGTGCTGTCGTTTGCTTCCATTCATGAATGTATGTACCTTTCGATCTCTTCAAGATATATATTTATATATAAACAACCAATTAAAAAAAGTTCATCAATGAATTTACGTGTTTTATTTTTATTGTTATACAGGCACAGCGAACATTCTTGGCAGGAAGGCGACAACGACATCGAATGTTATAAGTGAAAAATTCGATGCTACTCCTTGCGCTCCAAGAAGATGTAAAGTAGCCGGCACCTGGCAAACATGCTCTTGCTGTATACTCATTGGATTAAAACACCCAGGTTGTTATATAACACGTGAAGAATGTGCAAAAAATTGTCATTTCAAATATTGATGAGTAAATTGTAAAACTAATAAATAGTAGTATTTTGTTTTGTGATTTTAATTGTTGGTGTCTGTTTTTTAATTTCCTGATGAATCATGAGTGGAATACTCGTAGCACGCATGGATATAAATTGGTGTCAATACATAAATTTTGGTAGGAGATGAGTGAATAACGGGTTATGATTTGATGAGTCAAGTGGTTGTGGGTTTAATTCTAGAGGAAGACATGTCTACATTCGTGTGAGATATATAATATGTGGGTTAGGATAGTTGTAGATTTGCCTTTCTGAAAGAAAAAAAAAAAGAATTATAATCTAATTTGTACATTGAACCACCAACGTTTATAATTAAGGTTTGTAATTATTATATGATTGGTTTCAAGATAATACCTAGTTGAGTAGTATTCTTGTGATTGTCAAAGCGCTAGATAATCTAGGAATATAGAAAAGTCCATATTAGATTGTGATTGTCAAAGCGCTAGATAATCTAGGAATATAGAAAAGTCCATTTCTAATATGCTAGTTTATTGACTTACGGCTACGCATGATATACCATTTGATTTTAGAAAGTAACAGTTAAAATTAATAACAATCGTATCTGACTGAAAATAGAATATATGTAAGCAATAAAAAATAAATAATCGTCTTGAGTTATAATATAACATTGATAAGTCCGGGAACACTGGTTCTTCATCATCATCCTACACTCAAACTAAAAGATAAACTTATAAAAACATACGAGTTCAATTAGGTTATTGAGACATGTAACATGTCTTTCAAACAAAACAACATAGGTAGATCTGGTAGAATTTTGTACCCTAAGCTGTAGTTGTATCCTATATGATGTTTTAACAACATCAAATTAATTATATTGTTCATATGTAAGTATGTAACCTTATTATAACGAATTTGTTGTCACTTAAACCTAAACATTTGTATACGTCTTTATAATATAATATAATCTAGTTTAATGTATTCTCTCCGTCTCATATTTATACTCCACGTTCTTTTATGGATATCCCAAATGAATTGTACACTTTAAAAAATATGAGAGTATAATTAACTAAATTTCCTATTTTACCCTACTTTATATGTGTGTCATAAAAAGTGGGTAAAAAGCAAGAGTAAAACTGTCATAGTACATAGAAGTATAGTGTAATAGTTATACTTTACTAAACTACGTGTCTTTTGTCTGTGAACAATAAATTTAGAACGAAGGGAGTATAATTTATAAAATAATAAAATATGAATATTATTGATCGAATGGATAAAGAGATTATAATAACCTATATTTATAAGATAATATGATCTTTGTGAACAAGATACGTAGCTAATAGTATTAAGAAACTAAATCAATTCAATAATGATCAATATAAACCTAATATATTTTTATTGTCTAACAATCCCCGCAGTTTGTCTAATAATTTCCCACAGTTTGAACGGGAGAATTTCGGACGAACAAACTAGAACGAATATTGAAGCATCTTCCTCTCTTCTGTTTTTCTTTTCTCTTTTTGTTTTTGTTTGATTATTCATTTTTGTTGTTGGCACATAGATAAAGTTGTAATTGGCGACAAAATTGTATACCGTTTGACGACTTTCTCCTTTCTGTAACGTTTTCCTTTTCACGTCATGGCTTACGTTGCATTACACTGTGTTCTCAAGTTAAAAACTAGGTGGAAAAAAAGAGAACAAAAGAAGGAATAAGAGAAAAGAAAAAAAATAGAACGAAGAAAAATTGTTGACTGTCCCGGTTTAATTCAATAAACTTGTAACCTTGAACAAGCTTTGAATTATTATAGAGAAGTTGCGGAATAACACTCAATAATATTAGAAAGATCAAAGATGAATATTGAGAATAATAAATAACAAAACACGAATATTAAATCCAAAGCTCCAATCTTATTCATATGAATAAGACGAATACACTTTTTGTATTAGGGTTTACACCTTGAAGCTGCGCTATCTTTCATTCGCTGTTCATCACCTAATCTAGGTTCTAAGGATCTTTATTTATAACACATAGAGTCCTGTACAATCTCCTATTATTATGGAATTAGATAACTTCCATAACTGACTCATTCTTATCACAAAATCATAAACAGTGTTAACTACCACATTTACTCAAACAGTGGAAATAAACTTCCAACAGTGGTAACTGCTTCATTTATGAAAGTCTAAGTATAAATTCAACTAACAGTGTTAACCACTTCAAACTACACTAACAGTCGTAATTACATAAACAGTGGAAACTACTTATAAATCTTAACTAACAGTGTTAATCCTTGTATCAGTGTTAACCTTCAGTTCTTCAAACACTTGTAATCTTCAACCTTCAGTGTTAATCTTCAACCTTCAGTTGTAATCACTTGTTTTCTTCAACTTAATAAAATAGTGGTAATCCAAACCCAAATCAGTTTATCCTAACAATTGTGAAGTTGTATTTTTAAGATGGAAGGAAAAGGAAAAAAGTGGAGAGATTTTTTCCCAATCATGAAACGTCCCAGATTTTTTTTTTTTTTTTTTAACAATGTATACTCGATTTAAATTCTCATAAACACTTTATATATTAATATAAAGTAATAACCACATGGTTTAACACGAATTTTTACAAAACATCACGTGTTAATATAGAGCATGATTTATAAGTCCGTCTTCTTACTATCTTGCTATAGTAAGTCCATCACTAGCAGCTCTCGGGTCGCTTGCCCGGATCCCTGCCCATCATCCCTTTTAGGCGTACCTATCAACACAACATTCAACAATACATAAGCACATCACTTAGTAAGTAAAGGAACAGCACATTCACGGTAATACAATAAATCAGACATCTCATGACGTTACCCTTCAATCATACATTAATTCATACAGCTAAACACAATTGATCACTCAGCAATTGATCACTTAACTCACATATACATAGGCACAATTGTTCACTCAGCAATTGCCCTTTCAGCTTAATCTCATAGACACAATTGTTCACTCAGCAATTGGCCTCTCAACAATCTCATAGGCTCAATTGTCCACTCAGCAATTGGCCTCTCAACTCAATCTCATAGGCTCAATTGTTCACTCAGCAATTGGCCTCTCAACTCAATCTCATAGGCTCAATTGTTCACTCAGTTATTTAATGCAACTTTGTAACACAATTAGTATTAACAAAATCAGCCAATTATATTCTTTACATTCCTACTACTTACCTCGAGGACAACGATCGGATATTTATGAATTGCTACCCGAAATACCTGTCGAGGCGACCGCATTCAATTAACTCTGATAATAGTTAATATAATTTGAAATATCAATTAATCCTGCAACACTACCCCCCTAGTGTCGCCACACCTTCCTGCGACACTAAATTAGTGTCGCTCAACACAATATTGCGACACAACCTGCGACACTAGCTCTTAGTGTCGCTATGACAACAGTTGTAACTAACAGTGGAAACTAGCGACACAAGCTGCGACACTAACTCTTTGTGTCGCTAAAGCAACAATACCCATTAGCAGTGGAAACTGGCGACACAAACCCTTGTGTCGCTAAAGCAACAGTATTAATTTGCGACACCGTCACTGCGACACAAGCTGCGACGCAACCCTTGTGTCGCAATGACGAACAGAACAGCAGCAGCTTCCGATTTAAACAAGTTTCAGGGTAAAATTCACACTTTTTAACCCCAATAAGTTTCTGAAGATGATAAAGCACATAATAAACTCAAACTCTTACCTGGAATTGATTTCATATTACAAAGGAACACTTTCAAAGATTAAATCTTGATTTCTCTCTCTAGAATCTCAAAAACACACACACAATTAGCTCTGGAAGTGTTGACTAGCTTCTGGAAAGTTTTGGAATCGAAAAGTGGGGTTTAACCCCTCTGTTTTACACTTTTAACCCTTACTAACCGCCTTTCTGCCCGACACTGCGACACAAGCCTTGTGTCGCACTGGGCTCTGTGTCGCTACCTGCGACACTAACCCTTGTGTCGCATAACAGAACACAACTTTTAAATTTAACGAATTTCGGGGTGTTACAACTCTCCCCCACTTACTCAGGATTGTGTCCTCACAATCCACTTCTGGTACAACGAGGGATAATATCGATGAACCTCACTCTCTGGTTCCCATGTAAACTCTGATCCCTTTCGATGCTTCCATTGGACTTTAAACATTCGGATTTCTTTATTTCTTAACTTCTTTATTTTCTCATCCAATATCTCGATTGGTTCTTCAATATAATTCAATTTATCATCTACTTCAATCTCGTCCATTGGGACATAGGCTGTCTCATCGGCTAAACATTTCCTCAAATATGACACATGAAAAGTGTTATGAATATTTGCCAATTCATCCGACAATTCTAAGCGATACGTCACTTCACCTATTCTCGCTAAGATTTTAAAGGGTCCAATAAAACGAGGACTCAACTTCCCCCGCTTTCTAAATCGAATAATACCCTTCCACGGAGATACTTTTAACATAACATAATCTCCTTCGTTAAACTCTATTGGACGCCTTCTCTTATCTGCATACGATTTTTGTCTATCTTGCGCAGCTTTTAAACGGGCTCGGATTTGTTCTATCTGTTCAGTAGTTCTCAGCACAACTTCGGTACTAGCCACTTCACGTTGCCCAATTTCATCCCAACAGATTGGAGTTCTACACTTTCTTTCATAAAGCATTTCATATGGCGGCATTCCAATACTGGAGTGATAACTGTTATTGTAAGAAAATTCAACCAACGGCAAGTACACATCCCAATTTCCTCCGAAATCAATAACACACGCCCTCAGCATATCCTCTAATGTTTGAATCCTCGGGAAGCATCGACAAAGTCTTGCTCTTGACCTTTTATTAGTTCTGTTCGGAAATCACTACTCTGTAACACATGTTGTTGAGCTTCTTTCACTTGCTCAATTAAATCTGTAACCACAATCATTTGAAAAATTTTACTTTCAACACGAAATCAACAGTCTTTCTACTAAGAGCATCTGCTACAACATTCGCCTTTCCAGGATGGTACAAAATTTCACAGTCATAATCTTTCAACAAATCAAGCCAACGCCTCTGCCTCATATTAAGATCTCGTTGGTCAAAGAAATACTTCAAACTCTTATGATTTGTATAAATCGTACATTTTACTCCATAAAGATAATGCCTCCAAATTTTCAATGCAAACACCACCGCTGCCAATTCTACGTCGTGAGTGGGATATCCTTTTTCGTGTGTTTTCAACTGTCTCGAAGCATACGCTATTACTTTACCTCGTTGCATGAGCACACAGCCTAATCCCACGCGAGACGCATCACAGTATACTACCATATCATCATTCCCTTCGGGAAGTACTAGTATAGGTGCTTGACTCAGTTTCTCTTTCAAAATATTAAAGGCTCGATCATGTTCCTCATTCCATTCAAATTTGGCATTTTTACACGTAAGTCTTGTAAGTGGAGTCGCAATCTTGGAGAAATCTTGAATAAATCTCCGATAATATCCTGCCAATCCCAGAAAACTTCGAATCTCTGTCGGGGTCTTAGGAGGTTTCCACATCATTACCGCTTCTACTTTTGTAGGATCTACCTTGATTCCCTCGTGGTTAATCACATGTTCTAAGAATTGTACTTCTCTCAGCCAAAATTCACATTTTGAAAATTATGCGTATAAATTTTCATTTCGTAACACTTGCAACATTTGTCTCAGATGCACTTCATGCTCCCCTTCTGTTTTTGAATATATTAAAATATCATCAATAAACACAATTACGAATTTATCGAGGAACGTCCGGCAAACTCGGTTCATCAAATCCATAAAAGCAGCAGGAGCATTTGTCAGCCCGAATGGCATTACCACAAATTCATAGTGACCATAACGCGTTCGGAAAGCAGTCTTGGGAACATCCTCTTCTTTTACTCGTAACTGATGGTAACCAGATCGTAAATCAATCTTTGAAAAATAGGTAGCACCCTGGAGCTGATCAAACAAATCATCAATCCGTCCCTTATAAGAAATTGGAGTCCCTTATAAGATAAGAAATTGGAGTCCCTTATAAGTCTAAAGTTGTGGCTAATAGATACTTTCCATCATGGTTTTTAGTTGAAACCTGAAGGTATCCGGTTAGTCATGACTTTCGGCTTTTCGGTTTTGGTTCAACTAAAAAGATCACTAAACTAAAAAGGGGTAAAAAACCATATTAGAGTGACATGTGTCCCTTCCAAATAAACAAAATCATTTACAAATAAAATGGCATTTGAGTCATATAAGTTTTGCATACATACAATTAACGGTTATCAATTGTTCAAATCGTAAGCTATTTGTGACTTCCAGTAAAGGAACATGAATTATGCTCATTGTATCAAATTAATATGTATCAGTTTACTACTCTGTACTATATCTCAATGTATGTATCAATCTCGTTGTGCCTCATCATGAATACAGAGAAAATCTATGTGGATCACTTTTTATATATCCTTTTTATTTTAAACACATTTTTACGATAATCAAACTATATATATATATATATATATATATATATATATATATATATATATATTACTAATAATTTTTTTGTTCCATGCTAATATAAATCTAAAATATACATGTTGAGTTATAAATTAAAAAGTATGTAGTTTTCCAACCAATCGGAAATTATAAGTTCATATATCATTCATACAATATATCTTTTAAGAAAGTTTTTCTAACTGTGATACAAGGCTACATGAGTAACAAAAGATTCGTACACCACATTTATGTTGACTTGCTTAATGATCAATTAGACATTGCTTTGCTTAAGAGATGCGATAAAAATTATTTAAATATACTATATAAAATGATTCATATACCACATTTATACTATTGCGTACTTGTATTGTGAGTTTCAACTTTTCTATAATATGATGTATTAATTAATATTTTTGTTGTAATTATCACCTTCCTATACTCAATAGTCTTTCAAACTTTGATGGAGATACAAAAAAAGTACAAAAAATTACGATAAACATCCATTTTCACCAATATTAAAAAGAAACATACATATATTAATATTCTTACACAACTTATTTATTGTAAAAACAAGATCTTAAAATAGTATAAAATTTATCAAAAGACTTATCAGTTATAACTATCTAAGTCCTAATAACTTATTGCATCCCAATCGTATATATATTATATTCATAAAATAAAAATAAACTTATATAAGCTTAATAATCTTGTTAGCTTAAGCTTATTGAGATGAAACAAATAATCTTATTAAGCTAGAAGCAAATAATATTAATAAGGGAGCTATAAGCTTAAACCTAAGCTTAATATGTAAATTTATTAGCTTAAATAATAAGACCATTCTCATCCGTGACGGAAACTGACAGAAAACGACGGGCCACGTCAGCGCTACATCAGCGGCACCTCAGTTTTTTCAAAAACTGACAGAAACTGACAGACCCCTGCCATCAATGGTCCGTCAGTTTTTTTTTCAGGGACCCACACACTATTTAATTAATAGATTGATTACACAATAATAAAAATAAAACACAATTTATTAAAAAAAACATTACAATTAAAAAAAACATTACAAATTTATAAAATAAATACATTACAATTAAAAAAAACATTACAAATAATGAAAATAAAAATATTACAATGATTAGATAAAAACACAATATTTAAAATAAAGTAGTATAATCCGAGCTCGATTCATCGGTTTCGTTCGCGGCTTGGTTCTCGTTTTCGTCTTCGACCGAGTCTCTTCCCCCATACGTATTTTTATATTGTTCAACAACTTCTTTTCGAGCGGTTTTGAGGATTTTCAATTCTTTTTTTGATGCATTCTTGGGTATTCTTTTACAAAGAAAACTCAACGCTTTGTAAGTCGCTTTTTTGATATTATTCTCGGTAATTGTTGTTATTGCCTTTTGTTGCAATAGGGCGGTATTCTTAACCGTTTTGAGGGTCTCGAGTTTTTCGGAATGTACACTTCTTGAAAAGGAAGCGGCGTCCGATGAAGCCGAACTTTTGGCCGACTTTCAACCCGGTGGACGGCGAATTAGGTCATCTCGAAACAACCTTTTCATATTTGCTTCAAGAACCGTAGGCATTGGGGCGGTGTCCTCATTAAAATCGATGGGATCGGCTTCGGGTTGAAATTGCGTACTACCCATTACGCCCTCCTCGACAAAGAATTTCGGGTAATGTTTAAGTACGTCCCAACATTGCTCGTAAATAAATTTACGTTTTCCCATTTGTTGCTTAAAACCTTTACGGGTCGCATTTAAAACATCCTCGTCTCCGGCACCGCTTTGAGGACAAATCTCGGCAAATCGTTTGTAGATGCCTTGAAATACTTTGACGTCGTGCGAGATTTTATTCCATTTGCCCGTAAGTGAATTAAGGTTTTGTTTTACGGGCGCAACGGAGTTGTGACCTTGATGGACTTTATGCCAAAAACTATCGTTTGATTGATTTTTTCCTTGAACGCCGTTTTCCGAACAATGTATACATCGTTCGGCCAAAAGTCTTGCCTCTTTTTCGGACCACCTAATTTGTTTACGTTTTCCATTTTCGGCCTCGGCTTGGGTCTCAGGTTCGGGTTCGGGTTCGGCCTCGTCCAAACTTTCGACTACATTTTGCGTTTCGGGTACGAAGAAATTACTTTGTGGAAAGTAGGGTGTCGTTGGTGAAAATTGTCGGTTTTGCGAAAATTGCGGATATGGTGGTGAATATGGACGGTTTTGTGAGTATTGTGGGCTCTACGAAAATTGTTGGTTTTGGTACCACCCGCGGTGTTGGTTGTGACACCCGACACTTTAGGGTAATGATTACCTTAAGCTAGAACCATGATTACGTGTATTTAGTATTTGACTATGATAAATACTTGTGACTACTTGTATATGTTTATATACACATACGTGATTATTTGTAATTACGCGAAACAACCAGACGGAGTCGGACAATCTATACGGCGTTGGTGATAACTTTTCATAAATAACGTAAACCTATTTTATAGTTTAAGTAGTAGTTATTTACCCTATATTATTATTATTATTAAATAATAATATGCGAAAAACCTAGACGTTTTGCTTAAAACGTAACAAACGCAACGAAAACGCGCGGATCACGCCCAACACCCGAACGAAACCGACAAACATTTTGAGAAGGTTCAATGAATTATTTTAAACATATTGGTCAAATTAAAATAGCGATTTCGTATAAAAAATAAAACACAAAAACTAAACGTTTACAATTAAATTCTAACGCGCGCGATTAACGTTTAACCGACCGAGGGATGTGACACGGGTTTGAGAAACAAACATACAAGCCCAAGCCTCCATTTTGGCCGACCCAACTGAGCCCAAGGCTCAGCGCACGAAGCCCAAAGGCCAGCCCAAGGCCCACCCCCACAAAAATGATCATTTCCACCTCTCCTTTCATTCATCATATCACCATTTCCCTCACTTTTCTCCTCCTTCTCTCTTCCCCCGTTCTCTAGAATGAATTTTGGCTGCCATCAACCACCACCACAGACACCAAACATCACCATAAGATCCCCATACAAGCACCAAGAAGCCACCATAAACCGCCACCGAGATCTTCAAGAAAAACGCGAGAATACGAACACACCAGCTTCTTCTCCTCTTTCTCGATTGTACAAACAGTGTAAGAACATCAAAACTCTTCTAAAACACTTGTAACACTTCTATAAACATGTTATAATGTTCACTTAACAAGGAAATGTCCAAAACATAACACAAAAACGTTTTTCATGGCTTAAAATATTCAAAAACGTCACATGCATTTTGATCAGAAAAATAACTCGACTTCAAGGAGAAGTTTCTCCCTCAAAACTTGACCAAAATAGGCGATTCAAAAGGCAAAAATTAACTTTAAGAAGTTAGCTTTCATTTACAAGTGGTTTCATAATTTTTGGAGCACGTTTGATACCCGAAATAATTTTTACAAAAACATGTGCACGGATTGTCCAGTAAAGTCAGAAAATAACTCTTGGGGTTTTAATCATAACTCGAGATATACATCTCCAAATAACTTGAGACCACCTCCAAAATTTCACAAATTTTGTTAGGTACAAATGTCGTTTAGATAATTTTCTCGGAATATGTGTAGATTCTGCCCAGAAATTAGATCTTGTTGCATGTGTCCAGATTTGGTCACTTTTTGACCTCATGGGACAAATGCAATTTTTAAAAATACTTAGGTATACCCAAAAATTCTGGAAAAATTATTTTAAGCAGTTAAGATACTAAGGAACAACCCAGATTTTTCTTGAATTTTAGTTCGAATATTTGGAATACGAAATCGGACTTGCAAAAAACGTCCTGTTCCAGGCCTTAGTGTCGCAGAAGAAGCCCAATCGTCTGCGACAGTAGCCTCTGTGTCGCCATAGCTTCCCAATCGGCACCTTTTGCGACACAAGCCTTAGTGTCGCAGGATGGGAACAAATCGTCACATTAGCGACACCAGCCTCAGTGTCGCAAGAGTATGTCAATTGTCACCTTTTGCGACACTAGCTTAGTGTCGCAATGGGTCCTACTGTCGCACCAAACCTGCGACACTAACCTTTAGCGACACAAGCCTTAGTGTCGCATATAGCGACACTAACCCAGTGTCGTTAAAAAACACAATCTATACGTTTTTATTAAACCAACATAAACAAAAATAATTTTTTTTATTAAAAACACAATCGACCCCAGCCAGGGGCTCTGCCCCTTGGATCCCGCCAGGGGTTGCTGCCCCCGGCCCCCCATCATGCGTGGGCTTCGCCCCCTTGTCGCACTGATCAATTACCCATAATCGGAGAGTAGAAAATGCTTAACGATCAAGTGTTGGGCTCACGTAACAACTAAATCTCATACGATACAACGAGTACACGAAATACGTAAACATATAGGGGTATACATTAAAATGAAACATAATAATAATACTATGGGATTATTATTACAAACCGTCACCAACGGGCCGTTCATGTTTCCTAAGCACAAACGATAACCGAACAATTGGACATCTCTAATTGAGTGAACTAGCTTAGGTGGACGTTAACCCTCCACCCACACTTTTGACTTAAGTGGACATTAACCCTCCACTTACATAGATGATCTTTTGAGACATCTGCTTACACAACTTTATACGTCTAGGGCGTTAGAAGGTTGCATTTGGAATCACTCGTTGCTTGCTATTTGCTATTTGCTACTTGCATACTAATCTCAGGTGAGTTTCATAGCCCCTTTTTACTGTTTTCTAATTGGGGTGAGAATACATACAACTGCTTTTATACCGCTATTTTTATGTGAACACAAGTACTAAACTCGATATATTAGTTGCATGAGTTATTTAACTAATCCTGAAAGTCCTCCACATCATAGTTTGTTAGTATCGATATAGCGTGAATGTTAATGAATAGTACTATATGGGATTGACTCCCCCGTCCGGGTTAGTCGCGCTAACTGGTCAAACGGACGCATTATCATTTGTTCTTGCGAGTGTTGGATTAGACACTCGTTGGGAGGCACCCCGATCGTGGCACTTGATTGTGATCCGACACCATAGTTAAGCTCGAACTATGAGCTCATGGCAACAATATACCATATTTTTACTTTTTGTAATACATTACTTATCATTGTTGAATGATACAAACAGGAAATCTTGTGTTCCATACGATGTTATATCAACTGTTTACAAACCTATAAACTCACCAACTTTATGTTGACCTTTTAGTATGTATTTCTCAGGGGACCAGCCATAGTAAGATGCTTTCGGAAGCATTAGCTCGAGTCACATGTTTTGACAATCAAACCGGAGATTTGAATGCATTACTACATTTTGTAACTATTATTAGGATGGTAGTGGAAATCTCTAGACTGTTGACTCGAAACTTAATGATTATGTAGACTTTTGTAAACAATGAAATTATGGGAATGTAATGATTTTTGAAAACGTCTCATATAGAGGTCATTTGTTGTAACTTTTGTGTTGTGATATTTGATTCAGTCGTAGCCACCAACACAACATCCTACCTTCCGTTGCCACGTGTTTTGGGGGTGCGACATTGGTAGTTGGTTCTTGTGTCATCGGGTGCAAGTTGAAACGGTTGCGCAATGGGTGCGAAACTTGCGAATCCCGTAGGTTGAGATGAACCGGGGTAGTTTGATTGTACGATCGGATTATTTAAAAGGTTTTCGAACATATCGGTTCTAACATTGGCTTGATCTTTACCTTTGGATTTGGATTTGGATTTGTTGTTTTTTGACATTGTGTGGTGTTTGAAATGGAGGTGTTTTTGTGTTGAATGTAGTATGTATATGTAGTGTGGATTTTGGTTTGATTTTTGAAAAAAAAAAAAATAAATAAAAAAAAAAACAACGGTCACATACCCGTTGCAAAAAAAAAAAAAACACACGCGAAAACTAGCGACGGGACTTCGGATTTCCGAAGGAAAAAACTGACGGACCAAAACCGACGGCCCGTGCCATCGGCATGGTTCCATCAGTTGATTCCGACGAAGAACCGAATGAACCGATGGGAGCGGTCTAAGTCTAGAAAACAAGCTAATCACAACACTCCTTAAAATATAAATGAAAAGCTATGTTATATATTTTTAGAAAGACAAGTTTACAACTACCTCATACATTGTATATATACAACGACGAATATTCACACAATGTCTTCAACGAAGACAACTCACATACCGCTAGGGAAATGCCGTTTTAACCTTTTGTTAATTTTGGTGAGTAAAATTTTTTTTTGTTGAAAATATAATTTTTTAGGATCAACATCATCTAACTTAAATTATACAAACATCATTCAACTATACTATGAAACGCTTTTACAATAGTAAAATTTATAAATTTATAAAATCTAACCTTTTATCAAGAGATTTTTATTTTTATTATTTATTTATTCATTATTACTATTATTTTTCATTTTATAGCAGCAGTATTTTATTTTTATTTTTCTTCCCCAAACCCGTATCTTATTTGTAAAGCCCTAACCCTAGCTTAGCTATCTAGCTCGTCACAGTCATCTCCACCTTAAAACCCTAAAATTGTCACATAATCTTCGATTCAATCCCCAATGGGTTCCAAACGACCGGATTTTGGAGACGGCGCTAGTCCAGGGTTCGTCTTCATCTTCACTTCTCTCACGATATTTCATTTTAATTTTACATATATAATTGATAATTGATTGATTTCAAAAACTCGAACTTTATTTATCTTTTTAATTGAATTTGTTACAGGAAAATATTTATCGGTGGTTTAGCTAAAGATACTACCATAGGTAAGTCGCTAATTCCTTTTGTTGATTATAGATTTTTTGTTAATGGTGACTCATTGTTGTTTGTATGTATCTGATTTGATGTTATTTGTATATGTATGTGTATATATATAGATGCGTTTGTTAAGTACTTTGGAAAGTATGGAGAGCTTACGGATTCAGTTATCATGAAAGATCGACAAACCGGTCGGCCTAGGGGTTTCGGTTTTATCACTTATGCAGATCCTGCTGTTGTTGATACTGTTATTGCTGAGACACACATTATCAATGGGAAACAAGTGAGTCAATTGAACTTTTTTTTTTTTGGTTATTTTTGTTTATAAATTAGGAATATGAGTGTCATTTTTATCAATTTTAGTTTCTGATACATGTTTAAGCAAATGCGTATATTAACTGAATACATGACGTTGTAGATGCTACATTGTAGGCTATAAGGTGAATACATGTTTGATTCTGAAATCCTATGCATTATAACCGTGTTAACGACTACAAGCCTACAAATACCTATAAAAGATTACTTATTTGTAATCTCTTGCACATGTATGAGGTGACATGTCAATGCTGATAAGTAGCATTTATGCCCTTCCATCGTTATGGTGGTCCATGATCCACAATTTTTGGTTCGTTGTTGACTTGTTTCATCAATAATGTATATAATAATATACTTGTGCAGTCATGCTATAAACTAGACATGATAAATGATAGTGCTGTTGACTGTTGATACTACTTCTCTTTAATGTTTGGTATCAACTAGTCAGCTACACATGATTTGTAGCTTACAAACTCTATCTGGTAATTAACAGTTCTTAAATATCTCTTGACCCATCTGCTCCCGCAAAATAATGTCGCTTGATGCGTGTTGATTATACATATTTTTTCTGTAGTGACTATAGCTAATTTCAACCTAGAGACCGTAACAGCTCCTTTCTTGTGTCTGTGTTTATGCTTGTGAGAATGAAACTAGTAATTTGTTCGAGTAATGATATAAGAACAAACATGGTGCTGACAGTTTTACTATCATAAATCTGCATGATAAAAGAGAACTACATTCTGTATATTTAAACGAACCACATACGCTTCTACATAAGTATGCTTTATCCCCTTTTAGTTGATTAAGTACTAAAGGTTACTCGAGTTTCTAACTTCACCTAACCTGTTGACTGTTGTAGAATGGTGCGTTCACTCTTGATGTGTAGTTTTTGCTTCACATGTTACATTTGTTGCCACTGACTATATTAGAATAAATGATGGGCAGGTTGAGATCAAGAGAACCATTCCAAAAGGTGCTGGCGAGTCCAAGGATTTTAGAACAAAAAAGATATTTGTTGGTGGGATTCCGACATCAGTTACTGAAGGTAGCATTTGAAAGTTTGATTATCTAGAACTTTTGGTTACTTGATATCATATTTTTGTAGTGTGTATTCATGTAATTGCATTACAATGAACACCACTGTTTATGTAATTAATCAAGTTCTGTCTATGTGCGTGTTTAGAGGAGCTCAAAGGTTTTTTCTCGAAGTACGGGAAAGTGGTTGAGCATGAGATTATCCGAGATCATGCCACAAAGCGTTCTCGAGGATTTGGATTCATTGTGTTCGATAATGAACAAGTCGTTGACACTATCCTTGTTGATGGAAATATGATTGATATGAATGGTACAAAGGTGAGTTCTATCCACTGGTTGTTCTGCTCCACTAGACGGATTTGCTTGTGGGTAGCACTTCTTTTCGTTTTTCTTTAAGATAGTGATATGGGTGGGTTGGGCAGGCTGGATAATGGGTCCAAACAACTATCTTTATGGTCTGACCCCTAACGGTTGGGTTGGGCTGACCCAATACACTTTTTGTCCAAAAGGTAAAAAACATTGATTACTAATTAGCGGGTCAGATGCGATCACAATATTTACTGTAATCTATTACGATAGTATTATATTTTTGTGTGGAGGTTTATACATTGACAATTCTCTTTGAGCGACTTTTGACCTTTTAGAGATAAAACCTTATCTGAATTTGACCCATCAATAAGTAAATATGTCAAAATACCACTTTCGATTTTCTTGTTAGAATTGGTTTTCTGATGTGAAAAAGATAAATTAACACGCTTCATTGATTTAGGTTGAGATCAAGAAGGCGGAACCAAAGAAATCCTCAAATTCAGGACCTATGTCATATGGTGGTGAACCTAGGGGACGTGGTGGGTATAGTGATAGTTATGGTGGTGGATATGGTGATTCTTATGGTGGATATGGTGGCGGCAGCGGCGGTGGTGGCGGTTATGGTCCCCCTCCTTATAGGTCACTTGGAGGACTTTCCAGTAGATATGGTGATTATGGTGGATATGGACCCAGTGGCAGTGAATTTGGCAGCCGTTATGGTGATTTTGGAGGTGATTATGGTGGTTACAGAGGCGGTGAGCCACCACTTGGTGGTTACTCTAGTCGATTTAGCTCCTATGGTGGTGGAGGGTATGGTGGAGGATATGGAGGGAGTGGGCTTGGTGGATATGGTCGTGGAGGAGGTGGCGGCGGCTATGGTGGTTATGGCGGGCCTGGAGGAGGCGGTGGTGGTGCTTATGAATCTGGTGCTGGTTCTGGTTATGGTGGAGCAGGTGGACCGTATGGGAGCAGAGCAGGTTACGGTGCTGGTGGTGGTGGTGCAGGTGGTGGTCGTTATCACCCTTACGGCAGGTAGGCTGCACCACATGACCTCTTGTTTTGGAGTTGCGGGCGGTGAAGTTGAAGGGATGGTAAGAATCATGTCTCGGATACTGTTGTTTTAGCTTAGCTCCGATGAAATAGGACGAGTTATTGATCGGCTTGTGGATGTGTACTTTGTGTATGGAATTATGTTAGTTATGCTAGATCTTTGTTAATTGGTTTTTTTTTTTTTGTGACTATTCCCCCCCCCCCCCCCCCCCCCCCCCCCCCCCCACATTTGCTATTAGTTCATGTAGCGCTTGATTGCTTGATAATTTAAACATTATAGCGCTATGTTTTCTTTATTATTCTTTCATTATTTAATATCTTGAGATCGTAAATATGAGTGGTTGAATTTAAATATAAGTATATTGTTTTATTTTCAACTTAAAAAACCTTTAATACTTAAAATATCTATGAATTTATAAGCGACCCAATACGTCTCTAGGCGATTACATATTTACATATAGTTGTGCTATTATAATTATAGTTATAATTAAGTTATAATTGTAACTTTTATATTAAAGTACTGATGTCTTGATGTTTATATTTCAAGAAATTAAAAAATTATAAAGGAAAGATGTTTGTAGATGAATCATAATAAACTGATAATAGAAAAATTACGTAGTGAAATTCATAGTGTTAATTCGTGACTCGATCTGTAATTCGGAATTTCGATTAGTTACTCGTGACTCGACTTTAGTCGTAAGAGTCACTATTTTATAATAATTTTATATATTTATATGTATGTGTATATTATTTTTTGTTCTTAAGATAAGTAAAATATGGTGAAGTCGATAGTCAAGTCGTTAACCGACAACTAACACAAAAGCTTAATGGAAAATATATTATAGTCGCACAAGAGTCGTTACATTACAATAAAAGCCTGTTTTGACTATTTGACTCGTAAGAGTCACACAAGATTCGGAAGACTCACACACGACTCGGAAGAGTCAATAAACGACTCGTAAGAGTCAACGACATTTAAGAGTCGGGGTTCGAATCGCATCGTTTTTTGAATTTTTGACTCGACTCGTAAGATTCGGCTCGTAACTCGTAAGGTTTAATAACTATGAATGAATGAATTATCACTTTTTTCTTAATTAATTAAAGCTTTATTTATTAGTTTATTTTACTTAGTTAAAGATAATTCGTAATTAAAGTCACATATTTTTGTTTGGTCACTTTAGAAAGATGACTTTTTTCTTTTCATTTTTGATTTTATGGAAATCTTAATACTTCATAAAACTAACATCAGATGTTAGTAGAAAGTCATATTTTTTTATATATATTTTATTTTATTTATTAATTATGAAAATAAAATAAAATTAATTAATGGGTACAGAGAGTGTTTAAAATGGCTTATTTTACTTGTATACTTATTGCTTATTTTATAGCACATAAATAAAAACAAATGGCTTTCAAAAAATTACTTATCGGATTATTTCTTAAAAGATAAATACTTAAAAATAAATAAGAAGTCACTGCTTCTTTAGAAGTAAACAATTCCAAAAGACAATGCATTTCTAATTTCTGAATACCGGTTATCTCTATGTAGCAAACTTTGTACAAACCCCCTTCTTTCTTTCTTTTTCCTTTTTGCCATCAATTTTTATTGATTTCCATTTTGTAAGCTATTGATTTTATTTTTGGTGGATGGGATCCAAGCGATCAATGTTCCAATTTTGCAGACAATTACACACTTTAACTAAATCAAGCCCTAACCCTAGCGACGCATTGAAGAAAAAAATAGCAGAAATTGAAAAGGATCGAAGAAAAAGAAACCCTAAAAGGAACCATTTGTTTGTTGAAACACCTGAATCCTTATCATGGCTTGATACTGCTAGTATGCCCATGTTTGCTACTGTTGTTGGGATTGCACTTTTTGCAAAGCTTCTAATGATGGTATGTAATTTTCTTTCTTTCTTAATGCTGTGCTATTTGATGGAAATATAATTGTGTCTTTCAGCTGTGTATGGAATAAGTTAAGATTTTTAACAATATTGTTGAAAAATGATAACTTTTTAAGTAATAGGAAATAGTTTTGATTTTTGTAGTATATTGATGTTTGCTAGTATTACAAATATGAATAATTGATTTGAATTGGTTTTTCTGTGTTGTGAATTGTGATTGATATATGCTGGATGGAAGTAATTACTAGGTTTGTTTTGGGCGTGTATTAGCAGATCATATATATATATATATATATATATATATATATATATATATATATATAGGTTCGCGATGCATTGACGAAATAGCTATACTAGGTTGCATAGGCCTAAGCTAAATATGAGGTGGTTAAAAGACTTAGAATTATTTCGACACTTCAGTACTGAAAACTGACTGGTCTAACTTAGGATGTGAACTGAGAAACTCCAAAATCATGAGATTTGATTGCCAAATTAAGAATAAAGAGATTGTGACTCAACTTCTGGATTCGGGGCGAATCCAAAACCGATGCTCGATTTAGTATTTTATGATGATAATAATAATGTTGCACATAAACATTTTTCAAATGTAGGTGAGGTTCTTTCTTGTTTAGGTAAATACCTCGACAATTTTCTATAGGGCCTTTGGACTTTTGCCTAGCGGTATGTGAGTACCTCATCAACCGAGAGGTTGTGGGTTCAAGTCTTACTTGAGCATGTGTGATTAGTATTTGTAGTTGTGCATATTAGGTGGGGTGGGGTGGCGTGGGATGTGTGTTTTCCTTCTAAAAAATAGCTGAAAATTTAGTATTGGTGTTTGGAATCCATGTGTGTTAATCATGGTGATGTACACCAAGTTTTCACCATTCCTATTAAAATAGCATTGTGAAAAACTACGTATAAGTGTATAACATTAAATATTATGGTTCTGCTAGACATTTTGTTTAGATGAGAATAAGTTGTAGTTGGACTCACTAAATGTGGATAGAATGGCAAATTAATAAGATTGATTGATATGTGTGTGCTTGCAGTACGATGATGCTCATTCACAAGAAAGGATAGAGAAGAAGATACAAAATGCTCCTGCTGGTCAGGGTTCAGTTAGGATGCTTACTCGAGAGGAGTGGGAAGAATTTCGGGAGGTGCGACCAAGGACTCCATTTGAATCTAAGCTTGCTCGTCCTAATGCACGCATAAGAACTGGGGAACCACTACACATGGTCGGTGAACCCTTTAAACTTCTGTCATTGAGTTTTTCTATCTGTTATAGGTTGATATTAGTATTTAGTTGTATGAATTTTTTATAGAGAAAGGCACAACAGAGATACAATTAAATGAGGAACAAAACTTACACATATTGGTAAAAAGAAGAGTACTGCAACCGGCAAATTATAAAAAATAAAAGAAAAGGAGAGAGGAGAAGAAGATTTCATCCTTGTTTATTTTCATGATTATAGTATCTTATCTTTTACTGTTCCAATAGGTTTAACTGGTACTTCTGTGCCTTGTTTCTATGCCAAATGTGACGTTAACTTTTTATCTGATGCATGGTTTTTTGGGACTCAATCATAACTGCTTTGAGTATATTTGCTTACTGTCTAAACTAAATTATATTGTTAGAGACTTTTGCACAGTTAGCAGCCAGTCGTTCATAATTGTTGGTTTGCAATGCTGATTAACGTTTGTGGATGTAATTTGTAGGAGGATGTAAAGGATTGGACAATCGATGTACTGACAGATGCTTTTACGAGGGCCGAAGAATGTGTAAAACAGGGATCAAAGTAAAATGCAATTCACAAACTAGAATTACATAGCAATGGAGCTCATGGGCATATAAGTATTTTAGCATAACCGGGTCAACCACAGTAGATTTGAACAAGTTATTAACTTGTTTAGTTTGAGTGATCTTAAAACTTCAAGCCAATTCGATGATGATTCAAATGTTAACCAAATAAAACCATTTCCTGGTGATTCCCAGTTGTTTTCTCCATTTTTGTAAACTGTTGAATCTTCTGTGTACATTTCAGGCATACTTTTAGCAAATGTGAAGTTGTAGCTTTTTTAAATTGATTATTGTGGTCTCAAGATTCACCATCATATAAGTTGATTTGCTGATTGTTTTGATGTAACAAATTTTATCTGCTCTTCCGGTTAATATTATGTCTATTACTTCATTCCAAAATCATTATTTTTGTTAGTTACCATCTTTTATCCAACATCATATGATAAAAAACAACATAATTTAAGCAACTTCTATTTTAAGTAATGAATTTGGTTAACAAATTCAAATTTTCATCCATTTTAGCAAATGTATTCTTATGACGCGATGCAAAATAACAACATACTTTATATATACCAATTTTTTTTGTAATATATGACAATTTAAAGATCAAACTATTTTGTTTATACTTGTCTATCTCTTAGTTAAAACTATGAGGTATCAAATTCAAATAAATTAAAGTACAGGGGCTTCTATGTACACAAAACAAAACATAACTTTAAAACTAGTTCGAGTTCTTCCAAAGTATCCTTAAAATTAGATCTCTCTGTTTTTCCCGATTCTTCTTCAACATTGATATTATTATCGACTAAGGTTAAATTTCTTAATGGTAATGCAGATGACAGCTGGGACATTTAGATTTGATAGAATTTTAATGATTGCTGTTATCGTTGTTTTGTCATTATCATCGATGTTATTAAGGGAAGTTGTCGGAATTAGATTTGTGATCGACAGAGAAGAGTGTTTGTCACACAATGTTGAATATGAAGGTGACACTGTTCATGTTTCTTTTGTTGTCATTAAGGCTGATACTGTCTGGCATTTCACCGATGATGGTGTTGATCTTTTGGTATTCTTTTTATAATTTTAATTTTAATTTTAATTTTAATTATGTCCCTTTAGCTACTAAATCATTGTATATGTTTTTTTCTTTTTTCTTTTTTTTTTCTTTTTGGTTTTGAATCTTAAGAAAGATTGCGTTTAAATAAACTTCTTTTAGTACAGGTCGTAACTGGCTCCTGCAAACACTTTTTATTGTTAGAAGTATTTATATTTTATAATTAATTAGTGAATTTAGTGTAATTGTGGAAACGATATTATTACGAGAGTAATCTACATATTTGAATGAAATGAATTAGGAGTTATTTAACGCCTTATTCTTAACACTAACAGATAAAAGGCCCTGGGGACGAACATATACACGAACTACTGGACAGAACTAGTGAGAAATACGAGTTTATAGCTCAAAAGAAAGGTGTATTCCGTTTCTGCTTTACAAACAAATCTCCATATCATGAAACCATAGACTTTGATGTTCAAGTTGCCCATTTTGCGTACCATGATCAGCATGCCAAGGATGGTAAGCAGCATTAGCATTGGTAGCTATTCGTGAATCATTTTGTATATATATTTTTTATCGTTATTCCATGGTTTAAAAACCGTGTGCAGAGCATTTCAACCCATTATTTGAACAAATATCGAAACTAGAAGAAGCTCTTTACAACATTCAGTTTGAGCAGCATTGGTTAGAGGCTGAAACCGATCGCCAGGCAGTAGGTATAATCCTGACACTTTCTTCTGCTAGTCATTTGAGGCCAATGTTACTTTCCTACCATTTATTATAGGGGGACCCCTTTTTTATATTTAACCTGTTTACTTATGAATGGGGTTATTTGGGTTATGTTTAATCTCTAATAGTTATGAAAATTTAAGGTTATTGAACGGAAATCTTTGTAGGATTGACCTATACAATGTTTTACCCGTTTGACCTGAACTCCTTATGACCCATTACCCAACCTGCTCATTATGCCACCATTTATGTAATTCATATGAACTACGTCATGAATTTAATGTTAAGAGATTCCATTTCCACTGTAATTATTTTCACAAAGAGGGGTCTAAGTTTTCTTAGTAACTGAAAGAATGTGTCAATTATGAAGTTGAGTCCTGGCTTTTACCGACTCAAGGGCCAAAGTGTAAAAAATTTTTGGTTGACTTTTGAAGTCGAAGCTTGTTGATTTTCAATCATATAACCTGCATGAATTTCATCACAAAATTGACATCCTGCTTCGGTTTATATGATGGTAATAAACTTGATTAACGAAAAACTGTATGTTTCATTTTTTGACTTTTGAAGTCAAAGATTGTTACTTCCAGTAACATGGATTCCATCTTGAACTTAACATATGCCGTATTCAATTATATAGTGATTATAAAAAAGTGTTTTAGCAATAATTTTACTGATGATTTATAGAATTTACATCATTCATAAAGTTCTGAGTTACAGTTTGCTTGCTCTTAACAGTATCTTTTACTCTATTTAGATGTGAGAAGCTTGCTGATCTGTGCTTGATTAAATCTGATTGCAGTAAATGAAGGAATGAGTAAAAGAGCAATTCATAAGGCGATAATAGAATCTATTGCACTGGTAGGTGCTAGCATACTCCAGGTTTATCTTCTTCAGCGCTTATTTGAGCGCAAGCTTGGAAGTTCAAGAGTTTAAAATGATTATGCACCTAGATTTGACCACCACTAGATTAGCTGGTAAATTAACATAATCTATCTGAGTTGTACGGCTACTAAGTATGAACCATGTTGATGGATGTCAACGAGTTTTTCCCCTCAGGAATGCAAGATGTTCGCTTGTGATAACTGCATGTTGATTTATTTCTAAAATTCCTAACAAAAAACGATAGCAATGTGTTAACTCTCTTATCCTTAATAATGACTTGTAGAAGTGGATATAATGTGTTGTGTTACTTTCAGGATGACAGAGCTAAAATAGATATTGTTATGTTCCTTTCAACAGATTTAATTATCTTGTAGTACCATATAATATCAATATCAATACATAACATAACATAACATAATACAGCTAATAGTAACCAATTTCATATGATGATAATTTTTTTGAAAGAAAATAGGACTTGTTGCATCGTCTGATTTACCGGACTTTTCTACTTAAAATTATCAGTTTGTGTACTACCTCCTTCTCGAAATATATAACGAAAAACTCAACTTGGATAAGAAGCGACAATATAGAAGTCATTGAAGAACTGTATTTGGTACAAGAGCTATGGCAGGTGCACTATTGATATTAACTGAAATGAATAGTGCAACAAGTAATTTAGGTAATACACTCTCTGGGTCATCCTAAACAATTTCAACAATATATAAAGAACCTAGCTTGGTCAATTGAGTTGTTTTTTTTACCTAAAAGATGGCTGAGTTAAAAAGCATCATAATATAAAAACTAAAGTCTATTTAAGAAGAAAAGAGAGAACAAAAGGCAATCATAACATACTGTTGTTTGTTCAAGATTACATTATAATCATAAAAATCAAAGCAGAATTAACTCTAGCATGATTTTGCTTAGAGTTTGGAAAAGCAATAAGATACAAGGAGTCTCTCATCACTTCTATGCCATGCAGCAGAACCATTTTTTCTGCAAAACAAAGTTTTTCCATATCAAACCAACAAGTTGATTGACTTTTATAAACTAAGGTGGTTATCAACAAGTATCACTTCATTCAAAGATATAATTTAATATGTAATCATAATAAAATCACTATTCTTTTATAGAGGAACTCCTAAAAATTAACAACAGAGTGTTTAAAAGTCAACCCAACCTTGGCCCGGCCAATTTTGACCCATGCTGCAAAGATGACCCATTTCAACCCAAACTTGTTTTGACCTTACACAACCCGCCTGAACCACTCATCTTGCCACCTAAAGTCTACAATAAACAACCATTGACAAATGGAAACACAAGTCCATTTTTTATTTTTCTTATTTTTTTAGATGGTTTAAGTACAAGCATGGTAGGAGCACACAAGTGTTTGTATTATAGCTTACAGTTTGAGGCTTCCCAAGAGTAGCTGTCCCAGGCTTATTATACGTGGAGTCGTTTTTAGGTGGTGAGTCCGATGTTCCACCTGTCTTTTTCTCGTTCCTAGCCTTGTTGAAGATAACTGTGAATCCCTCAGCTGAAGCAGGGTCATTCACATCCCAGTCACCAAACTTTGGCAAAGGTGGACCTTTTTCCTGTAAAAGTTAACCCCTATATCAGAATTAAGGATAACCATATAATGACTAGAAGCAATAGTTTTCAAATAACACAAAAAAGTAACTGCAAAACCTTTAAAGTATCATATGTTATTTAAGTAGCTCATGATTAACAACACTGAAGATTGACTAACCAACAAAGTAAAAACAAAATTGCTTCATTGTAAAATGAGAACAAAACTATCATTCATTGTAGAGTCAGAATAATAGGTAGCCACTAGCCACCACAAAGCTAAATGCAATGGCCCACTGTGAGTGTTCATCATAAGCGCAATAGAAGCTATATTGATAAGTAACAGGTGGCACTGGGAGGGCATATTTTTGTTATAATAGCCTTTGGGGAAATTCAACAGCATGCATCTTTTTGGACACAAGTATTGAATTTATCATCAGTCCATCACAAGGTGAAAGAACCAAACCTAAAGGTTGTGGATAAAGTAAAAGCGTCATACAGCTAAGCTATGCACATTTACGTATTATCAATGGAAGTGAGGTCAATTGACCGTACGCGCAACTAAAGGAGCCTGTTCAACAAATCGTTAGGGTGTGTTTGGTTCACCGAATGTTTTTTGTATTATTAAAATCAATCAAAGGAATTGGAATTTCAAGGAATGTATATTCCTTTTTGAGTGAAAGAATTCGGTGAATCCCAATTCTATTCATTTTTGAACCAACACCCTTATGGAATTGAACTGAGATTCCAATTCCATCAAATCCCATGGACTCCTGCAAAACAAACGCAGCCTTAGGCTACGCTTGGTTCACGGAATTGTAAGAATTCGATGGAATTGGAATTGAGATTCCATTCTTTAGCTTGTTTGGTTGAGTAATTGATGAAATTAGAATCTATCAGATTCCTTTGGCTAAGGGAATTGGAATTCCTTATCCTTCAATGAATTCTAATTCCTTCAAAAACATTCCGCGAACCAAACGCACCTTAGTGTTTTCATGCTTGCAAAGAAGGGGAACTTGATCTTGATCCTATGTAAAGCCTAATATTTTCAATCTTTACTTCTTCTTTCTTTTCTTTTTTTGGTGGGGAGAGGGCGCCTTTATAAATCTTATTTGGTCCACTTCTTACTAATACTCACCAAACACCCCCCTCTCCCATCCGAAAACGTAAATAAATTTTGATAGAACATAGGCTTTGTGACAACAAATAATGATCACTAAGCCAGGCTTGTTGACGATACACAATCTAGATAGGCAAAAGCTTCCTCCTTAATCATCATCTGTTTCATTCAAACTAATACACATGATCAGCTTTTAACCACCAAACTATATGAGCTGGAAATTGACTTTATTTGATGTCAGAACCTAACACTTAACAAGTGTGAAACTTTAATACCAAAACTTATGTAATAAATTACATCAAATGTAACACTACTGATAACAACGAAATCGATTAATAAAGTCAAATTGAGTACAAAATTTGTATTTTTTCATTTCTAAATTCTAATAATGAAAAATAAGCTATTCGAACTACTGGTAACAACGAGTTCGATTTCATTTATGATCAGCAAAACGCATTCAATTACTTAAAGGAAAACCAAAATCAATCAGCAATCAGAAACAAAAACAATAATAACAAGCAGCTCAAATTGAAATGAAAAGGAAGGAATCTAAAGATGTTACTCCTAATTTATCAGCAAACGATGTGTAAGTGTAATACATTGAAGAAGAGATACATAGATATTAGATTACAGAAAACAGAACGAGAGCAAAGCGTACCGCCATGATTTGATTTTATTTGAGCAAAGAGATGTGTGTTTTTGGGGATTTAAAAGCGTCGATTTGATTTGATTTGATTGAAATGTTTTATTTTGGGAATTTGAAGAAGAAGAAGAAGAACCCAATACCTAACTTTTTAGAGAGAAAATAATTTACAGCTGGCTTTTTTGTTTCTATTTTTAATAAAGAAAAATACGTCATTATACGAAAGTAAACGTTTTATTTGTTGCCTTTTGGTATAAAATTTAGAGAAATATTAATTAAAAAGGTAAATGATGTACTATAAAATATCTTAAATAAGTTTCTTTCTTTCTTTCTTTTTTTTTTTAAAAAAAAAAACAATTCTACAACTAAATTATCACATACAATATATGTACATCACACATATATATACTTATGTCTTTCATTTATTTTACTTTAAATGAATATTTTTATTTTTATGTGTCATTATTTGAAATTTTAAAAGATGACAACGATTTTTAGATATCGTTAGTTCATTATTAGAGAACTATTGGATTTGTTGTCTAGTTAAAACGAGACATAATATCAACATTATTGTGTATTAAAATTGTGTAATGTGTGCATAAACAATATGAAATAAATAAATATGGTTTAAATATTATTTTATAATCAAAATTAAATAAATACAACGCATTTTATGTGAAAAGAATAGTTTATCTAAACATACTACTATGGGCTATATGTAGTCAGTTTGTTCATATTTCATAGGTTATCATGTATCTACAAGCACAACCTCGTTTTGAACTACCTTTTATACGTAAAACACTTTTATATTTATATCTTAAATTATCGATATGTGAAACTATAATTCGTGATTGAAAAGACGTACATGTAACATAAATACTCTTTATTATTATTATTATTATTATTGTTGATTGTTGACGTTAGTTATTGTTATTTTAATCTTATTTAATATAAAAGCAAAAGAAAATAATACTCCGTAAGGTTTATATTTACTTTTTGTTTCAATGTCACCACGAACCGGTACGTACTATTACTAATGTCGACAACGAACTTGTTAAAAATGTTTTGACATCACCAAAATACTTCTTTTTTAACAAGCACCGTTTTAAAATCTGTTGATGCATCATTGCCATGTCAGTTCATTTAAGTGACTATATTTTCACGTAAGCTAAACATGTACACGTATGCGTTTAGATTCCCCGAAAAAATGGTGGTTACCGAAAAAGTAACCGAAAATTACATGGTAGTCGATCGAAGAGGATGAAGTTATCTACGTGTACATGTTTATCTTATGTGGAATCCTAGTCACATAAATGAAATGACATGATAAAGCCACATCAGCAAATTCAAAATGTTGTCCGTTAAAAAAAAGTATTTTGATAACCTCGAAAACTTTTAACAAGTTTGTTGTCGACATTGGTAATAAAACTTATTTGTTTGTGACATTGAAACAAAAAGTAAAATATGTTGATGATGTGTATCATAAACTTAAATAATAATAACAATAACATAAATGCACATCAATATGAGAGTGACACTCTTATACTAATCATGTGTATTGTAATCTTATTTGTGATATTTCTCTCGAAAACTATTCAAATTAAAACGTGTCTATTTTTATGCAGACAATTTAATTTTTTATTTCGAGTTTTCAGTTAAGTATGTGATTAACCATTAAACAACTATCAAAGATACTATATGAAACCTAAGAAAGGATACATCGGTATTCGTTATATTTTTATGTACATTTAAACATATATTGATTAGGCATATTGATACATAGAATGTCATAAACTAGTTTAACGAACCTAACGATGGTTGGGGTATTATTTGAGTTCATCCACCAAATACTTCAAGTTGAAGCATCTTTGAGTTCTATATTCCTTTATTTCATGTACTTCTATATTATAAAATAAAAAAGTTATTTTGAAGCCTATATCAGAATAATAATACGATATTTTATGGTTTTCTACTACAAATAATAAATATTCAGTATTGTACTATAAATATTTTGCCAACTTTTATGATAAGATTTTTCCATTTGCTTGTTGGTAAGATGCAATTATACATGTGATGATTTATTGGGTTTTAAAATTATTTGATTATAAGTTCTTGTGTTTTGTTTTGTATATAAAATAAATAAAATTAGTTCAACAAAAAGTATATAAATATTTATTAAAATATCTAAACTACCCATCAAAAGTTTTTAAGAAATGACACAATAAACACATTTACATGTACGATGATAGCTAAGGATAAAATATGTTATTTGAAAGGAAAGAAAAAGTTTTAATGGGACTGAGGTCAGACTTATTATTAATTCGAACTTCTAAGTCACTTCTGCTATGGTCAAAAATTGAATATTTGTTGGTAGTAAATAAATAAGAGTTAACAATTTAACAATTTAACAATTTAACCGTTGATGATTGGGGAGTTTTCTAGTGGTTCATGATGGTTTTATGAAAATTTCTGATTTTTTATTAAAATCATGATTTTAAACACAGAGCTATCATTTATTAAATCTTAATTCTTTAGCTATCATCATCATATATCATTTTCCTAAATCTTAAGCCGTCACACTCTTTTATACAATAAGTGTACGTTTGCCTTCAAAAAAAAGAAAAAGGAAAAAACAGTCTTTTAATTAGGACATAAATAAAATAAAAAGAGTCATAATTGTTATTTGGACCCTAGAAGTTAAATCCCATAAGCCCAATAACAAATACGAGTCTCATCTCCCACAGCCGTCTCTCTCAAAATACCCCATGAACAAAAAAGCCCTAAATTTAACGTCACACTTCACTTCAAATTTCCGTTCAATTAGGTCAAAATAAACAAAAAATGGAATTTTGTAAAACTTTTGTGTTCATTTTCCTATTGTATGCTATGATCTTTAATCCACTTCACTGATTATATCATCAGTCTTACACATACTTCACTGTGTGTAGTTCATTATTAACCATAATGCGGAAAATTTTGCAAAAAAAGCCTAAATATTTATTGGGTTTCCATCAAAGTGTCATCAAAAGCTCCATATATTCATCTTCTGGATCAAAATCCACCAAAAAAAATCAAAACTTGCTTACTGAAATCAGAAGTATTCTTCAATCAGAAAACTGGGAAAGCATTCTGCCATTTTCAAAGGTACCCAAGAAGCTAAACCCAGTTGTGATTCAAACTTTACTTCAAGAAAACCATGTGGGTATGCAATCAAACCTCAAAAAGTTATCTCTTTTAGCCATTACGCTATGTAATTTTAACTTGTATGGATGTGTTAGTCTTGTGATTGATGCTATAATTGCATTGGGTTTGTCTCCATTGTTGGTTTTTGATTCAATTGTTAGTTGTTATAAAGAAAGTTTTGATTCTTATGATAAATTGAATCCCAAGGTTTTTGAGGTAACTGTGAATAGATATAGAGTAAAAGGTTTGTTAGATGAAGCTGCTGCAATTCTTTTGAAAGATGACGATATTGTTTTTAGTCCTTTGTTATATAATACATTCTCAAGAGATTTGCTTAATGATAAGAAGTTGGAGCTTTTTTGGAAGGTGTGTGAAGCTATGCCGAGAAAAGTCGGTGTCTTTGATGTTTATGCATATACGAATATGATACAAGCTCATTGTATGGTGGGAAATATTGAGGTGGCGAAAGCGCTGTTTGTTGAGATGGGTGCAAAAAGGTGTGAGCCTAATTCTGTCACGTATAATCTGATGGTTGCTGGTTTGTGTAATGCGGGGCGTCTTGATGAAGCCCTTGAGATCAAGAAAAGTATGATTGATAAGGGAATAATGCCTAATGTGTTCTTGTATACCACACTAATCAGTGGATTTTCCAGGAACAAGAGATGGGAAGATGCATACATGGTATTGAAAGAGATGGATGATGCAGGTGTGCAGCCAAATGTGGTGACGTATAATGCATTGGTTAATGGGTTCATATCACGAGGTGATCTGGAAGCGGCGTTTAAAATTAAAGATGTAATGGTTGCTAGTGGCGTTGATGCAGATTTAACTGTTTATAATACACTTCTTTATGGGCTATGCAGGAAACTTAAGATGGAGAGAGCACGCGAGTTAGTGAATGAGATGACGAGTTTAGGCATGCAACCGGATTTTAGAACTTTTACTTTGTTGATTCATGGATATTGTAAAGTGAGACGAATGATAGATGCTTTTGCACTTGTGGGAGAGATGAAGAAGCTTGATTTGGAGCCGAATGCAAAAATTTATGGTCTTTTAATCATTGGATTATGTCACACTCGGGATCTTGAAAAGGCTAATGCTCTTCTTTTGGAAATGAGTATGAAAAATCTTAAACTAGATTATGTAGTCTATGAGACCCTTTTATTTGCTTGTTCAAAAGAAAGTGATTACAAAAAGTGTGAGAGAGTTTTGGAGGTGATGAAGGAGCAAGGAATAAGGCCAAATGAGATTTGTTATGGAAGCCTTATAGGAAGCCTTTGCAGAGTTGAGAAAATGGATGAAGCAAGATCTTTCTTGAATGAAATGATCGAGAGCGGTTTAGAGCCAAATGCACACATATATGGATCTTTAATTAATGGCTTTTGTAGGTTACGTGACTTTAAGGTTGCAAATAAGTACTTCTATGCAATGCTAGGTCGTGGTTTAGTCCCGACAGGTGAAACTTATACAGTTTTAATTGAAGAAAACTGTAGAAGTGGTAAAATAATTGATGCATTCACTATTTTTAGATGTATGCTTTTTAGAAAGGTCTTTTCTGACACTCGTACTTACAAAGTCCTCATTGATGTTCTCATTGAGTGCGCAAAATTTGAAGAGGTTTCGGGGCTCTTGATTGAACTACACAACAAGGGACTCGTTATTAATGTCTCATTATTTGACTCTGCTGTATTGGGTTTGTGCAAGAAAGGAAAAGTTGAAGAAGCTTGTACGCTTGTTGAAGATGGCGGGTTTACTCCAAGTTTGTCTACCTATAATAATTTACTGAAGGGTTTTATCAAGATTGGTAACACCAAAAGAGTAAAAGAACTGTTTGGTGAAATCAAGGAAAAAGGTTTGAGTCCAAATGATGTAACTTATGGTACGATGATCATTGGTTTTTGCAAGTTTAAGGATTTAACTGTAGCATGTGAATTACTAGATGAAATGGTACAAAGGGGTGCGTCTCCAAATAGCTTTATATATAACTCTCTTGTAGATTGTTGTCACAAGATGGGGGATTTGGAGAAAGCTAATGATTTGAGTCGACAAATGACTGAGAAGGGTTTTGTGTTGACTTTGTCTCCCGGCATGTTGACATCTAAAGATCATGAACCTGAAAGAAGCCAAATGGGAATATGATGAAGGAAGCAAAATCTCTCTGATTAGCTGATTTTTTGCTAATATGTTTGGCCGAGAACCCAAGAAGGCAAAAGGAGAAGGGCTAGATTTTTACTTGAAAAACCTTGTACCGAAGGTAATACATTACTCTTTCTTTAACAACGTTGATTATAGAAGAGAACCATTCAGTTTGACTTTATTCGATGACTATTTTACTCTATTCAGGTCATAACAAATGGGTCAACAGTTTCGGCTATTGACTTCTTTGAGCTTTCCAACCTGGAGATGCAACTAAGGTTAAACTTCTTGCTGTTTTTTTGGTATCCGAGCTTATAGGGCAAGTTTATATCATGTTCAAAATTTATCAAGCGTCTATACCCTCTGTATAGACCTGAGGACCTGTACAGAAAGTTTTGTTGTCACTTAGCAGGTGAATTAAAGATTGCAGACCTGAGATTTGAAGTTGCAAATAGTAGCACGTGTAACCTGCACTAATAAACGACTACAATAATGTTGTGTTACAATTAAAATTCATTATTCTATATGTAATTACTGGTGACATGCAGAGTAAATAAAGTTTTACCTCAAACTTGGCAAGTGCAGACTATATAATCTCAATGTAGTAACAAAAGATGAGAAAAGTAACAGATAATTGTCATCATTTTTGGACACAGTTGTGATCAAAGCATTCACGAGTTGATGATTATCATGAGTATTGTTAAAGAAAAGTTAATTAGCAAGACACTAATACTAGAGAATGACGACATTACCGGGCAAAAAAGCTCCCCAGAACAGCTACTAAAAGTAATAAAAACATATGTCAAAATCCGATATGAACTAAACGGAAACCATTGAGACTGATCAGGAAAAGACGATACCTTTTATACTAAAAGAATAATTAAAAAAATAGGAAAATGAGAACGACAACCTTAAGGCTCGTTAACTTGTCAAGACGTATAAAAACTACAGTAATTTGTTACGTGAATATATAATTTGTACTCTATTTTGCACTCGTACCATAAAAGTACTCATCATTTTCTTGTCTTAATGTCTAAAATACATGATAAACTAAATCATTGATTTTTTTTCCTTTCAATTTTTGGATGAGAGTTTAATTAAGAATATAACAAAATAATACACATGCAAAGTCTTTTTTTTTTGCACTTTTGCATATAGATAACATACATTAACCAAACCGCCACAAGTCAGAGGTTAATCGGAATAAGGTTAACAACAAAAATGACTTCAGCCTTCAGGTTTAACATATTGATAGTTCTCTTCAAGGTTTCTCAAAATTGAAGGTTAACCGAATTATTATCACTCCTACTGGCTGTTAATAGTTGAATAGTTTTAAGTTTCTATACGTGATCTGAGAACGGGTAAATTTGATCATCAAATATTTGACAAGATATGCAAACAAAAAAGTATGGTGCTGCAGCTCCAGGCACAGACAAAAAAGCCTTAGGTTTCTCTTACCATGATTCGCCATACTAGCAAAATGAATTTGACTATTAGCTTCTAAGTTGACTCAGGTTTCTCTTTACTACCTATCGTTGACCTTCTTTAACCATATATACAAGTCTAAGCTACTTTCAGTTAATGAACTCGCACTTTCTTTGCAATACTACCGGTAGACATATCACTATCAAGGTTGACTTTTCCCCGACCTCCGTTGACTTTGTTAGACAACTCAGACATATCAGAGGTTTTTGAAGGTAACTCATCATACTGAGCAATGTTTGTAGCAACAGCATACGTAGAAATTGTTTTCCTGGAATCTGAAATGACTTTTCTGTCAATTACAGATAGCTGCCCACAATATTGATCTTCATTTGCCTTGTCTCTAAGCTGCTGAATCACAATATCTTTATCTTGGCTGATATCATTAGTTGATGCCTGCATAAAAATTCGACATTTTTCATTTTTTGTTTAGTTAAGTGGAGTTTGATTTATGGAATGGATTTTCATTTTAAGGGGCAAGTTTTTACCTCGAAATCAACTGGGAGATCAATGCTGGTAAAGCGGCATCCACAACCTTCACTGAAGTTAACCCACAGAACTATGTGAAGTGGTCTTGATTTAAGCGTTTCCCTGCGGTTGTAAGTAGCAAAACAACAGTTGATGATTAGAAAACACAAGGGTTTCAACTGAAAGCTACTGAAGAGCAAAAAGTATTGACCTTTTTAACAAAAAGGGTTGCTGGTTAAGAACAGCAGTTTTCAGTTCTGGCCTCTCTGGGAATGTAACCTGGATAGCATATGCATTGAATACATTTAATTTTTATTTTATTTAATTGTATCATTTTTTTTGTCTTGGTAGAGTAGAATTTATACCTCGACTGATTCGATAAATGGTAGCAGAGCCTTTTCTCCATGAACACTGATAACTCTAAGAGACCATTTTGTATATTTTGTCTCTGCAATTTAAATTTTATCAAAGAAAGATGGCAAAAACTGTCAATCCGCGTTAAGCAAACTACATATATCTAAAACTAAAACTACAGAAGAACAAATTATAATACTTGTTTCGTTAATGGTTGAAACTACCTGAGATAGATCGGAATTGATTAAAGATTATCTGGAAAAGATCTACTCGGACATACGAAGGAATCTGCATATTAAGAAGGTGCAATACCCCGCCCATTACCTACATAAAAATAGTTCACATCACAATCCAACCAATATGCGTTTCGGAAGCAAAATTGTGCAAAAAGCAGCAAATGAAGGTAACAGTTTGTGTGCATGAATGAAAAAACTTCTGAATAAGTTGAGTGCAAATAAATGTCTTTACCTTGTCAACTAAACCACGTATGACCAAACTTGCTTTATTGTCTTTTGGAGTTTTCTGCGAAATTTGAAATTATTAATAACCACAAGTTAATAGTCAACATTATACAATTTAAGAAATAAAGATGACGTACCTGAAGGTTGACAATTACCATTTTTCCTCCATTGTGAATGGACTTTAGAGGGAGGTTACAAGCAGGGGTTATCTGCAAACTGTAAGTAAAGTGGATATTAATCAGATATGGAGTTCGTTTCTTTCTGTGCATTTAACTTTTTGATATTCTTAAAGAAGGAAAACACAGGACAATGATAACAATTACCTGGTCCCCAGACATAGCACAATATCCGCTATTCGACAATGTTTTTCAGCTGCATTCATCTCTGCAGGAGGTAATTCATCCTACAACGGAAAATGGGTGAAGTAAAAATGGTGTAGTCCTGAAATTATGAAGTAACATTATCATAAATGTGACACAAGATGCGTAGGACAAGGAGGTTAGGTAATGAGTCAGAACAGGATCGGATTGGGTAGACCAAAAAAAAACCCTATTCGGTCAATTAATGCGTTAAATATGATTACAAAAACTATTATTAAGATAAAAACTGAAATTTTTGAATAATACAATAGAAATACCTTTTAGTGACTTTTGACCTATTTAATTCCTTCAATCTATTTGACCTGTTCACTTTTTATTGTTTTTTTATTTGACTCGTTAGAGATAAAACATAACCAAGATACCGAATTCGACCCTTTCATAAGTAAATGGGTCGAATTTGCCACCTGTACTTCATCAGGAAGAATAATAAAGAAAACAGTTTGTGGTTTCCATTTGATTCTGGCATATCACAAAGACGATACACAGAAAGCTCACTGGCTAATGGAGGAAAATCAATTGTACAGTACCTCCCAGTCAAGAACAGAGTCCCTGAGCTTTGCCCCACATTTTGCATCACAGCAACGTCTTGATGTCTTCTTCAAACCTATAGTTTCCACTTCAAAATCTCGCAAGTACCTGCATGAGTAACAAGTACTTATATCACTATTGGTTAAAAAATAACTCTTGTTCCACAGGAAATGATGAACATAAAATGAATATGCAGATGAAATAACAACTCTTACTCTGTCCCGCAAGAAGGGCAAACCTCCCTAAATGAATTTCCATGCAACTCTGAAAGCTTGTGTCTTGGTATTCCAGAACGGAGATGAAGGCTATCCACATTCTACATATAATACAAGAAGAAGAAAAAAGAAAAAAAATTTGGAATATACTCAAGAGGAAGCATGTGGAAGCCTATTTCATGAACATTGAAATCTCTATGAAAAACATGCATATATCTTTTCTGACAAAAACGGTAGAAGTGACATCATGGAAAAATTAGCAGGTCAGGAAACAAGTCACAACGGGTACTTTTTTGGATGTTCATACCACTCGGGTTGTGTTACCCAGTAACCATTTTCCTTCTATTGCTTAATCTATAAAAAACTAGTGTATCAAATATGACTATAAAAACTATATTATTTTAATGATAGTCTAACTTTTTTATGGAACGATCAATGTATTTCTTATTCAAGCAACAAACTCACAAGATGTTATTACCAATGTATGCAATTAACTTTAATTTACCCTCTAATGCAACATACCATTTGTTACCTACACAATAACTTTTGTCATTCCATGCAACACCATTACCCTTTTTACCATTAAAATGCAACAAATTGAGTACGTAGGTATCAGATAGCAAGTATATTGCCTTAAATGGTAAAAAATAAAGTTGATTTCATATACCGGTAATATGGTGCAAGTTCGTTTCATAAATATGAAATAAACCCTAGACTGATTTAGGAGGTTATACGCACTAAAAATACACTTTGGGTGACTTTTGACCTTTTTTGACATATTTAACCTATATGACTCGTAACGCCTTACCTTTTTAGCGATAAAACATAACCCGAGTCAACCCAATCATTAGTAAATGGTCATCTTTGCCACCTCTAACTTTCAACGAGTAATAACTACCATGAGCAAACCCCATCTTATTCTTATTGTTAAAAACAAATGTAATATGATTTATTCAAGAATGAAGCACAATATGTAACCTGGCTAATAACAAACTTCAAAATACCAGCCCGTTCCAGTTCAACCAGCGCCATATGCGTACTACTTGGTGCTGCACGATGAAATGGTAAGGATGCTTCAGGTACACCTTTGCCTTGACGCTGCAATCCAACAAAAAGATCACACGAAAAGCCATTCATTGATAACTTGTTTTCAATAATTATGACATTTACGAGTGCACACAAATGTCTAGTTTTGCACCTGAAGAGTCCAAACTCCTTTGGGGCCTCGAAAGTCAGGGATCCCACAGGAAGTCGATATTCCTGCACCTGTGAATGCCACTAGATGCTTACTCTGCAGCCACAATTTAAAAATTAAAAAATATAATGAAAAATTAGATCAATCCTTTCTGCACTTTTCAGGTAAATATAAAAGAATCAAAATCCGGAGATTCGAACTCAAACAACCTTTTTAATCAACTTTGCAAGTTGCCGGATCTGCAAATGGGGACAAAAAAGGTTAGCGGAAACATAATATTATAAGTTACTATTGATTGTGAGAAATTAATCATAGCAGTTGCAACAAGATCATAATAACATTTGGGGTTAAACAAACCTAACACAATGCACAAAATGAAAACAATCGCTACAATGATCATTTCCAAAAACAGTTGGGCATCATAATATTAGAAACTAATAAAGCCCATTTCAACAAACACTCCAAAATTCATGTAAGAACAAATATTAAAACACATAGGAGAGATTAAGGAACAAAAGGGGGGGGGGGGGGAACAAACTTTTTGTTGCAAAACCTCGGGGGAATCGAAAAACTCAGACATTCCGACATCCCCAACATCTTCTTTATAAGAAAGCTTTTCTGCGTATCCCAGTGACATTTTTTCTCTTGAAATATTTTTCAAGAAACAAAATGAGTTTTGTACGAGTAGTGAGAGTTTATGTCAACGATTAAGCTGATTGTGTATTTAAATGAGGGCTTAAATGGTTTTAGACGTGAGTTTTGATATTTTTAATATTAATTTTGATAAATTCGGTACAATTGTGCATTAAAGAACTTGTACTCTGTATACATATAACACTATGATACGTTTTATCAATATAATAGTGATAATATCAGCACCCTTTTAGATGTTTCAACATGCTAAAATAATTTGGGACTTTTAATGAGTTTGATTAATTGATACGAAACTATGGGTACATAAACCTTTTCTGTTGGCGAATAAAACCTTTCTATACATGAAAAAAGTTCTTATTATGTCTAATAAGATATCCACACTTGAGCTCGATTTAATTATAAAATTCGAAGATTAAAACCTGACTTGAAACTTCTTCAAGTTTTTTACCTAGGTGGAGCTCGAGCTCGAATGAATCAATATATTCAAGCTTGATTCAACTCGAGTATCAATATCAATGTTAACATTAATATTATAAGGTTTGTATTAGTGGGCACGAATTTTTGGATTAAGTAAATGCGATTAGATAGTATAATAATAGATAAGTACAAATGTTTATTGTGTTAAATTGTAGTGAGACATGAGTTCAATGGTTACTCAGCAGAGGGTCGATGAGGGTGTGGTGGTTTTGCGTACGTAACCCCTCCCACTAAGGTGGTTACGTGACAGTCAATGAGATTATATAGTTGATGACCATCAAGAGGTCGATGAGGTTATACTTTGCCTAAATATATTAAACTTTATATAGTTTTTGTTGGTGATTTGTGTCACCAATATTATTTAGGCGTAATGGGATTAATTTATTGACCAAATGATCATTATAAATATCAAACAAATTAGGATGATACAGAGTGCACGCTTGTTTGAATTTGTATTGATTGTTTAGGGGCGAAGCCCCTAAACAAACGAGGGTCCGGGGGCAGCGCCCCTGGCTGGGGTCAAAAATGCAACGAAAAATTGAAAATGCAACGGAAAATTGAAATCAATTTTATGCAATTTGGTCATCGAATTTCATTCGAAATTTCTGGTACAGAATTCATACAAAACACATATTCAAGTTCATCACAATTCTGAGTTTTATCCGATTATTGATTTCGATTGTACCATCGAAATACTTTAATCTGAAAGTGAATACACGACTCTCAGAAATCCAAGCAATCGAAAACCCAAATATATAACAGTTTTATGGATTACAAAGATTGAAGATAAAATTGTACGAAAGATGAGATGCTAGTTTGACATTCTATTAACCTTTATAATATTGTATGAACTATTGATGCTCTAAGTTTGTGAACATTACAAGGAGAATAGCCTAATATTTTAATGTTGAAGTTCTGCTTGAAGCGAGTATTCAAGTAGCTTGAGCTTGACTAGAATCCGAATGTAGCTTTCGTCGATTTTAAGTAGTGTATGAATTAACTCGACTCCATTACATCGCTGAGAGAAGATGAAAACCTTTCAATTTGTTCTTTTTATATGTTATTGCAATACCGATGTATGTGTACATGTATTGATTATTAACAAGTATTTGTTTGCCTTTAGCTTCACAATTTTCTCCCCTTGTACTATTCCAAGTTTTTTCATCATCATCAAAACTCATATGCAGATAAAAAGACTTTGGGTATTAATTTTCATAAACTGGCTAGATTTGCTTTAATTTTTTTAGCAATACTTAGAAAAAGGTTTGAAAATAATTAAAGTTTTTACATATTTATCTGATTAATAAACTGTTGATATATTATATGCTCCCTCCGTCCCACAAAAATTGTAAAAGTCAGTTTGACTTTATATTCAAGGTAAATTTGACTAAATTTATTTAAGAAATAAATGATTGAGAGTGATCAATGAAGGTAAAATTGAGATTTAATGATTTTTAATAATTAATTTTGTACGTGAATAATTATTTTGGAACGGAGATAATAGTTATTTTCTTACGGTGTAAAATGAAACATTTATTTGTGATTTAAATGATTCTATGGGATTAAAAAAATAATTGTGGTTTTGATAATGTTTTGTTTTCATATGAATATATATATATATATATATATATATATATATATATATATATATATATATATATTAAAGCGCAAAGCATGCATCATGCTACATTGCTACCTAATAACTTTATAAAATTCACAAATTGGGCCCAATAACTCAAAACACTTTTAGGTTTCTATACTTTCGGTCATATAAAGTAACAGTAAAAATATGCCTAGTAGCATGTGCAATGTTGAAATTAGATGAAAGAAACAACTTTCTTTTATGTGGTTGAAAATATAAAGCAATATGAAAAGCTTGGTCATTTTAGACGAGTAGAGCTATTCAGCTCTGCTGGTTTACACCCTTACTAATTATAGACGAGCCGAGCTTGATCGACTCTAGCCGAACTCAAATTCGATTCAGCCTCCGGTAATAATTAATTAAAAATAATAATAATTTTTATTATTATCATGGTTATTATTATATTATTATGTGACGTCTAAACACACCCACCCCGGACGAATACAAAATGAGAGCACCACTTTCGTTTCTATATAAGCAGGAGGCTGTTTGCGTGTTCCATACTAACTACTAAAACAAACAAAAAGAAAACTGTGTGCAGAGCAACAACTACTCAACAATGTCGATAACTCAAGGCAAATGGATTAAGGTCAACTTCCCTCTTCTGCTTCTTCTTCTTCTTATTATTATTATTATTATTCAACGTTAACAGCATTTCTTTCATCCAATTTTGCCACATATTATATTATAGTAATAAAGTGCTCTTGTAATTTGTTCATATGATTTTAATTCAGTCTGATCAATCGGATTGTTTTTCTGAAACAATTATTCAGATTTTGGCTAGGGTTTGTTTTAATTGTGTGTTAATTACTATGATTACTGTACTGGTTCTCATTTATATAAAGGTAGGGTTTTAAGAATGATACTTGCTATTCAATATTAGTCAACCTAGGGTATATACTATACTGCCAAGAAACATAAGTGAAAGTTTTAATTTTTATGGATTCAAGACTCAAATAAACTTCATTTTTTGACAAAATTTGCCTATATTTCATTAAATTGGATTTAGACTTTTTTTTTTTTTTTTGTAAAAACAGGAAATTAGTTTATACTCTACCTTGACAAATTTGGATTTTATGTTATATTTATTGGCAGTTTATGGTTTTCAGAATAGTAACAATGATCTATGTACGTGAACCAGTGTGTCGAATGTTTACACTACTAGAGGGATATTAGTGTTAGAAAGCGGACGATTATTATATGCCCTCGTGATTAAAATAGTGTTGGACCGCCTAGAAACAAAATTGTGTATATTGATTTGTAAAGTGCAGACTAAATGCTTTATTCTAAAGTATAGATATAGTTTAAATAAATGGTTTCAAAAGTTAGGCAGAAATGAAGATATTAATGTCTTGTTCATGATCTGAACTTCCAATGGAAGCAGGCAACAGAATTACATGAAATAAGAGTGAGTGTTTTCGAATTCGAGCTAGATCAATATCACAGTTGTCAAAATCATATGATTGTATTCATGTACCAACTTGGATTCCTACTTGATAGCTATTTGCTGTTGTGTATTCACCCTTGATTTCTTATCCAATTGCTGTTATTTCGGTGCCTAGTACAGTCATAATGAACAATTGGTGGGACATGACCAAGTCCTTGTGGCCTTTATAAAAAGTTTTTGATTTATACGTCTCTAGGTTATAATTGAGTTAAATGATGATCAATAATAATCAGTAATTCATGATTTAGTATATCGGTTCATGGTTTGACAACTATGATAGATATGAACTTACAACCAAATGATCTTTCATTTATTTTGCAGCCTTGTTTTTTATGCTCCCAAACAATACTTGGCTGTAACATCAGAAACAGAGATTCTACTTGGTTTCAGTGCCCCAATAGGATACTTGATTTATCTATACAACTAATATAAGTCCTTGAGACCAATACAAACATATTTTGGTTTGTTCGGCACTAGATGCTAATTTATTGATGGTCGATCTCATAATTTTACCATAACAGTTCTGGATTAGGTTCATCGTCTCATTACTATGATAAACAGGCTTTTGCACCTAGCAGTATATGGGTGTGCAAGTCTTTGCCCATTACACACACACACTCACAAAAAAGAAGATCTTTTTTAGTTTGATACTCCCAAGCAGTACTATTAAACATAGACACATAGTTGTCAAACATAGTTGCTTCAATACTCCCAAGCAGTCCATTAAAACATGAAAGATCCTAATTTGTAAATCCTTTTTATATTTCTATTTGATGTTGAACACTTGAACTTACCAAATATCACTACTGAATTATATTCTAATGCAGTAATGAAAATGCTTATAAATGATGGAATTTAGAAGTGGTATATTGATTGTTAAAAGGGAGTATTGAGTTATTGACACATGAATTATAATCTGCAGTTGAACCAAAAAGGAACTGGTCCTGGTGCAAGAAGTTCTCATGCAATCACTATTGTTAGAGAAAAAGCGTACGCCTTTGGTGGCGAGTTCAAGCCCCGTGTACCTGTTGACAACTCACTCTACGTCTTTGATCTTAACGAGCTAACATGGTCCGTAGCTGAAGTAACCGGCGACACTCCCCCACCACGCGTTGGTGTAACCATGGCTTCTATTGGTGAGATCGTATATGTGTTTGGTGGTAGGGATGACACACATGCAGAGCTTAATGAGCTCTATTCATTTGACACACGTACGAACAAGTGGACCCTACTCTCCACTGGGAACACTGGGCCCACTCACCGTAGCTACCACTCGGTAGCCATGGATAACCGCAGTATGTACATATTTGGTGGGTGTGGTGTTGCTGGTAGGCTAAATGATTTATGGGCTTATGATGTTGTTGACAAGACATGGGCCAAGTATCCTTTACCAGGAGATAATCTCAAAGGCAGAGGTGGGCCTGGGCTAGAGGCTGTTGGAGGGAAAATATGGGTGGTATATGGGTTTGCGGGTATGGAGGTTGATGATGTACATTTCTTTGACCCAAAAACTGAAAAGTGGACCCAGATCGAGACAACGGGTGAGAAACCTACTCCTAGAAGTGTGTTTTCAAGTGTTGCAGTTGGGAAGTATATATTTGTATGCGGTGGAGAAATAGACCCTAGTGATTTGGGTCACTTGGGTGCGGGGAGGTTCACGCACGAGGTCTATGCATTGGACACGGAGACACTTGTGTGGAAGTTGGTGGAGGATGGTTCTGGTGGTGGGGACCACCCGGGTCCACGAGGGTGGTGTGCATTTTCGGGTGGGAGGCGGGATGGCAAAGAGGGGTTGTTGGTCTATGGTGGCAATTCGCCGAGCAATGATCGGTTGGATGACATTTACTTTTTTACCCCTTGCTTGGATTAAGCGTGGAAGAAAAAAATAAATAAACTTGATGCTTGGTATCATAGTTAAGATGTATGTAATGGGTGGAGCGTGAAAGGGTAATGTATGAACCATGAAGTCATTTTGGGTCCATGTATTTAGTGTAAAACGGCAATAAAAATGTAATCGATCACATGATATGTAGGTGAGAAATTAATAAAGATGTTATTATGTCAAAATGGATTTCATATTTGATGATACTCCGTATGTAAGAATAGAGAATTGTAAGGTGATTATACCCCAAGAGTATTTGGGTGAAGATAACGGTGTAATAGTGGTGGTGCAAGGTCATGAAAGTATATGTATGCCTACATTTCAAAGATTAGTTGTTTGTGTTTTGTATTGAAATTTATTTGTTTATGGTAATGCTAATAAAGAGAAAATCGAATCTTTATATGGTATGAAATTTATTTTTGGTAATCTAACAACGGTGATGTAATTATATAAGGGTAATATAAACATTTATTATTGTTTGAGTTTAATTTTAAGATATAATTTGAAAATGGAATGCTAAAGTTACACGGAGAATGATATAAAGTGTTGATATGTTGTACTTTTTGGACTTGTGGAAAATTTGTTCCAAATCCTTTGCTTACAAACTATGCTCATTAGCTCATACATGAAACAAACTTGAAGCCTCAATGCCTTTTATTTGCTTTCTAGAAACAAATCTAAGAAAGTAAGAAGAGTGTTGTATGCACCAACAAGAAAGGTACAATAACACATGTAATCATCAAAAAAACAATTCAAAATCTCATTAACTCAACTCAAAAGGCCAAAAGAGTAGTTGATAAACTACGTTCAAATCGGGCTCTTTTTTATCGATTCGATCACATTATTCTAGACGGTTAACGTAATCAAAAATTGCTTGATACCGATAAATTCCAAGCTCATACTCATACTTGTAAAGTTGCAAGTACAAGATATATCCTTTTTACTTAATCAGGTGATGTTTTTTCTATAAACTAAAGGAAAGATGAGCATATGGTGGAGTTGGAAGAAAACATTTTTGTTTGTTTTAAGGCAGTGGTCCACCAATAATGACGAAACATGCATGATTGCTAGCCATTGCACTTTCAAACGAGTTGATACTAGTTTTTTGTTAAGTAAAATAATTACTAGCTGGACCAAAAGGGGTTGTAAAGAGAATAACGGGCGCACACTTCATATAGAAGCCAAATAATTACTAATGTTGTTAAGTATCTACTGTAGTATTGTTATTATTTATAAAAAAATGTTAGTGTAGGAGCCTATTAATAGGCTCGTTGATACGAACCTAGTTTATATTAGGTCTACATCAAGCTAGCTATAAGTTCAAGTGTATAACTCAATTTCAAAAGCTAGCTTGTAGGAGGAGGGAACGTCTAGACTTACAAGTCATCAACCAATCTTATATTTGACCGATGTAATATCGTAATAATAGTTAGTAAACAAAAAGGGAAGTAAAGAAAACAATCGAATAAAATAAGAAACCCAACTACTACCAACAAGGCACATGTCCATGTACAACCAGGTGGCAGATTCTTTAATATTTATTTATAAATAAATTTATATATCTGAAATCTGTTATTTATTTATTATTTTCTTTATGAGGCAAGCTCATTCCTATATTTTCAAAATTACAACTAAAGCAATTAGCTTTTCTTTATTAGAAACATATTTCAAACATTAAATGAAAAACCCATAACAAGAGTCAAAGACAGGATCATGAATATCATACCAATCTTTTCTATAACTAACTAATTACAATAACAAAAAAGATTCATTATTTTTCTTCTTTTTATGAATAACACCATATAAGTACCTTTTTTAATCATAAATTACAAAATAAAAGAGAAATCTATTCTTGCATGTGGAAATCTCGTGGTAGACCCATGATACTCGCTGTCATTTTATCACACCGACAAAAATAAATTATAAATTACAAAAAAATAAAAGAAAAAGAAAATTAAAAAATAATAAAAAATCAAACCAAACCGAACCAAGCAAAACAGACCGCCATAACCAAAGCCACCGACGACTCAAATTTACTACCACCATTAGCCGTCGAATCAGCCGCATCATCATCGCTATAGTCATCGGAACCCGGTCCTGGTGCATCCGCGCTATCATCGGTCGACGTATCACCCTTCTTCGCAGCTTTCTTCTTCTTTTTAGCCGCCTTAGGTGCAGGCGCGGGCTCATCGGCTTCGACGGCGCCTTTAAACAGCTCTCTCGGCTGCAAAACCTTATCAATCGTATAAATCGCAATAGGCTCCTCGTCCACAACCGTTCCGCTAATCGTAGCCGTAACAACTTTCGTCTTCAACGTCACATCATTTCCGTCATTCTGTATCGTAAAATCGTACTTCTTCTTAGCTCCTTCCGTCGCTAAAGTATTCATCAATCCGTTACTAGATCTCAACATTCCCATAGAGTTATAAACAGGCACACCGTGGTACAACAACAATGACGTTTTCTCTGAAGCTGTTAGGTTTTTATATTTTGGCGCGAAAGCAGTAATTGCATCATCACCTGGACAAAAAATGGTCACGCCGCCATCTGCGGAGCTTAAAAATGTTCCGATTGCACCTGATGTGGTTAACAGATCGTAAAACGATTGGCAACCGTCACGTTGTAGTAACGAAGTTAAGTTTAGATCTGGTGCGGCGGTTGGAGCTTCGGCTTCTGGAGATTGTAAAATCGCGCTGATTTGAATGACGGAGATGTTGTACGGCATTTCTAGAATGGATTTTACGTAAACGGTGTCGGTTTGACTCGGATTGTCTTCCGGCGTGAATCGTACTTTTCCGCCTTTAATATCGGTGATATGAACGTATCCGGCCGTTCCTGATATTTACGTAAAAAGATTAGTTATACTAATGTAATTATTACATGTAAATTAACACGTAATCTTATATGAAATCAATAAATATTATTTATGATGTTTGATGACCTTTTCAACTTGAGCTTATCACTAATGTTAATGTTAGTCGTAACCTGAAGTTGTTAAGGTCATTAAAATGAGTTTATTGGCTTTTTAAAAAAAATTAAGCCGATAAGCTCTGCTAATTTAGAAATGTCTAAATTAATTGATTAATATATGGATATTTTACGGAGAACGTGTTATTCGATACCTGGTGCTTCACCGGTGGCTTGATACATGGTGGCGGTGGAGGTGGAGCCTTTAGTGACTTGATGAAGCTTTTTCGAGCCGAAATAATCGGCAAAAACGTGCAATGAAAGAACATTTTTAATCGTTTGTATCGAAAGGCCTTTCGCAATTAAAGACGACATTGCGGCATTGTCAACTGCGCAAACGGTGATTGTTTGACGGCGATTGATTTCGTTTGCGAGGTGAGTGATGGTTAGGTAGTGATTAAATGTCGAAAATTCGGGGTGTTTGGCTAGGATCTTTGTGATGTTGTGAGAGTGTACAACGGTGGTGAGTGAGAGGATGAAGACGATGGAAAGAGAAAGAAACGACATCGTCTTCATTGGTGGTAGTAGTGGTTTATGGTGGTGGGAAGTGAATGAAGATAAGTAAAGTGGAGCGATGAGTGGTGTTTGTGTGTTTAAAGTGCAGTTATATATCCATGTGGAATACATATATTGCGTTACAAAAATTGATTGTATAAAATAAGAAAAGAATATTTAATTTTGTTGGTTAGAACAATTATGGTGTGCAAATTATTGTTTAATGATGTTTTCTTGTCACCTTATCGACATTTATGATATGTTAAATTAAGTCGTTTTAATTTGTTATTTAAACAATTTTTCACCTTACCTACATTTAATTTGTTATGTAATTTGTTATTTAAATAAAGTGTTTTGAACAAGATATAACCGTTTGATTATTGTTTGTGACAATGAAAATACAGAATATTATAAATGTATTTTGCAATTTTGCAATAATAATAATAATAAAATAAATAATAATAATTTAATAGTAATAATAATCATAATCATAATAATAATAATAATCAAGTGAAATCCAGACTGTCCATGAAGTTATTTGGTACCCATCACCATCAATGCTGAATATTATGTTAGAGTAAATAATAATAAGTATAATGTCACCCAAATATTTTGTGGAATATTATTATTTAAAATACGTACACCTAATATTTATTTATTTCAATAAAATATTTTACTAGTATAATCAAGTTTAGTAATCTCGGTTAAATACAAACAACCGTATCACTGTCGCACTGTCCACATCCACACCCTCCCAATATTTTGTCTTTTCAGTAACGCCCTCTATTTTCATGGTACATGACTACTTTAGCCAGTACATTTCAAGTAAATTACAAGTTACCCCTTTAACTATTTTGGATTTTATTTTATTTTTGTCAATTTTCATGAATTTTATTCTTAGAAGATTTTAATTTCCATTAGTGGAAAAGAAAAATTAAAAAACACCAACTTTATAGAAAACCTTTTCTATATAATGGTGTTTTCTTTTAGAGACTAAGCAAGGTATAAACGTGTGAAAGTGAAAGTGAAAATTATTAAGTTTTGATACAACTATATTAAAACAATTAGTTAGTTTTATATAAGAATAAGAAATATAGATATCGATAGATTGATTTTGATAGCTTCAACCACGATTTGAATTTGATTTACAAAGCTAAATTTTTTTATTGTAAGGAACATTTGATCGGCTAAAATCTATTGTAAGGAACATTTTTTAGCTGAGATTTCAAAACACTAAAATTTCCAACGGTTATCTAGACCATATGTAGTGATTAGGTAACCCTATAATATGTGCATTTATACGTGTACATATAATTTGTAACTTTAAGCAAACGAATTGATAGATCCTATAGTTTAAGGGGGGTTAAAGCGATCGATATTATTCTTTAGACTAACATTGGTACTAACCTCATTAGTTTAGGGGTAAAATTAAAATTTTGTTGCTAGTGGTGTGCCCTCAAAGCTGGAAATCGTGGGGTCCAAATGAGTGTCGGTTGCAATATTTAAACAATCAACGTTTTCTTTACATGTTTGATTATTTGTCGGTTAAATCCAAAGGCCCGATGGGCGAAACATTAACGGGTCATAGTAAAACTTTCTGATGTGTAATAATAATAATAATATAATAATAATAATAAATAATTAATAATAATAATAATAATTAAAAATAATAATAACAATAATTAATAATTAATCATAATAATAATTAATAATAATCAATTAATAATATAATAATTAATAAAAATAATAATTAATAAAAATGATTAATTATAATAATAATAATAATTAATTAACCTTAAGTTATTTCAAAATGAACTTAAGTTCTTTCATTAATTAATCAATTAAGTACTTAAATACTTATTTTATTTCTCACTAACTTGAAAAAAACACAATAACTTGAGATTGAACCAAGTACTCAAATAACATTGTGGTTGCGACCAAATTGAGGTTATCCGAAATTGTGCAACCTAAGGATTTGCAAAAAAAAAAATTCAAACTTTTATCAGTTAGGTTGACCGTAATCAAAGAATATAGGTTCACAAATTATTTTATGATAAAGAAAATAAAGAAACTAAATTTTAGTCCATGAGAATTTAATTTCTTGTTTCATATCGAAACTTAAAAAAAATATAATTTTCTAAAAACCTCGGGTTATGAAAATCTCATTATTATTGTTATTAAGATACCCAGTGTTTGAATAAAATGTGACGTTGCAGTTCATATATCAGTTCAAATATTACGCAGTGTTTCATAATTTGACAGAAACCATATCATCCTACGTTTTTTCATATCTAAGTATCAGTAATTCTAACTAAATTGAATTATTTATCAGTAATTTGAAGTTTTGAAGCACTAATTGAATCTTTTATCATTTTATTTTAATATATACACGTGGTACCTTTTCAATACATTTGATCTAATCATGAATTTATGAACATTGATCAAACATTAATCAACTAACTAATTTGCAAGAGTGTTTCATTCCCAAAATAAAATATAAAAAATTGAGTAGGCGTTTTTATATTGGTTTATTCTTTTGGGTACGTAGCTCTTATATGGGCTTTTGACTTATCTTAACGGATCAATACTTGCACTTAATTAGTGGACTACATTTCTTGTGTGAGCCCAAGAATGGGCCCCATCAATGACAGGTAGTATTAAACGGAGATTGACCCAACTTCAAAGCTAATTGAGTAAAACTAGTAGTTTTTAGTATGTCAAGTATCAAAAACTGTATTAAGTTGTCTTTTTGGCTAGATTATGTTCTTGCAACTATATATGTATGCAGGATTTGATATGATAATATCTTGATTCTATCATCTGTTTAATAGATTTTCGTTTGGTTGAAGATTTTTATATGAAGCAGAGATGCACATCAATTAATTACTGGTGAATGGGTCCTGTTTGGTCCCATAAGATTAAATTTTGTAAGCTTAACAAGTGTTTTGCAATAAGGACAGATTCTCATCAAAAAAAGTCTTCAAGTCTACCTTTAATGACCAAGTCGAAATGGTTTGCTACAATTTCCAATCAGCTTCCTTTTAACTTATTCAAATGTTAATTTCACACATCCGCCACCATCACCATACTGAACCACAGCTTTCTTTCACACCTCTAGGAGCAAAAATGGCAGATGGTGCTGTGAACTTCCTACTAGAAAAGCTCACAACAATCCTAATGCAAGAAGCATCATTACTAGGAGATTCAGAAAGTGATGTTGAGGCAATAAGGCTAGAGCTGGAAATCATGAGATCGTGTATTAGAGATGCCGAAAGAAAAAAGTTCAAGAGTGAATTGATAGAAACATGGGTTAGACAAGTGAGAGAAGTTGCTCAGAAAGTGGAAGATGTACTAGACGAATACGTTTACTATAAAGATCTAGAAGACGATAACAAGGGTTTAAAGAATTTTGTTCAAGACATCATCAAGGTTCCAATGCACATGAGCAAACGACGTAAAATATCATCAAAGCTTCAAAAGCTTAGATTAGAGGTTCATGAGGTTTGTGAACGAAGAAAGCGATATGATTTTGATGAGAAAAACAATGAAAAGAGAGGTATTGGAAATGCATCTATTGATTGGTGTCAGCGTCAAGAAGAACTTTCAATGTTTGTTAATGAAGATGAAATAGTGGGAATGGATGGAAACAAAGAAATACTTATGAGTTGGTTAATGGAGGATGACCCTAGACGAATGGTGATATGCGTTGTGGGTATGGGTGGATTGGGAAAGACAACTTTGGTTACCAAAGTCTACTATGATCAAGCGATTCAGCGAAACTTTGACTGTTGGGCATGGGTATCTGTATCTCAAACTAACGGGGTTAACGAATTGTTAAGAACCATGATCAAGAAATTGTTTGGAGCGAAACACGAAATGGTCCCTACTGATTTGGGATTGATGAAATACAGAGAGTTGGTGGAGATGCTTATCGAATATCTACACAAGAAAAGGTATGTGATTATTTTGGATGATGTTTCCGCTATACTTCTTTGGACTAGAATAAGAAGTGCATTTCCCGAGAATGGTGTTGGAAGTATAGTTATATTTACAACTAGAAATGAAGATGTAGCAAAATCAGTAGGACCCGGAAAGCATATTCTTCGCCTAGACCCTCTTGGTGAGGATGATTCATGGGAACTCTTTTGTAGAAAGGCTTTTTGGAGTCATTTAGACCATTGTTGTCCGATAGAACTAGAAGAGTTAGCTCAAGCAATTACTAGAAAATGTGAAGGATTGCCACTTGCCATAGTGGCAATTGGAAGCCTTGTGGGCTCGAGAAACAAAAACCCTGCGGAGTTAAAGAAAATATACGATAGTCTTAACTGGGAATTGAGCAATAATCCTGCGCTCAAAAGCGTTAAAGGAATCCTTTCATTGAGCTTTATTGATCTGCCGTTCTACCTAAAGCATTGTTTCTTGTATTGTTGTGTTTTTCGTGATGGGTATCCGATTAAGAGAAAAAAGCTTATAAGACTATGGGTTGCAGAGGGGTTCATCTTGGAAAGAAAAGGGATAACAGTAGAGGAAGTAGCAGAGGAGTACATTACAGAACTTAGTATCCGTAGCATGATTCAAGTCACTGAGACTAATGCTAGTGGTAGGGTCAAGACATTTCGAGTCCATGATGTTATGCGAGAACTTGCAATGACAAAATCCGAAGAAGATAACTTTTGTTCAACGTATGATGATAGGGAGGCCAGACAGATAAGTAAAGTACAACGTCTCTCTGTACATAACACAGATGGAAATGTTATTTTTAAGAGAGCGTTGTTGCGCCATCTTCGTGCTTTCTTTGTGTTTCAGATAGGGATAAACTCGACTTTTTCCATGAACGCAGTATTGTCTGGCTTTAAGCTGCTAAAAGTCCTAGAATTGGAGGGAACGTCTGTTGGAAAAATCCCGAAAGCTGTTGTTCGCCTATTCAACTTGAGGTATTTAAATCTTCGAGAAACCAACATTAACAAACTTCCAAAGTCTATCGAAAGGCTAAAAAATTTGCAAACACTTGATGTCAGAAACACTAACCTTGAAAAGTTACCAAGTGGAATATCAAATATACTAAGACTACGTCACCTGCTTCTATGTCGGCCGAAAACATCCAATCTTCATTGTGGCTTAAAGGTACCTGCAGAAATAACGAAAATAATAAGCTTACAGACTTTAGCCTTGATTGAAGCAGAGGAGGACCTCATCCAGAAAGTTGGAAACTTGACTGAACTAAAACGATTGGATATAACGAAGCTGAAAGCAGTTGATGGGCCGAAACTGTGCAGTTCAGTTGAAAAGATGACAGATCTTCGACGTTTAAACATAACCGCCAGTACAGAAAACGAAGAACTTGTGCTTGAAGGATTAGCTTCTCCACCAATGTTTCTCCAGAAGCTGACATTGGTTGGGCAGTTGAGTAGGTTGCCCCCATGGCTCAAATCGTTAGCAAATTTAACTCATCTTTACTTGTGTTGCCCTAGTTTAGGAGACGATATACTTTCATCCATCCAAAATTTACCAACTTTAGCCTTTTTAGAACTCAAGAATGCTCGTGAATGCAGGTTTTTGCATTTCATGGCAGGCGGGTTCCCAAAGCTGAAGAAATTGCGGTTGTTGGAGCTCGTGGAGCTCAGTGGTCTAAGATTGGAGAAGGGTACGCTGGCAAGTATCAAAGACTTGAACTTAATTCGATGTGAAGGGATGAGATCGTCATTACAAGGCATTGAACACCTAACTAGTCTTCAGAAGTTACATTTGGAAGAAATGCCAGCAGAATTAGTTAATCAGTTGCGAAGTGATGAGCTTGCAAATGTTCGACACATAAGCACAATAAGCGTAGTGTACTTAAGTGGCCAAAGTCGAGTAGTTGAAACACTTTTTTAATTGTGAGTCTGTTATAGGATCAGGCTCTTAAGATCACGTGGTAATTCAACAATTGAGTGCTGAACGACCAAATCTGAATGTACAATATGAGTAGTCTATGACTGTATAGTATATCTCTAACACGTTTAAATTATAATTGGTTGTTTGGAGATGAAAAACCAGAGTGGCAACTAATTTTCAGTGTTCAAAATAACTTGAAAACATGAATATAAAATAATGATGTAAAATCGCCAAATTGTCGTCTGCTGATCATGTGATTGTCTTTGGCAAATTATCTAAATCAAACTTTAAAAATGAACACTTTCACCTGGTATTAAACAGTAGTCAGTCATATATACCCAAGTGACATCTATTTGGAGTTTGTGGTTCTATTTAAGATACCAAAATCCTACGAAAATTAAACATATTACATATAAACCAACGACATGTTTAGCAGGTTGAAGTGCTGCAAGCATACACTGTCACAACCAACATGCTATACAGTTTGTGACTCTGTTCTATGGAGTATTGGGCCTAATCTAGTAATCTCAAGAAAATGCGAACGTGAAAACACCTATTATCATATGTTTGTCGCATCTAATTCACGCACAACGTAGGAAAGATCCATCAATAATCATTGTAGTCCCTGTGTATTATTTGATTGAATCTCTTATCAGTAACCGGTGTAAATCCCGTCCGATGAAAAGCTTTGAAAATACAAATACTCATATGAAACACATAATTAGTAAGTTACAAATGAATGCTACTCTGATTATCAAATATAAAAATTTGACCTATACCACAAAAATCATTATTTTAATAGTATTGTAATGTAATTGATGCTTGACAAAATTATTAGTATAAAATATATTTGTTAAATTTTTTCAGATAAGCTAAAATCATTGATCACACTTTTATGATAAAATTATCATAAGTTTCAAAGGTTTAGTAAACTTTCAATTAAGCAATTGTTAGATCTAATAAGAAAGACTTCTCGGTGATTAACATATCGAGTTATTGAGCTCAAATTTCTCTTAAGACAATTAAATGTGTACTTGAATCTTTAAAATTGAATGGTAACATAGAAATATATAAGTAAATCTCTTTAAGAGTTTAGTAAATAGTTGAAATTAAAGATCATGAATGATTATAACTTTTTAAATGCTCGTAATATTATATTGAAACGTCCCAGATTTTTTATTTTTTTTTATACTCATTTAAATTCTCAAAACACTTTATATATGAATATAAAGTAATATTCACATTGTTATCACCAAAACATACATTTGTCTTTTCAAAATATTACACGTTTTTATCGAGCATGATTTACGAGTCTCTCCTCTTACTATCTTGCCATAGTAAGTCCATCACTAGCAGCCCTCGGGTCGCTTTCCCAGATTCCCACCCTTCATTCCTCTTGACGTACCTATCACACACAACAATCAACACGTAAGCATATTGCTTAGTAAGCACAGGAAAGGTACAATCACATATAAATAATTTAGCACAATTGATCACTCAGCAACTGGCAATTCAACTCATACGACTAGGCACAATTGATCACTCAGCAATTAGTCCTTATGGGTACAATTGATCACTCAGCAATTGACCGTTCAACTCAATCTTATAGGCACAGTTGATCACTCAGCAATTGACCGTTCAACTCAATCTTATAGGCACAGTTGTTCACTCAGCAATAGGCCTCTCAACAATCTCATAGGCTCAATTGTTCACTCAGCAATTGGCCTCTCAACTCAATGATGCACTCAGTTATTTAATGCAACTTTGTAACACAATTAGTATTAACAAAATCAGCCAATTATATTCTTTACATTCCTACTACTTACCTCGAGGACGACGATCGGATATTTACGAACTGCTACTCGAAATACCTGTCGAGGCGATCGTACCCAATTAACTCTAATAATAATTAATATTATTTAAAACATCAATTAATCCTGCGACACTACCCTCTAGTGTCGCTACACCTTCTGGCGACATCAGATTAGTGTCGCTTAACACACTTTTGCGACACAACCTGCGACACTAGCTCTTAGTGTCGCTAAATCAACAATTCAATTAACAGGAGAAACTAGCGACACAAGCTGCGACACAAGCTCTTAGTGTCGCTAAAATAACAGTACTAAACAGCAGTAGAAACTAGCGACACAAATCTTTGTGTCGCTAAAGCAACAGTATTAACTCGCGATACCATCATTGCGACACAAGCTGCGACACAACCCTTGTGTCGCAATGACGAACAGAACAGCAGCAGCTTTCGATTTTAACAATTTTCTGGGTAAAACTCACACTTTTAACCCAATAAATTTACTGAAGATGATAAAGCACGTAATAAACTCAAACTCTTACCTGGAATTGGTTTCAAAACACACAAGAACACTTTCAAAGATCAAATCTTTAGTAACCTCAATTTTTTTCTTGCTTTCTCTCTCTAAAATCTCAAAACTCACATACAAATCGTTCTGGAGGTGTTTACTAGCTTCTGGAAAGTTTTGGAATCGAAAAGTGGGGTTTAACCCCCCTATTTTACACTTTTAACCCCTTAAAACCGACTTTCTGCCCGACCCTGCGACACAAGCCTTGTGTCGCACTAGGCTCTGTGTCGCTACCTGCGACACTAACCCTTGTGTCGCATAACAGTACACAACTTTCAATTTTAACGAATTTCGGGGTGTTACATATACCTACTAAGCAATGCATCAAGTTCAAAGTGTGATAAATCTCTTTTTCATTTTAATGTTTGATGATAACACTTGACGCACACAAATCACAAATCTAGATCTTTACTAATGATATTCAACAACAACTTGAAGTCAAGTTTAAACTAATTACAATGTCAAAAATAAAGTATCATATATTCAAATTAAAGAAAACTATTGAATCCAAATAAAGTTTGTAATTAAGAAGAAAGATATTATTATTGATGATATACTTATTGTCATTATTATCACGGTATCACCCAAACTCTCTATATTTCATACCATTTGTCAAAAGATCATTATATACATCATACTATGACACATGGCAAAGAAAATTTGAAGAGTAAATATGAACTTGCCAAGTAGAATTTTTTTCTTCTTCTTTTGATATAGAGTAATCATGTAAGATAGGTGACTAGCTTTTTAGTATATAGATAAGAGGTAAGATATGTGCGTACGTGTTGATAAGCAATCATGAATATAAAGTAACATATTCAAATATATTGTATTTCTAGAATATATAATATTAAAAAAAATGCAAGATTAATTCCCTTGTTTGTATCAATCAAAGGTTTAGCCATAAGTATAGTTAATTGTTTGATTTGGGGCAATGTAAGTAGGCCTTTGTAAGAATGGCTACGGTAGCCATTATATGGGTTTTGACTTATTAAGTTTCGGATCAACAGTTACACCTTGACTAATGGACTAAATCTATTGCGTGAGCCCAACCCAAGTGTTCCCCAATCCCCATCATCTCTTCAAATAAAATTTGTTTTCATAATATAAACACCATAAATTACATGGTCGTCGACACTCTTTTTTGGTATTCATCTCACCATCTAAAACATCATCTCTATGGTTTTCCATGCAAAGTTAGTTATGTAAAACAACATTGCAAAAGTTCGCCTATGGGCTTTTCTATGTTTTAGAATGACAAAAACTTGGTCAAATATGACCAATTCTTAGTAAGGCTAAATGGCTAATAGCTAAATAGAGTTGCAACATAGAAAGAGCAACACAATCATGCTTGTGAATTTTTTTTATAACACAAGTACAAAATAAGTACATTGTCACCGACCTTATATCCATTTTTAATCTTTTTTTCCATTCATTTTATTTGGGACATTCATCAACACCTAATCTAAACAAGTTACTAGCTGGTGTGCCTTTGCTAAAATTTGTTAGATTCTTACACCATCATTTTTTATCCATCTACTTTGAAATTTGTTGTAAGAGATCGTAATTTACAACATTAAATAGTACATTTAGTGATAGATGGGTAAAGTACATTTAGGGTGTGTTTGGCCGACGGGATTTTAGGGGATTATGGGTGTATTTGGCACAAGCATTTTAAGAGATTATAGGGATGAGCTTCTAGTTTTCACAATCTCAATTCTCTCATCTCCGTTTCGCAACAAAATTAGGGTAGAGATTATTGGAAAGAAAATCTCTCATAATCCCCTTTTAAATAAGCTTTTTTAAGTAGTTTGAAAAAAATCTTCAACTCCACCTTCAGCTACAACCACAATTTTCAATTTTAGCTAGTTATTACCAAACATACCCTATATAGGATTAAGATTCTAATTTTAATAATTATCAGTTCTAATTTTAATAATCTCTTAGAATATCCTGTATCAGAAACCAATTAAATTAGCTTTTAAAAAGAAACACTGACTTTCAGCATAAGTCATAATCTTCAATTACAGCTATCCAAACACACGCTTAGCGATAGATTGATGAATTTTGATAGTGTATACTAAAAACCTCAAAAAGTGAATACACAGTTTATACATATAAACAAAATCGAAATTTAATGTTATTACAATGTCAATATAGAAATTAAAATATCACAAGTACTCAAAGAACCCTAAATTCTTTCACAAATATCAAATAATCCTTTTATCTTGGGTTAAAAAGATACCAAATCCATTAAGGATTACAAAAAAAAAACCCTTCAAACCCTAAAAGGAATACACAACATCATCATAAAAATACTACTATTAATTACTCATGCTTTAATTTCAAATCTTGAGCACTTAATTGACCCCACCGATATGTCAATTTCTATCATATTTTCTTCCTCATTCATCTCCGGCCACCATAACACCGATTCCGGCGACCGTTTCCGGTAACAATACTTGGATTCTTCTTCATCTCTAAAATCTTTGTACCCAACATAGTGACCACCCGGAAGCGCGATTTCGATCAAACTCTCCTCATCGGATATTGATCCATCGGAGCAGTCCGGTCTCCGGCAACTGTCGCCGGAAAATTGCCACGTATCAAAATCTGAATCTTCTTCAGTTGTACATGAAAACTGATCAATAATTTCACTTTCTGAGCAAGAATCCGGTGAACCCACATCCAAAGATCCTTGCTTTATTACATCATTATGATTGTGATCTTGATGGGATTGTTGTACTTCATGCTCAAGGGCTTGTACGCTGCACTTTGAGTGTTGCATGAGCAACAATGCAGAAAAAACCAAGATCAAAACTGTGATAATCAGCACAACTAAATTACCACATGCAAAAGTGAAAAGGGGAGCTATAGTAGAAAAAATCCCCATATCTTAAAAAAAAGAAAAAATACTATATAGGTGTGAAATTAGAAAGAAAAAAGGTGTTTTTATTTGTACAAAATAAAAAGAAAAAAGATTGGATTTTTTGGTTAATTGAGTGAGATTAGGAAGGGAGAAAAAGGAACAAAAACAGAGTTAGCAGATGAGTGTGGTGGTGAAGAGATATAAATATAGAATTTGAAGTGATCTAATTAAGAAATAAAAATTGTACTTAGTACTAGTAATAAAGATGATTAGAACTGAGACAACTTTTCACACGCAGTTACCCATCAAGTGTGTGTAAATACTTAAATTTTAGGAATAAAAAAATGGGAGCTACCAATGAGAATGGTGTTTGCTGTTTCCTCTGCAACAGATGATTCTCTTGGAAAGACCAAAACCCTAATGGTTTAAGAGCTTGGGAACTTGGGAAGTCATGTGCCAACCTCTGAGCTCACCACGTGCCACTTTCCTCTTGCAAAAATACATTAAACTTTCGCTACAATACATTTACAAAGTTTAAACCATCACCAAATTGCCAAATTGTATTACCGTTTAAATGTCCACATATCTTGATAACATGTCGTAGATTCAAATAAGTAAACATTTTGTTTGGTTAGATGAATCGTGAGAAACGATCACGTGGAATCTGAGATATCTATATTAAGTTGCGTACATCTGAAAACAAAAGTATAGTTATTCTTGAATAACCTAAAAAGACAAACTTCATAGTCAGATTCGCTCTAATTACTAACAAATAAAATCTAGCTATTGATATTTGGTTATGGATAATATCTTTTAAATTACTACAATTCGCTCTAGTTAAAAAAAAAGTAACCAGCAATTTATTTATTGAATATATCGATTTAGTAAATAATATGTTCACATGCACATTGTTTTAGTCAGTAACTCCATCATTTAATTATTGAAAAAAATGTTAAAGTACTCATCTTTTATGTAAGGTACAAAAAGAAAGTGTCGTAAATAAATAAAAATAGACCATATTTTTTCTATGTAAGTGTAAAGTTACACGCATAAATTCAGTTATCACAATAATTTTTCTATATCGGGCTAGCTGTATATTGAGCACTTAATCGAGAAAAATGGTACAACAATAAAATAATAATTATAATTATATTATATTATATATATATAGAGAGAGAGAGAGAGAGAAAATAATATATATATATATATATATATATATATATATATATATATATATATGTAGTACAAGCTAGTATACTATTTTACGTGGAGTATGTGATTGGGAAAATGGTACTACGACATATATCATCTATTCAAGTGGCTTTTCATAGATCATCTATTCAAGATAGTTGCTTGCTTTTTGAGATTATTTGAATTTTAGTTTGTTAATTGGTGTAGCTAGATTATTGTACACTTGACTCTAATGCTTAAAACTGATCGTAAATAATGACATATTCTTCATTATTTAGATAAATGTACTTTTAGAATAAAATAAAAAATATATATATGGTGATAACTTATTGCTAATCTAAGATAAATTTGACGTTAATAAATAATATGCTCAGAGTCAAAATCAGTCAAAGAAAAAAAAGTGATACCTATTTTCTAATTACAATATTACTATACAAATTAAGTTGAAAGGGATGGTTTGCATTTGGTTTGTGCATCTAATGATGTTTTCATGCAATATGGGTCATCAATATGTCCCCAAATATTATATACACATGAGGTTTAATTAACAAATTAAAGTGGTCTACACTAGCTTTTTGTCTCATGTTAGTTCATACCAAATGTTAAGAACATTTTCAAGTCACGTGATTACCATTAAAAACCATTTTCTAATATGCCTTGCACCACTCTCAACAATAGACTGAAACCGACTGGTTAGTTGATGTCAACTCAGCATCACGTCAACTTTTTCAAAAACTGACTGAAACTGACTGACCATTGCCAACAATGGCACCGTCACTTCAATTTTTGAGTCTCACATTTACTAACATACATTTATTTCTATACACACTAAAAAATAAAAAACTGACTCGTCCATCTTTTCGTCGGATATCCGACCACTCCAATCAGCGGCCCCAAACCGATAGACCGTGCCAATGGCGTCGGTTCTGTCGGTTGGAACCGACTATGCAACTGATACCATTGCTAGCTGTCTTGTATATATGTTCGTGTGTGTGACACTATATTATATATATATATATATATATATTTATATATATATATATATATATATATATATATATATTTATATATATATATATATATGGACCAGATGCAGAGAGAAGCATTATTTTTTGGGAAAGAGGAAAACTACACATTCATCAACGATGAATGTTAGCGAATTCCCTTAATATTCATCATATGATATTATAAGTTATAAAAAATAGTTTATTGATTAATATTTCTAGTTATAACATCGGTTTTGATTAATGTACTGGTAAAAATATGATTGTATACGTTTGATTATCATTCATCGTTGACGAATGTTAACGAATAATTTTTTAAAGAAATGATATATCCACTTCGGTTAACATTCATTAAAGATGAAATATTAGAAAATTCTCTTTATATTCATCATATGATATTATAAGTTATAAAAAATTGTTTATATATGAATATTAATAGTTATAACATCGGTTTTGATTAATATTTTTTGGTAAGAATATGTTTTTTTATGTTTAATTATCATTCATCGCGAATGAATAGTTAGATTCCCTCATTCTCTAAAAAAATTGATTCTCTCTTTGATCCTTGCCATATATATATATATATATATATATATATATATATATATATATATATATATATATAAGGTTGAGTTCTGGAAAAAACAAGGTGTTAAAATAATGGTGAAAAATGTCTCAATTTGTATTCACAATTAGTTGTGAACTTTTATTTTTTTCGCTTCACATATGTTTTTTTATAGTGAACCCTTACATATTTTTTACTTTCCAAAAAGTTTTCCTTATGAACCTTTATTCTTTTTTCGCTTTACAAAAAGTTAGAATTTTTTTAAATGTGAAGCTTAATTTAATTAGTTTCATATAAATTTATGAATGTGTGAAGTTTAATTTTCAACCTTCACAGTCTGTAAATTTTATGTGAAGCCAAAAAAATAAGCTTCACATTTAAAAATTAAGTGTGAAGCAAAAAAAAAATCAACTTCACATTTTATAAAATTGTGAAGGTCAACTGTTTTCACCGTTTTTATTTTATCTCCACCACTTTTTATATATATATTTTGATCCAAGGGTTGAGATCTGTTTTTACCGTTTTAATCTTATCCTCTTATTTTTATAGGATTCCAATCATATATATATATATATATATATATATATATATATATATTCATTCTCTCTTTACTTGGTGGCCAATATAGTGTGTTATTGGTAGTGTCCTTTTAATGGTCAAAAGGGTAGTGCAAAATGCAAACTATAGGGTCAACGTTATTTTATCAAGATAATCTTCAATTCTTATTTAATCCATAAATGACCTTCCACTTTCATTTGTAAACAATCTACTCATTAAGCGTTTTTTATTTATCATTATCACTTATTTTTTATGAAAATCTAAATATATTTATTATCTTGATTCATCGAAATATATCCTAATCTTTTTAATATAAATAATAATAATAATTAACATATTATAAGTATTGATTTATCCTTAATCAGATACAACTAGGAACTTGTTAACTATCCTAAAGTGGTTATCACTAGATTCAAAGCATATGGGTCATAAATATTATGTATAAAAATGCATCAAACCAAGAACATTCATCAACACTTAGATATGGTCCCCTACAACCTTTGTTGAATCGAAATGTGCACACTTTAAAGTAACTCACATTACCCAACATTAGTAGGCCTTAAACACAACCTCCCCAAAGATGAAATCCATTTTAATATTGTATTTTGGATAAAATCTGGATTTTTTTCTCATGTTTGGTTGCTAAAATGTGGGGCAAAGTGGTTGTATGGTTGAGGTTACAATGTCACTTTTCGCTTGGCCAAGAAAAGTATAGTCGTGATTGACTGACAGGTGTAATCTCCGATTTTTTTCAACTCGACACGTGAGAGTTTACATATGTTCCCTTTGAGGATGCAGTTTCTCATATTGTTCGTTTTCAATCGATGGTTATCCTTTAATCGAGAATGTTAGATCTTGGCCTTAAGCTTAATAGAAAAATGTCATATTTTTATTGTTAGTTTACACTTCATTAGAGTGCAACACTTGGTTCTTCATTTTCAAGTAGATATAGAACCTGTGGATAGAATAAAAGTGCCAAATAATTTGGTCTTTCATAACATCAAATTTTACCATGAAAAAAATAAAAAAGTAACCCATTACCTCTTCAAATAATAATTCCATTGAGAAAGTTTATAAAAAAACAATTGGTTCATTTTTCTGTAGATTCGAGCATCTTGACGTTAAATATAACCCATTACGCGAAACTTCTAAACATAATTTTGCAAAAGGAAAAAGAAAAAAAAAAAAAAGAAGATAATAAATGAATGAATGAAATCATAAATTTGTTGTGATTCATCCAACAAGGTATGGACGTTTTGGAGGATTAAAGCCCGTATGTTAACTATTGGGTGGGCCTAAATGCGTAAGCTTGAAAATAACAACTTTCTATTTGAACTTTGGCCCATATATCGTTACAGGTCCAAAATGTGCGTTTGGTAGATAAATTAAGGTGTGGGTATGGGGGATGAGAGACAATTACATTTCAAGGGGAAATAATGACATACGGTTTTAGCGGTTGATCATAACGGCTCAGATTTGTAATACTGTATTTTATATAAGATACAATATTATTAAAATACAACGAATCTGAGTCGTTGATTCTATAAATCAACGACTGAAATCATCTGCTCCTTATTTTTTTCAAAATGCAGTCGATTCTCAGAACTTTACCATGAAAGTAAACTAAATTATTTTGGAACACCTCTCTGCTTATTTATATTTCTTGAATTTCAATGCATGGAGATCCTTTCGCACAATAAAATCCTGCCTGACCTTTAAATGTTGACTTAAGGTCTCTAACATTCCAATAATAACAACTTTTTAGAAATATATTAATTTAGATTTTCAGAAATGTTTTCTGATTTCTACATCAAAACATTTTAAAAAAAAGTATTTCCGTGATTGTTTGCGTCTACTGGTCAATGAAATTAAATCCTTTTTACGACTTATTTACACGGATATTCGGATAATAATTGATATAGGTCGGTGATTCGTACACTACAAAATGTTACTATACACCACTATTCGGTAACGCATACAATCCTACTAAAGCATAATTGATGATGTATGATCCATTCATATAAGTATGAGTATTTGGGTCACCCACTAAAGCCGCTTCATATTTCAATGGAGCACAAGCAACCCCCACAAGGTCCAACATCGTCGGGCAAATCACCCCATCACATATACCACAACGTCTGAGCCGGAACTCGCGCCGATTAAGCCTTAACATTGTGGGCAATGCGCTTCATTGGTGGTAGGTACATTTATGACAAATAATACCCATTGCAAGTATCGAACCCATGACCTGAAAGAAGCCATGGGCTGCCCTTACCGCTAGGTTATTTAGTCATTGGTTCCATTCATATAAATACTCGATGTTATACTTGTTTATACATTTGTGTCACCTTTATAATTTTTTAATTAATATCATTGTTAGAGATATGTCGAACGAATAAAAAGAACAAAACAAAGACAAACAAATATAATGTGAGAAGCGTTTATTCAAATTGCAAATCAAATTCAAAGGGACCAAATATTTCGAAGATGCAAAATTCTAATTGAAAGGTATAAATAATTTCAAAGCTATTAATGTCTATTTATATACTAAAGTAATCAATTCTAATTCGAATCAAACACAAAATACTAATCATAATCTAACAAATTATAAACCGACTCAGATACCAAAACTAATATCTATCTAAAATCAAATTTATCAAACAAATTTTAAATTCAAATCAATTGCCATCAATCATCTATCAATTTTCAACGACCTAACCCCTTAAATTTTACAAAGACATAATTTTTGTTTATATATAACATATGTACTTGTGTCACTAGAATCGTCCCCACCTTATTCCATTAATGGATGATTATTGTGGTACGAATAGTCCAAATGCCATTTTTTTCTTGTAATAAGAACCCGATGTAAATGATGAAACAATTTAATGAATAAATAAATAGTTAACTGTTGTTGATCACATGCACCCGTCAAATCAAATCAAAATGTTCTTTTACTTTATGATGATTAAAAAAAATGAAAACTATACTTTTTTACATTTCTTAATATTAAACTTTATTTTTTTTTCTTAAAAATTTTCCACTAATGTTTTTTAATCAACCCAACCTAGCGTAAGGACGAGTAAAACTATATATAAACTTATGTTTTTATAATCATTGACTAATGCAAGAAGGTTTATGAATAACGATAAACAACATCTAACTTATCGTACCTTATAATATGAAGAACAACCCTCATACATTGTCATCATTAGAAGCACCACAATAACAAAAATTATGTGAGAAATACAACTTTTTTTTCTTTATAAAATAAAACAAAAAAATTAGTATTTAATTATTTTTATAAGATTTGTTTTATTATTATTATTTTATATTTATAAAAATGTGTATTCACATCAAGAGATAAATGATGGGTTTTGAAATTTACCATTTTGGAGAGTTTGATGATTGAGAAAAAGTGAAGTCCATGGCAATTGGCATCAATGGTGGAGCCTATGAAGGTGACTCCTCAAGAATCTTTACACCTATGTGATGCTAACATCTAAAAAACCAAATTTAATCTCTCTTTCTAAATATTCTTCTAAACAAACAAAAACCTTTTATTTTTCTTTATTTAAAGTCATTGATTCTGGATTTAGATTCTCAAAATTCATGCCTTTTTATTGTTAAAAATGGTATTCTTGACATTAAGGATTCCCATTAATCTACAATGCTTTTTGAGGTTGTTACCATCTATTGGAGGAACAAAAGTTATAAGATGCCCACTCTCTTTAAACACTTCCATTTTGCACGGCATCGAGGTCCCGCATTCATATGTCACTTTGAGAATACACCAATCATGTCACGTTGTGTCAGAGTAAAATTAAGTGTTGTTATGATGCATTGTAATTATAATGCACATAAAATACAGTGTTGTTATGACACACTGTAATTTTGAAGCAATGTTTATATTTGAGCACGCGAATCTAAATCATAGATTACATAAACCAACGATGCTACTCCTTCCCTCTCTAAGTTAACATCTCTTTTGATTGTCCACCTCATTATTATTATTATTATTATTATTATTATTATTATTATTATTTATTTGAGTAAATTATTTAAATCTTTTTCACCATTCATTCATATCTTTTAAATGTTATTTGAATTGCCTAAACTATGAACCTTTTGTTCACCATCAATCTAAAATGGACTATAAAAATAATTTATTTTTTGAACCTTTTGCTCACCGTTAGTTTAAAGATGGACCATCGGTGAACAAATATTTAAAAAGTGGGCGATTCAAATACCTTTTAGAGAATATGAACGACGAATGGAGAAACCATAAAAGCAAATGAACGATTTAAATAATTTACTCTTATTGTTTTATTTGTTTTTCTTGTTATACTTTCAAACGTTGTGGTGGACACATTCATGTCATTTTTTGTAGCATTGTGATTTGAAATCAAGTACTAATAATTTTATTCCACTCTCTTGTGGATAAGGATTAAAATACTTTTATTATTATTATTATTATTATTATTATTATTATTATTATTATTATTCTATATTCTATATTAGTACTAGCATATATCATTAGGATTAGGAGGAATATAAAAATGTAAATGTTAATTTGAATATCAAACGTAAATCTAATGGTCCCTCAAATTTATCCTACACGTATTTTACACGGGATGGAGACTATTTGACAGGAAAGGGACTATAATAATTTACATCAGAATAAAATATTTTGTAAGACCATTTTAAGGATTTAGAATATAACCCCTTTTTTTTTTTTTTTTTTAATTGAAGAGTTTTTTTTTTTTTTTTAGCATTTCATGGAATAAATCAAGATGGTCTTTAAGTGTCATGTGGACCTGTGCTATCACTAGACACTAGCCATCACATAGCTAAACAAATATATTTCATATGTTATATATTTTTAAATAAATAATAAATTATTATGTATTAATTATAAACAACTAATATATCATTTAAAAAATCAATTTAATATCCATATTATTATCTAATATTATTAACAGGTAATAAGGTAAGGTATACAAATTAAACCATCCTTTATTTTCCAAATTCAATTCAATTATCATTTGACCTAGATAAGTGATTCAACTTTGTATATTCTGGTATTTATTTGTTTTTAATTCCCCCCTATGTATATTTATTATAATATCTATAGTTATAGTTATTTTTTAAATAACAATAAGTATGAAACAAATTTTTTTTTTATTTTTTTTATATTTAATTAATAATTAAAATGACTAAACAATTGATAGACAAAAATTACACAATGTACAACATTCCTCCATAAAATAATAAATATAAATAAAATATTACAAAGAAAGGGATCTTCCAAATTCATTGGAGAATAAAACACACCTTTTTCTACAACAAGAACCAGGGTTTTAGAAAAAGAAAAAAAAAAAAAGGCCCACTGTTTGTTTTTATGTGAGAGATAATGATGACAAAAAGGGCCTTCTATCAATCATACCAAAGCTGCTTAAATCATGTTACCTGCTCTCCCTCTTTGTGATTTATTATATACTGTAATGGGTATCTGTCAATATCCCTTCTTTATTTTAAGAAGAAAAAAAAGACATGAGTATGTATAAAAACCCTTAAATCACCATTCCTGACTTGGGTTTTTCCAGTTTTCTGTTCTTGATGAGTTGTTGAGTGTTAAAGTTTAGTTCTTGATTGAAACAATATTAGGGTTTTTGAGTGGCTGATAATTTGTATAAAAAATAATTTAAAAAATAATGGGGAATGTTAGTGGCAGAGAAGAAAAGAGTAAGCAGTTTGATCAGGAGGATTACTACATGGAATATGGGCATACCCAGGCGCAAGTTAACAGCAGCAGCTATCCTGCGCATATGGTTCAACATCCTAAGGTAAGTTAAGCTTGTATATATGTTAGCATAATTTAAGATTTAAGGTCTATCATCTATGGGTATACTGTTTTAAGGTTATTTTATTCTTGCAAAATTGGATCTTTTATGGGGTAGAATGTTAATCAGAAAGATCCAATATATTTGCTAGAACTTCAAATAAGAAGATTATTAGCATTGATAATTCTTCAAGGGAAAAATAAAAATTTGATAAAACCACTACAACATGCAAGGATAATGATTCAAGGCAAAAAAGAAAAAAAAAAGTCTTTCTAAAAGTGTTTATTCTTACAACTATGGTATTTTCTAAGAACATTTTTCAAGAGTAAATTCTACTAGCAAATTGCAACAACAAGTGAAGTAGGATGGTCCAAGTAGTTAATAACTCTTACTTTTTGTGGCTCAATGTTGCCTTGATTCTGTTTGACAATCCGCACTTACTTATAAAATCTGGGAATACATATGCAATGTGTGCTAAAATCACTGTTTTACACCACACATTCATACAATAAAATATACTCCGTATCTCATATATGATATATCAATCTTTTCAGGCCCCTGCTTCTCCTTCACAATATCCTAATCTAACTATGCATACTCAAAGAGACGGATTCAGTGACACATCAATGCAATATAGATCTTTAAATCAAGAAAAGAGCATACCGGCAGTGATCAGTTGGATTCACGGTGGCACACACGTTGCCATCGAGGGATCATGGGATAACTGGACGACAAGGTTCATATAGCATTTCTACCTTATAGTTCTGTTAGAGGTGGCGGTTTGACCCTTTTAGTAATTAATGGGCCGATACGGGTTGTGTTTTTATCTCTATCGTGTGGATATAAAAGAAGTTTGCTAAAAAGGAAACGGGTCAAGTTGAACAGGTTGAAAGTCCATGTTTAATGCATGGGTTTCTTATTTATATTTTTCTGATTGGCACTCTATAAATTTGTAAATGCATTAAAGATTTTGGTCCAAAGTGTTTTAGGCCAACCCAACCCATAGAAAGTACCTATTTTGAGCCGCCAGACCTACCCATCTAGCCACCTCTAGTTCATGTGCCTTCTTAATCATTATTCTTAAACTTTGTGTTTCATCAGGGAGTTATTAGAGGGTTCGGGCCGTGATTTCTCTATCATTAAAGTGCTAAATGTTGGTGTTTACCATTATCGTTTTGTTGTTGACGGGCAGTGGACTTTTGCCCCTGAATTACCATACGAGTGTGATAATGTGGGGAATGAATTCAACATTCTGGAATTGAAGGTATGCTACATTAGTCATTAGTTACACTAGTATTGTCCTGTTTCTCTGTTTTTATTTATGCAGAATTTAATGTGATATCTTAATGTTTCGGATCAAATGCTCTGTGTGTGACAGGATTCTGCATCTTACACTTTGGGTTTCTATATTTTTATGTACCTTTAAAGGTGGACAGATAGGCAGGCCAAGTGGGTTGGGTAACCGGTCAAAACAAGTTCTGTTGGAAATGGGCTAGTTTTAATATATGTCAAAAGTTGAAACGGGTCGGGTTGGTTTGACGCACAAACACTTTTTTGTCAATTAAAAGTACCTACAAAAGCAATGCATTAAGTATAATTACTAAAGCAATAATTTTATAATAATAACAGAAATCTTAGAAGAAAAACAGTTAAAAGGCTGTATGCATTGACAAATGAACTCTGGCCCAATTTCAACAAGTTCATCTAGCTAGATTCTTTTTTTAGCCCATATGATTAGAACAAACCCCAAATCAACCTACTCATAAGTACATGAATCCAACTTGTCACTTTTTAGTTTTTTTATTTCATATAGCTAGGTTAGAAAATTTGGTGAAAGTTAAGTGTAGAAGAAGGGTATGCAAATCAAATTTAAACGGTGTTAAAGTCATTCTAATTATTATGTACTATTGTAGTTCTATCATATGTGACCCTTTCGAATTCCAAGTCCAATACATTTTCATTTTCGGGCCCCATTGATAGAAATATGTGATTGGCGGTCCATTTCATTTATCACAAGATGATTAAAAACTATACCCACCAAAAATCTAAAGTTAAACACACTAGATTTGGTTTATTTGAAAATATTTCAACTTTTGATATTCAGGATTATTACCCTGAAAATGTGGACAGAGATCAAGAACCCGAACGTCCTTCTTCCCCGATATCAAGCTACACCAATGCACCATTCACATTAGAAGATTTTGGAGAGAAATTTCCCGAATTGCCACCGTTACTACAACAATTACCTCTAAATCAACGATCTTCCTCCAAGAACTGCCAACAGGATTTTCAGAAGCCTTTATCGGCCAATTTGAACCATTTGTACATACAAAGAGACATTAACAATCAACCTGTTGTTGCTTTGAGTTCATCCCAGCGATATCGCACCAAATTCGTGACAACAGTGCTTTACAAGCCATTCAAGAAAGTTAGAAAGTAAAACATTCTTTTACTTGTTTTTTGTTTTTGTTTTTGTTTTTTTTTTTTTTTTTTTGACTTTTCAGATCAGAAATTGCATTTTGAACCAATTGAGCTTATAGTTTAACAGAAAGTTAGGATCTTGATTTATAAGGATTTTGAATGTCATTTACATGCATTCTGCTTTTTTGGCTTGGTTCAAGCCAGGGTTTTTGCTTCTTTTACAAACTTGATATGATATGATATGATATGATATGGTTTTAATTCTTATATTTATTTTGTTTGTGACTTTTGATTGGGTTTAATGTGATAATTAGTAGTCCAGTTTTTGGGCCATTGCTGTTGTCTGAAATGTGTTCTTCTCAAATACATATTGAAATAGTGATACCAATATCATCATAGAGATTAAAGAAACAAACATTCATCTATATACAAACATAACTACAATACAACTCAAAAAATACAATCACAATTACACAAACTTATGTATTGTTAAAACTATTTTTAATCATTAGGCCAAAGTGAATTATAAAAGTTTACAATGGTTGTACATTAAAAAGAAACTGTTGCATTTATTTTGGGTGACGGTAAACGACCATAACCCCAACATGATTCAAATTTCATTCTCTCTCTCATGTTAACGATAAATTCCGCACATCTCATGTTCAATTCCTCTGTTTCCCCTGTTTCTTAATCTCGAGTTTGTATGACACGAGCCGCATACTCACCATGATCTATTTCGTTTTCATTTAGTTTTTCCATGATGGCTGTAGGCTCGTATGTGATCACTGATTGATTTTGGACAGTTTGGAAGATTATATGAAAACTGTCAGAAAACTCGAAATGTGACTTTATCCACCATGGATGCTTAATTCAACTTTTTTCTAAAGCCAACTTAATTTAACTATAATTTAACAAACATCAATTCTCGAGTACATACATACATAACAAAAGGATTGTAATCTTCATAACTTACATCAACAATATGTGATGACATGCTGCAAAACTATTTAAACTTCTAAGAGTGAAAAGATCCAGCACCACCACACAAGCCTAGTTTCTGTTACAGATGCTATGTACACAAAATGGCAAATGGAAAAACTTTGCATGTAGAGATGTTAGCTGATGGCTAATGCCCACAAAATGAATCTGCCATATCTTCCATTCCTCCTTCAGGATTCACAATAACACCAGCATCATCTGTTGAAGAAAGAACAAAGACATGTTTCGTTCATCAGCTTTTTGGAAAGCATATTCAAGCTAGAGAGCTTTTGATCAAAAATTGAAAATGGTACTATCGTCGTCAACATTCATTACAGTCAATGCCAACCATTAAACTACAAGGAAAAAGCTTCATACATAAAGAGAAAATTATGTTTACCTTTGGAACTCGTGAACGTTCTCTGATTTAAAGTTTTGGAGTTTGAGAAAGCTTGGACGATAATTCATTGCATCCATGAAGTAATCTGAAAATTCCGTCTCCTCGATTGTCTCCCTGTCTGGATGATATACCAACAGTTTCTCTAGACCATAAACCATCAAAATACTTCCATCTTTTAACCTCCCCACAGGGAAACACGGCGTCTCAAATGACCAGCGTAGAATAGCGCTAATACTTTCCTTGACCGACACTTCCTTTTGCCAAGAATTCTTGATCCCATATTCCTTCATCACCCAAATCGAAACATCAAAGGAACTACAACAAGAATAACATAAACAATCCTTTAAAACTCCCAATTTTTTGTCAAACTCGACATTTTCTTCTATGCTTTCCGGAGGAGAAGGAAATATTTGAAATGTCTCCTTATCTAAATCAAACGCGTAAATCCTCTCAAGGGAATCCTCAAAGTCACAAATAGTCCAATGAAGATGGTTATTCAAGAACGCTCTGCTAGATTCATTGACAGAATAAGTAACATGACCAAGACTTCTCCATTGTCCAGTGCCAAGAGTATAAATCTCAGCTTCAACAGGCAGATGTATGGGCACGTCAATATCTTGGAAAATTTGTATGACTTTATATTCCCCAGTCAACGAATTGATTCCAAACCCATAACATGTTATAGCATAATTTTTTGCATAGTATTGTGGCTTAGGAAGGATCATATACTCTCGAGTGATTGGATTACATATGTAAGTTATCTCAGTTCTCCAGCCATGATTTAACAAACATATCAAACCATTAACTGACCCCACTGCAAAGAGTCGAAAGTATTGAAAAGCGGGTGCAAGGTTAAGATCAAGACTCATGATTGGGTCATGGTGTAAATGATTGCGCCCAAGTTCGTGTTGGATCTCCACCAACCTCAAGAATTTTGGTTTGACTATAGGGTTCATAGTATATTCATCATCGGGTTCAGAGTACTGAAGAAGCATGATACTTTCAGGTGAATTGGTGAGATGAAAATTGATAAAATGAGAGCTACGGATAAGATTCAGCCACTCGTTGCATACGCATTTGCAGTGAATGATTGTCTTGACAGGAAGTCTAACAAGAATCTCAAGGATATCATCAGCTGATAAGTCTTGTATGGATGTATTGCGACTACTCATGCTTGTGTCACCACGGGTTGATTTCATTAAGGGGCGTCTAGTTACATAAAAGTTCCCCTCGTTTTCCATTTATGTTTTTCTTGAGAATCAGAAGTGTTTTGTGTCTCTAGAAAACTAATGACAATTTAGAAACCGGGTTCAAATGTAAAACATGTTAGTCTTCATTTTCCATAAATCTTAGTTGTCATATTTGTAACTATATAATGAGAATTGTGGATTTTTGTTTGCTAAGAGAATTTTTTCGAAAACACGAACACGTTTACTGCAACTAAACTACAGTAAATCTTAGGGTTCTTGAATTTTGTGGTATAAAGTATATACTTGTAGACGCAGATTTATAGGGCTCATGTTATGAGACCAAAATAAGATATCTAAAGCATATAAATAATATGATATGAAAAGGCAATTTATACAGGACATGCAAGATGACATAACAGTACACTACAGAAACACCATTGAACAAGCACTCAGACCTAAATTTAGAAAATAAAAACAAAACAAAAATGAAGGTTAAAACACGATAAAGTGGAAATCGACATATCTGGGAGGAGAAGGAAGGCTGTCAGTATTTGTTGGTAGTCGGCGGTGGAGAGGCCAGGTTATGTTCAAGGCGGTGAAGGACGGGAACCGGAGGTCGAGGGGGGTGTTAAAGACATTACAGGTTTTATTTTATTGCTTTTAGTATCAATATCAACGGGGTGTTTGGGGAGCTTACTGTTTACTTTGTACTTAATTTGTTTATTTCTTATAAACAAATAAATTTAAAAAATATCTAATTTATATTAAGCTTATAAAAACATTCTTTAAGTAAATAAGTTAACCAAATAAGTTTATTAGTTTATTGCAAATAATAAGTTCAAAGAGAGAGAGGCTTCAAATGGGAAAAAAATATAGGCAAATCAGATTTGGTGCATTTTACATTTTGACTACATTTTAATAATACTATATTTTACACTCATAAAATTTAACTGTATTTTAACTAAACTTCATTTTATCTTTACAAATTTGTCATAAAATACAACAAATCAAGTGTGTCCTTCATTTCTCTCATTTGAGGTCTTCCCATGTGATCCTTATTCTAAGTAAAATATTCTCAAATAAGTTTATTAAAACTTGTCGAATGTACTTCTTAACAAGTAAGTATTGTGAGTTTCATGCAAGTGAAACATGCATGATACTTTAGTTATTCTTAGATACAATGGATATATACTAATGAGGGTTTCTTATAGAATCTTGTGTTCATCTCTAAAACACATGAACTCTTCCCGATTCGAAATTCTGAAGTCTAAGAAAGGTAGGACGATAAGCCATTCCACTTAAGTAGCGGTCGAAGATCTTTGTATCTTCCATAGTTTTTGTTTTGGGGCAATATACCATAAGTTGATCCTCCCAATAAACTATCAAAAATGTTCCATCTTTTAAACCTTCCAAGAGATGCATGGGTTCCCACATCACCCAATCTAAATCAGGGCTAATACTTTCTTTAATCACCACCTCTCTATGCCAAGATTTCTTGATCCCGTATTCCTTCATCACCCAAATTGTGAATTGAGAATCGAATGTATCAGATTGGCTTAAACAACCTTTTAAGACTCCCAAACTTTGAAAATGCATTTGACTTCCTTCTATAGTTTCAATAGGAGGAGACGGGAATAACTTAAATGTCTCGTTATCAAAATCAAAAGCACAAAGTTTTTCAGGAAAATCCTGGTCAATAACGGTCCAATGAGCATGACCGTTTAAAAAAGGCCCCCCATATCCATTACGCCAATAAGGGCATTGTCCAAGACTTCTCCATTGGCCTGTTCCAAGAGTGTAAACCTCTGATTGTAATAAACTTGGCCAATATCCTGAAGTTTGATCTGGCGGTATACACCCTTGAAACGTCTGTACCACTTTGTATCCTTTTGTCTGTAAACCGACTCCAAAACCATACGCAATTATAGCATAACCTTGTCTATAGTATTGTTGTCTTGGTAGGATCATGTATTCTCTAATGAGTGGATTGCATATGTAAGTGTTATCGGATCCAGAACCGTTCTGCCATAAGCAGATCCAGCCATTGATTGAGCCCACTGGAAGTAGTTGCGAATCACGGAGAATGGGTGCAAGATTAAGATTAAAGCTCATGACTGGATCGTGATGTAAACGGTGATAATCAGGTTCATCTTCCATCTCTACCCACTTCAAGATACCAGCTGTATGGTAGCCGGTCATAAGGCTCTCAGAGTTATGATGAAGCATGAGGCCTGCAGGTGATCTTGAGAGGTGAAGATTGGCAAAATATGAGCTTAAAAGTAGATTCTCCCTATTTTTGTATACACACTTGCAGTGGATAATTGTTTTGACAGGAAGTCTTGACAGAATATCAACCATGATGTTTGGTGGTAAGTCCTCTATAGATGGATTGAGAGAAGACATAATCTTGTGGTTAATATGGCTAGATTTTGGTAGTGTGCGGTGGTTCTTTTGGATGTGTATATATATATTTGTGGTGTATGAATGTATTATAATATGTAGAGCACACAAAAGTCTATTACCAGGATTGAAATCAAATACTTTTAAAAATACTTGCATGAACTTGACATGAAGACCCAATAAGGTATGTGGGTTGGATCAGAAAGTCTTTGGGTTGAACTTATGGGTTATGAGACCCAATAGATATCCAAAACCCATAAAAGAAACAAAAGTTTCATTTAAAGCTTCTATTTTTTCATATGTACACATTTGGTCCCTTATTTTTTTAGCAAAACCTTTTGATGTGCTATTAGCTGTAAATATTTAGTAAAAAAAAAAAGTATCATTTTGTTTCAACATGATGGATTAGAACCTTTTACTGTAGTAGGATTGAGTAGTCTTCTTCACCAAAAGATAGATATCTAGTTCAGATTCCAATTCCAATTCCCAATTGAAATGGAGTTAAATATTTGTCTTTAAATCCTTGGTTTCTTTGTTTACCTTTTTGTCTCTTGTTTTGTTCTTTTTGTTTACTTCGCAACTCTTTAGTGTTTACAATTATTTTTAATAATCTTTATTATGTTCTTAGTCATCTCTGACTTTTTTTTTTTTTTTACATTGTTTTTTTCTATTTTGGGATTTTATATGAAAACTACGTTGCATACCATCTTTATCCTTTCGAATCTTAAAAATTGACCCTATCATCCTTACAAACAACCTTATGTTATGTTCATCGTTACAGTTTAGAACGAATTCTGGTCTAAATGGTTTGACCGATTCGTTATAAGTTTAGTTCTCATTTAGAACCAATTTAGTCCCAAACCAAATATATGAACGGAATATATATATCATTCGAATTTGACCCGAAGGATTTTGTTCAAGTATGGAAGATGAAGAAACGTTTAGATCACGACTCAAAGAAAGACTCTTCAAGCAATCAGTATAGTTTAAGAACAAAAGCAATTTCCTTTATGACACAATTAAATTTCTTAAGATGTACTGTAAAAAACTTTAAAAATAAAAGTGTGCAGATATAGAAGGGAATTTGAGAATTTGTCCCATGGGATATTGTAGGGCCCAAAATCTAAGCACTTGTGAAGTGAAAGGAACTTGACTATAGTCATTTGGTTTTCTTTTAGTTTGGTTGGATCTTAGCCAACATTATGCTCTTATTGAATATAAGAACTTCAAAAAAATTATATATTACCAACCATGTGATTTGGCCTGCTAAACTAAACTATATGACATAAAAAAAACATGTAAAGCAAGAAACCAATGTTTGTCTTTCATTGTATGGCTGTTTAGAATATATATATATATATATATATATATATATATATATATATATATATATATATATATATATATATATATATTCAAGAGATCGGGTGAGAACTAGATGCAAATACAAAATGCATCTAATGATCTCTAAGTATTTTGTTTGATATTAGATGCATTTTGTATTTTGCATCTAGTTTTCATTAATTGTTAGTTCTCACAGGATCCTTACCCTTTATATATATGTATACCTAATAATTTACATTCCAGTGTCGTTTGTGTGTGAACAAATTTCAACCCAACGGATGAATTTGGAAATAAACCATGAAAAACAACTACAAAAGACAAGTATTTCACCTTGCCGCGTAAACAGAGAAATTGACTATTTTCATATATGTTTTGTAGGTTTAAGTTTTAACAAATCACTTTCACCACTAAAGGAATAAAGTAAATTCTAGCTCTCTTACTTCTTCCGTCTGAATCAAAGATTTCATTTTAAAAATGCTTGCAATTTTGAGCTTTACAATGTAAACTCTTTTCACCTTAAAATCAATTATATGATCTTGCAACTGTCAAGTTATACATCCAATTCAATTATTATAAGTGTACAACAATAATGATATTTGTTAAAACACCCCTAAGCAATTATCACTGTTCTCTGACGCCCCCTTGGAATTTAGCATTTTGTCATTTTCCCCCTGTCCCATCGATAACCAAACTCTAATCATCCTCCCGTTACAAATAAATACCCTTCACTTCACTAGTACATGTTTCACATTTTACAAATTTCAACCATAATCCCCAAATATTGCAAATTCATAACCATTTTGCTACCCCTAGAAAAAAACGTATGTTTCTCATAAATGATCACATTGATATATTAACTGAAATATTGCAAAGGCTTGATGGGCGATCACTCGCCTTAGCAGCATGCGTGTGTCAACAATGGTGTTCCATAATTCGTAACGATTCATTATGGGAACATTTATGTTTTCAACAATTGTCACCGCCTTCGGTTGGAATTAGGTCGGTTGTTTTGGCCTTAGGTGGGTACAAGAGGATGTACATGCTATGTGTACGCCCCGTGATGAGTAGGCTAAAAAGGAAACGAATTAGTAATGAACACGAGTCGGATGTGGTTCGAAGAGTGTGGAACCGGCATGAAGTGGAACTATCATTGTCGTTGTTTTGTGTCGAGTATTATGAGAGATTGTTGTGTGGTGAGTCTCCGGCGAAATCGCTCAAGTTTTTATGCAAGGCAGTGAACGTTAGTATTTGAACATTTTGTAACAAAAGGTCATGAAAATTGGATTTTTGTTTCTAACATTCTATATTTTTTTTTTATCTCATTAGTCAATCCTAATAATTTTTGAGAAAAGTTAATTCAACATCCTGTAATAATTGTTAATTAATTGTATTGATGGTAGAATGATATCAGATTAGTTTCTAAAACTTTTATTTTGTCGTTTATCTATGGTAAAAGGTTGATTACCGGCGACTCATATCGACTCACTATCAACAAACATGACTTAAACCTTAAATATCTTCTAAAAATTTAAATGCAAATTCATACAATAACACGTACATATGATTTGGATGATTTTTTTATTTTTTTGTTTAAGTAACATAGTTTATAGTTTATAAACACCCTTAAAATAACTTGTTAAGTTTATAGATGTTATCTTTATGTATTGCTTGGAAGGAGAAAGTGAAAATACATCACTAGTCACTAGAAAATATCATAGGATAATGTATAACCCTTTGTAAAACAGATTTAACTATTCATGTTCGTTTAATTAATTTAGGTTCACCTATTCATTATACTATACAGAAATGTAAGATTTCCTGTGATTATGATTTTTTATTTTACAATTAAATAACAAATCATTTAAATAGGTTAGCTATTTTTAGGATTTTGTGAAATTCCATGAAATTTGACGTTCGATATTGCTTATTTTTTTGATTTCATAATTTGGAATAATGGAGTATAAGAATTGATAATGAAATATTTGACAACTTTATTATTATTGTATTATATTTTAAGTACATTATAATCTTTCATTGTCACTACTATTATCTTTGATCATAAATTATCACCACTTCCTTATATACGATGTTGGATGCATAAATATTTTCACTTGGAGAGCCACCAATTGAGTTTCAAAACATTGATTAGCCTAATAATTAAACCACTTCTCAAGTATACTTGTATAAGTTAAAACCCGGCTAAGGATATACGCCTAACTTTCTGATTTTCTGGATTTTTTTCATTACAAAAAAATTGAGTTTTTTTACGTAATTTTTATTTTTATTTTTGGTCAAATTATATTATATATATAGATATATATTGCTATTTTAGGTACGCATATATAATTAGGATGACAAAAAACTAAGTTTTTTTGTATTACATTTTAATTTGTAGTCACCAATAGACGCAAACCGCTAGCAAATTGCAAGTTTCTTTACATTTCAGTGTTTACTTAATTATATACAAATTCTTGTAATAATTACTAGTAATTGTAATTAAAAAAGTTTTTGGTTAGTATTAAAATTGTAGTCACCAATAGACGCAAACCGCTAGCAAAAAACAGAGCATATTGCCTGGAAAGTGACACGATTTCTCTTTTATTATCAGAAAAGATATTATTAAAAAAGGATGAATATTAACATCCGATTACATTCTACAATCTCTTCTCCAATCAATCAATTAAATATAATACATACAATTTTTTATAAAAGCATGTATGAAGTTCGGTAAGCAGATTTATCGACTGAAAAAAACGACAACCGGCCAGTAAAACTTCATTCATAAATTAAATATAGCTGCAGCCGATTTGGCAATCAAGAGAAAGATATTAATCAACCTCCCCCTTGGTACAATGCAGCTAAATTAACTAATTATTTTGTTTTGAGGAAAGAGATATGAAGCAAAAGGGAATTAACGTACAGCTATTTTAGATATAAAGATTGTGTTCTGATACTGAAACCCTAGTTTGTAGAGACTGTTTTTATAGACTTTTTTCCTTATCGGGCCTTTGTGGGCTTTTATTGTTTGTGATAATACATTAGTCCATTTGAATCTGGGCTATTTGGTCTGTAAACCCTTTTATTAATGAGTAAATTACATTGCCCCTGTTTACCCTACGTTACAGACCCGTCCTCGAGGACGGGTCTGGTATTATACGGGTTCAGTCTCTTGATCTGAAAATCTATATCACTGTCAGTCCTTATTCTTAAAGAGTGTTAAAAAACACCGTTATCTCACAACACGTGAGACGCACGTGATGGCAAAATTGACTCATAGGATAAACCACAGGGACGGGCAATGTAATTTACTCAAAGGCAGGGGAAAGGAGAAGTCAATTTTGTCCTCACGTGCGTTGCACGTGTTGTGAGATAACGGGGTTTTTTTAACACTCGTTAAGAGTAGGGACCGGCAGCGATACAGATTTTCGGGTCAAGGGACTGGACCCGTACAATACCCGACCCGGGGACGGGGTCTGTAACATAGAGTAAACTACAGGGACGGGCAATGTAATTTACTCTATTAATTTAGGTTTGGTTATTGGTTGATTTATAAATTAATTCAACAACATTTATTGCTTTGAGTATTTTTTTGATCGGAGTTTTTGAATTACAAAAATGCTATGTATATTAATATATATGGAGTATGTATAGAAATCACGTAGCATTGCGTATTACTTTTCATTAAGTTACGTATCTAAACTTTAAAAAGAATGTAGATTTCATCTAGAGGTTATTTGAAAGTTAACTTGTTTATATAATCGCTTGATTATTAAATAAATAAAATCTCAAAATCTTTTTTCTGGGTCTATCATATGATTCGGTATAATATGGAGTTATAATCTCGCAAGTATTTAATTATAAAAATGTTTGGTGCCAAAAATTCGTGTACATATTTATGCAAGCATTTACATGTGTATTTCTATGTTATATACGCAAAGACGGAACCGAAGCTAAAATTTGGTATCCAAAACAATAATCATTTACTTTTTATAAAAACGTTACGAATGTATTTTATAAAATGATCAACCTTTCGAATTATTAGAAACAAAATACAATTTAAACATCTTATTATTCATGTATTAGTTTTTTTCTTAACATACTAGTAAAATGTAGAAATAATGCATTTTAAATGAAGGTTGAAAGAGAGCTATTATTCAATTTGTAGTTTCATTGTTCAATAATATAAATTTTTTGGTCTATGTTTATAACTAACAAATTTATTATACAGTAATCTTTTAAAAAACCAGTAAATTTTAGAAATAATAACCAATCATATTATAGTTACTGTTAAAATCTCACACTATTATTTAATTCACTAATTTTGTGTGTAAAAGCTTAGAAAATGTTCGATATTTTATTCTAAATGTTACTTTTAATAAAGGTAAATATTTTTATTTTTGTAAGATAAAAGTAAAAATTAAATGCTAACCGTAGCTCTTGTCATCATTACCCAACATTTTCATAACAATTTAATGATTATTATATTTTTTTTTTATAAAAGTAACCACACTTGAAAACCCATTGGATCTATAACAATTAAAACAATGTATAATTCACGTATTTTACATTACAACAATTTTATTTTCTATTTTAAACAGTGTAACTAATCGGTGTCTTGTCGGAATATTCAATTCTTCCCGCCGACCGCCGGAATTTGCACAATTTGCTTTTATTTTACTTTTTTTTATGCGTTCTTAATTAATTATCAAATCTACCCAATACCCTAATATTTATTTTTAGTATAAATAAATAATTAATTAATTACTCCGTATATTTATTATATACGTATTTATTTAAAGGTTAAGTTTTTATATTTTTATTTTTCACTTTTCCTAAAATTTTACAAAAAGTTAAGCTCCTTCCGTTTGATCGTAGATCTGAAGCTAACCTTCTCAAATTCGTTAATTGATTTTAGATCTTGTTGCTGTTCAGCTGCAATTTCATGCAGATTTAAGTAAGTTTTACTTCAATTTTATGTTTATACACCGTATATGTAATGTATAGATACATATTAAATACTTTTTTAGGGTTTTCGTAGTTTTATAAATTTTACATTTTTTAGCTGATCGGAGCTTAGATCTTTCTGTTCTGTTGATTATATTGTTTGATTTATCTAAGGTTTTGTAATTTGAGCTGTTTCTGTTATCAATTTGACTTATTATTGAAATCTTGTTGACCTAATCGTATTACTTTTGGGGGTTTTGTAATTAGGGTTTCTTTAGCTTGTTGTGATCTAAGATTTAATAATCATGAGCTTAATTTGGTAGTTTTTGGCTAAAGTAATGACTGATTATTGAAGTTGTTATTGCTTTCTTTGCAAAATGTGTTATGCAAGATCTTGTGTGTTCTTAAGTGGTTATATGTTTTTTTTCTTTTTTTTTCTTTGCAGGACGAAACGTTTTAAATGGATTCAAACATAGAAGAAGCTCTTAGAGCAAAAGAGAATGCGGAGAAGTTATTTGGAATGCGAGATTTTTTAGGGGCAAAGCAGTTTGCTTTGAGGGCTCAAGCATTGTGTCCTCAACTGGAGGGTGTTTCGCAAATGGTGGCTACATTTGAAATATACGCAGCTACAGCAACAAATATGAACCGGGAAGTTGATTTTTATTCAGTTCTTGGATTGGATCCATCAGCAGAAAAATCAATGCTGAAAAGACGTTACAAAAAGATGGCGGTACTTCTTCACCCTGATAAAAACAAAACCGTTGGAGCTGATGAGGCATTTAAGCTTGTCTCTGAAGCATGGGCTGTGTTATCTGATAATGTGAAAAGAAGCTTGTATGATGCCAAAAGGAATAAACACATATCGGTTGGTGGTTATGGTACTTCTGGTGTTTCCGGCTCAGAGAGTTCTTCAAGACTCGACACTTTTTGGACTGTGTGCACCTCGTGTCGTGTTCAGTATGAGTATCTTAGAAAATACGTGAATAAGAAGCTTTCGTGCAAGAATTGTCGAGGGGTTTTTCAAGCGATTGAAACAGGAGCAGCTCCAGTGACTTATGCTCCGTGGTCGTATACGTCTGAGAATGGATATGCTAACCACACATATAATGCAGGTACCACCTATGTACAAAGCTCATCAATGTGTTTTACAGGTGATGGGTCTTCAGTTATTCATCCTTCGCAAGGATATGAGTACGCAGGAACGGTAGCGTTTCAGTGGAATACTTATCCTGGTTCTTCTCATATGGATCCTAATGGTGTACCTTCTAAATCATCTAACATCCGTAGATCTAAAGCTAACGGTAGGCACCAGACAAGATTGAACACGGCCCCCGGTGATACCCCGGCTCCTAGGATGGGCAGGCCTCCTAAGAAAAGAAAGATGGAAAATGGGGAAATGGGTGTTAGAATTGAATCAGATTCAGTAGTAAATAATGTAAATGGTGGAAATGACATTCCAACCAGACAGTACTACTCGGTTGTTCCTGCTTTTGATGCCAGAAAGTTGTTAATTGACAAAGCTAGATCGGTAATTCGTTGCAAGTTAAAAGAAATGAAACTAGCTCCCACTTTGAAGGCTGAAAAGACTCAAAAGACGCTCAAGAAAAGTAGTTCAATGGCAATAACGGTCCCTGACCCTGATTTCCATGATTTTGACACGGATAGGTCTGAGGAAGTCTTCAAGCCACAACAAGTATGGGCTATATATGATGAAGAAGACGGGATGCCGCGCCTTTATTGTCTGGTTCGCCAGGTCATCTCTGTGAAACCGTTTCAGCTTCATATCAGTTACTTAAACTCAAAACCTGACACCGAATTTGGAATCAATAAATCATGTGGAAGTTTTAAGGTTTCTCATTCCGACTTTGTTGACCAAGTCAACATCTTTTCCCATCTTTTGGGCCGAGAGAAAGCTGGCAAAGTTTCGTGTGTTAATATATACCCAAAAAGAGGTGACATTTGGGCTGTTTATAGGAACTGGTCAGAAAATTGGAGTAAGAAAACTTCGAAAAAAGTTAGGCGACAATATGAAATGGTGGAGATTCTTGATGATTATTCTGAAAAACATGGAGTGTCCGTGACACCTTTGGTCAAATTAGAAGGGTATAAGACTGTGTATCAAAGAAACGCTAACAAGAGCGCTGTTCGATTAATTCCCAGAAAAGAAATGGTTCGATTTTCACACCAGGTTCCATCTTGCTTGCTAAAAGGTCAAGCCTTGAACTTGCCAGATGGATGTTGGGATCTTGACCCTGCTGCTACACCAGAACAACTTCTTCAGGCATATGCTGATGAAGATGAAAAGAAGGTTGAAGCTACAAGTAGGGAAGAAGGGCATTTTAGTCATCTATTTTGACAAGTGTGTGAGATTGCTAGTGTATAGATCCAAACACAATTGGTGAGAAATTTAGGTAGCTGGAACCAGAAGGGATCCTAAGGTGATCCTGGCGGCTGGAAGTCAAATTCCCTTTTAATATGGCTCAAATGTTGGTTGAGAAACATGTACTAATTACTTCTTATGAACTAATTACCTTTGAGATGTACTAATTACTTTTATACCCCTAATGCATTAACGGGCTGTACTCTCAAGTATTCAAATTGCAGGAAGGAGTGAAAGTAGTCTTCCGTTTTAGTGATTTATTGATGTTATACACGTTTATCGAGTGATTGTAGTCGAGCTTGAGTAATTCGACACTCGAAATTTGTTGTTGGGTTGTACTCTTAAATTTCACAATCTAGAATGGGTAGGCATTACTATTTGATAGGAGAATACTCATACTCGGTTGAGAGTTGCCTTAGATTACTTATCTTTATTAATATTTCAAAGAGTGTTTTAACTATATATATCTTCATATATTTCACTTTGCTTTGTATCATATCTAGTAGTTTATGTTTACATATTCTTAATTTGCTCAAAACCATACATTCTTATACATTACATGATTACAATCATTCGTATTCTCACTTATGACTAATTTGGACAGTGTATCGAAGGTATATAGTTGCATATTTGTGAAAGGGATGGATTGAGCACGCAGTATATAGTTACCTTTCCGTTCATACAGTTGCATTGCTTGCTTCTCCTGTATTTCTACTTACCTTGGGTTTATATAACAGTTATAATGTATGTGTTTTCTGGTTAAAAATGTGATATTGCAACTTCAAGTTGTGATAAAAGTGATTATGACTCTAATTGAAGAATGCAAATATTCATATCATGTTCAAAATATTGTGTTTACGAGTAATCAATTTGGTAGCGTCAAGATAATTTGGAGAAGGGAATGTACGTCCAAACGATCTCTAGTGTTATCAAAGATGGTCGGATTATGATTATAAATGTGGTAATAACCACTTTAAAGTTTAAAACGCACATCCAAACAACTCTCAAATCAGGAGCAATTTTATCAGCATGCGTATGTAGATGGCAATCATGCATCCATAGTTCTATATGAAAGAATCAACATATAGTTGGTGTGTAGAAAAGAAATCCAAAAATCGCAATGTAATTGAACGTTCTACTTTCTAAAACGCGAAGACAAGTGTTGGTTTGGCTTTTACCTCGAATGACATATTCTACTTGTTAATTATGGCTTTGATTCTTTTTGGTGCGATGTTGATCGTTGTGCGTTGCAATGATTCAATAATCTACCTGACACATTTAGACGATACTCTTTTTCTTTTATTTTTGTTTTTATTTTGCGGAAAGTGCTGCTATCTAAAATAATAATTCAAATAAGGACCCATGCTCAAGGAAATTTCCAATATTGCAATGATTCTGAACCAAAAAGGAGAACCTTAAATTCCCAATTTAAACTAACAATGAAACCCTAAAGAAATTTTTAGCTCATTTTTTCCATTGATCAAAATCCAAGACTCAAAACTCCTTCTGGTGAGGTAAGTAGTAACTCTACATATATGAATGTTTTTCCCTTTTAGACTGCTAAATATAGGAAAAGTAATAGGACCACTCCTTGAAGGACTGCACGCATTATTCTAGAGAACTGGTTTCGAATGGCTTAACTCATTTCTGAGAACCGGATTCAACCGGCTCAACTATCTCTGCTTCAAGCGTTTGCTGGGGATCGGCCACTACCTCAGCCTCTTGCGTCTGTGAGCTGTGCATGTCGAAAATTGGTTGTTGAGTCGCCCATTTGTTTGACAATGCCATGCTCATCATCTCGTATATCTTCCCACCGAGTTGTGATGGACTTTCAGGCTGCATCAAATCAAGCCATAACTGACTATTTATAATGATCTAGTACTTTGTTAATCTAAAAGTCTAAAACATCATCAGCTGTCACTGACCAACCCTTCCAATTTCAAAATACTCGTCAAAACTCAAAAATAACATCAAAAAAAAAATAGGCGAGTAAAAGTTTATGGTTACAAAAACCAGATTCTTAGAGTAACAGTGTGATTACTCTGAATCGAGCAATTTAAGAGGTTCTAAGAATTTGAATACACTTTATGTGAAGGTTATCTTGTTTGATCTATTTTGACATGTTTCCACTATAGCTTCTAATTTATCTGTTTGGTTCATTACCGATTAGAACACAACCCCGTTATACCTATTCTCAAATAAATGGGGCTGAAATTTCCAACTCTAGGTCCTACCATAATTTTGCAGTGTAATACGAAATACGATTTTTTGTAATATGTTTTCGATCAGAGACCAGATGGATACTACTAACATTCATCAAGACTTATTTTAACGTGCGACAAAATTGTAATGTAATATAGATCACTTACCGTGAAACCACTAGAAATCAATGCAGTGTCATACAGAAGATCAATAGCTCTCAAGGCTTCTTCATCATCACTGTTGCTCCTGCAAGCAGCCTGCATCATGCATGTACGGAATGAAAGATATTAGAGAGTTGTAACCACACTCCTAGCCGAAGTAGATTTGTTTATTGAAAGAGAAACGTACACTCAATGTATGAATAATTGGATGTTCAGGGTTTATCTCAAACACTCTCCTGCTTCTCATGAAATCCAGGCTAGAAGAGTCACCAACGGTCTGCGCCTTCATCAGCCTGAGGGTTTACAAAAACAAAATCTTGATTAAGATAACAAAACCACAGATCTCATGCAGCTAATGTGAAGCTTGTTTTTACCTCTCCATGTTCGCAGACCAACCGAATTTCCCAGATACGAGAACACAAGGAGATGTTTTTAGACGATTTGAAACTTGGACACTGGCAACCTTATCACCCAATCGTTTCTTCATCCAGTCGCAAACATGTCCAAATTCCTGCTTCATCTCTTTTTCCTTCTCCTCGTTCTTGTCACCTAAATATTTGAAAGGAAGAAAAGTAAAATTCATAGCAGACCAGAACAATAAAAGACAACTATCAAATGATAACAGAATATTGCTTAATGTTAAAAGCAATACAATATTTTAGCCACACTTGTATACTCAAAACTAATTGATTACGGAATGAACTTATTAAGTGTATCTACTCAGTTTTTTTTTTCTGTGATAATTAAGGAACTACAAAAAAATAGGAATTATTACTTATACAACGACAAGGAAAGAGCTATAGGCTGGCAAACCATTTAGAAAGCAATACCCAACAAGCTAGTAAAAACTTCATTTGGAAAATGGAACTAGGCATGGACAGAGTATTGTGTTTTGGTTTTCAGGTGTGAGGACTAACCCATATCCAAGTCTTCCTTGCTAATGTCAACAAAGTTCTTTTCCTTATACGATTTGAGATTTGTGACAGCAACTTCATCAATGGGATCAACAAGGAAGAGTACCTGCAGAAAAGCCCACAAATGTTTAAGTAGCAGTCCCCATTAGACAACATAAATAGAAATGGAAAGTTGTAGCCACATATACCAACAACCGAGTTTACTTACTTCGAGATCCTTCTCATATAGTCTCTCCAAGAAAGGAGTGTTCTTTGCACTTGTAACACTATCAGCAGCAATGTAATAGATATCCTTTTGGTCAGGTTTCATGTTTTCAACATATTCATCCAAGCTAATCATCTCTTCTTCACTCTGTGAAGAGAAAAACCGTAGCAATGGGGCAAGACGCTTGTGATTTTCACGATCTTCAATGCATCCCAACTTCAAATGCTTCCCAAAGTTCTCCCAGAATTTCTCATAGTCCTAAAAAGGGATAGGAGGTCAGCAGGTAAAAAATGAACAAAATAATTCCTCCCTTATAGGTGAATGAAAATCATATGAACAACATCAATTACAATGAATGTTATTGACAACTGAAGAGTAGCTTACCTCTCGGTTCTCACTCATGGATATGCCAAGAATCATGTCGAATGCCTTCCGCACCAAGCGTTTCCTCATTATCCGAACCTTTCAGATGTAAAATTTAGAAATCTTATTCACTTTATATTCAAACAATTCGTGAGATGATCAAGATAAATGTCAGATTTTACTTACAACGCGGCTTTCTTGAAGAATTTCACGTGATACATTCAAGGGAAGATCGTTAGAGTCGACAACACCTTTCACAAAGCTTAGGTATCGTGGGAACTACACCAAATATAGAATACAATAAAAAAAAGTTAAACAACCATTTCAAAATTTCTCTGACAGAAAACATAAAGATTGAATTTACCAGTTCTCCATCGAAATCGTCAGAAATGAAGACACGTTTAACATAGAGCCTTATATTCTTGGTTTTTGGATTAACAATGTCTTCCTTCCCCATTGGAGTAATTGCAGGCACATAGAGAATTGATCGGAACTCGACCTCTCCCTGCAAAATGATGAAATTGTCAACCCTCAAAATATTATTTCTGATGCAAGCACAACACAATATATGAATTATATGTGAACAGCCACATTTCCCCAGCACAGTGAGTTGGCAGGCAGATGGGCACTTTGCATCAATTCAACAAATAATAAGGTTCTACCTTCATTTCTCAGTCAGGTGGGACTCACAGTTAAACTGTTCATGCTCAGATCATAAAGGTTAACTATATATGAGACCCTAAATGTGAACAAATTTAATAACACGTAGATACACTTTCAGAAAAACCAACAGAAACAATGGAGACAAAGATATTGCAAATCACCTCTGTCGTAAAGTGTGAAGATGCTAAAGGTTCTAAGTACTCATTGAACGCCTTCTTGTAAAATTCATTATATTCCTCCGTTGTGACTTCCTTAGGGTTCCGAAGCTGCAAAAATAGGAAAATTTCAAGATAAATCTTCACTAAACAAGTTGCACAAAATTCATATCAACACAACATTAAAACAATCAACTTACCCATATAGGCTGAGTCTCATTGGTGAGTTCCCAATCCCAATATTTCTCAACAATTTTTTTGGTTTTCTTCTTCTTCTGTAGCAACAAAAGAATTAATAATATAAAATTTACCATGCTTTGGTTAATTGATCTTTTATCTTGCGCAGCATACTCGAATTTAGTAAAGAATAATCTCTCACCTCAACACCATCCTCATCCTTCTTGGCCTCAGCTGGATCCTCATCAACCTCAACCTGTTTCAAAAGAAACACTACCGAGTGAACCAAAAAAAGTTGATACCCAAACATAACATTCATCCATGTAGAAAATATGGGAACATTGCATCATACAAAAGTCCGGCAAGTTTAGAATTACCTCTTTTGTGTAGCCTTTTTCTTGCCATGTGTAAATTGGAAATGAAACAAATTGTGAATAATTTTTAACGAGTCTCTCGATTCTCTCCGGATGAGCAAAACCTTTATCATCACGCTGCAGACAAATAAAACATAGACTGGTATTGTCATCAAGTCTGAAGATAAGAAATCAATAGCAAAAGATAACATGGTTTCCAAATAGACCTTGAGATGCAATTTGATGGAAGTTCCTCTAGGAATGAATTTCTCAGGATCAGTCTCCTCTCGGACAATGTAAGAGCTAGAATTGGCCTCTCCTTCCCAAACATATTGCTTATCAGACTTGGGACTCTTTGTTGAGACCACAACCTGTTTATGACATATAAAAAGAGACAGACTAAGATCATTAACAAATTAAGAAAACTTTGAAGAGGAAGCCCATAAAAGGTTTGAGACAAAACCTACCTTATCTGCAACCAGGAAGGCTGAATAAAATCCAACACCAAACTGACCAATCAAATTGCTGTCTGAACCAGCGTCTTTGCTATCCTGTTGAATACAAAAGTTTGCATTAGTATATCATCATTAATCCTCCAATCCTATAATACGGCACTAATATTAAATGCTTTTGTAGTAAAGAAACAGAAATATATATATTATATAGTAACAGCAGTAGGACCTTTAAAGCTTTTAAAAACTTTGCAGTTCCGCTGTGAGCAATCGTTCCTAGCGAATCAACAAGTTCTTGGTGGGTCATACCAATACCAGAGTCCCTGAATAACACATTCATGTCAGGACATTTTCATGTAAACATTTAACAAAAATGCTTAGCGGATACAAATCTTACGTGAGAGTAATTATTCCATTGTCTTGATCAGTTTGAATGCGTATGTCAAGTTCAGGAGCACCCTCCAAAAGCTGTGGCTCAGTGACACTAAGGAATCGCAGCTTGTCCAAGGCATCACTTGCATTGCTGAAATATATAAGTGTTTTAGTTAAGTGAACATTGTTAGAATATCCAGATTACAAATCAACACGCATGCACTCTCGCCGGACACGTGAAATTTCATACTTCTTGAAACAACACACTAACAAGTGATTGTACAAGAAACTTGTAGTAGTACCTTATGTCTTGTATTACGAACAATATCAGCCATACATCATCAAATAGTGGTTTTTGATCATTTTACCCAAGATAAAATAAACATGGACAATGTAATTGGTAAGTGTCAAATGGCTAAAACTACCAACTTAGTGGTGTCCCTGGTGTATGAATAAAACTAGTAGTGTACAAATTACCACCCATAACATAAAGAGTAACACTCGGGAAGGGTTGTACAAAAGATTTTTTTCATAATACTTGTACCACATATCTAGTATGATATCAGATAAATATATACAAGATGCCAACTTCTTGCCCAATACATGACTAATTTTAGTTCAGGATTCAATAATGGAACTTTAACATCAGTACGATACTTGAACCTTAAAGGCAACTACATTTCATAATTGCTAAAGAAGTTTCAAACTTGCCTGATAAGTTCACGAAGGAACACTTCTTTGTTGCTATATAGACTGTTCACAATGAGGTCCATAAGCCGACTTACCTACAGCAGCAAATAAACATTATGATGGTTATTCACTATGAAAGCAAAACAAACTCAACACTCAATACTAAAACAGAGAGTAAAAACAACAGTCTCTAATTGCACACCTCGGCTTGATACTCATACTTCTCCACAGGTGCATCAGTAGTCTGAAAATCAGAAGCAGTTGACTCATACCGCTTCCCTGAAGGAATCGTGTTTCCCAAATTCAAAGGCTTTGTGGTAGCAGGACCACTGCATTTTGCAGTCGTTAGAACTGAATACCATCTGCCACTAGCATCCCTCTCTCCGCGCTGTTCATGTCAAGTATAATCAAGACAAACAATAAGTACTTCGAGCCAACCCATGCCTAAGCCGATTAGCAAAAACATCACCATGATATTCGTTTAAACAAACGACATTACTACATGTGTATTTGCACTGCTAACATGAACGACTTCACAAACTTTCTACTACTCCAACAACCACATGAGGAAGCTAAAGGAATTCTTAGAACTGCAAGAGAGGCTTAAAAGCTGAATTCATACTGAGCATCCCCTTGGAAAATATAAAAACTTCAACCAAACACAACTTGTAGAATCTAGTATCAAGAAACTACTTTTTCTAACAATACAAACAACTAATAAATAACATAAATACCGTCACCACAAGTAGATTATATAATAAATTAAAAAAATATAAAGACAATCCAAGTTTTGGTTCTCTTGCCATAAAACCTACTACATCTTGAATAACAAATCACTATGAACTTCGATGATAAATAAAGCCAGCATAATAATTCGCAATACGATTGCAGTCACTAGACACCAATTATATATTTTTTAACAGCGTGTTAACATTAATCATCAAAGTCCAAAAGTAATGCTATTTCAGTATTTCAGACATATCTTCAGGCATACCTGTTATAATTTTCCTAGCCCTAATAAACAAGACTTGTTGAAAAAGAAAAAAGCTATACGGCTTAACATATACAAAAGCTAACAATACATACATTGATACATACACAAACTCATTACTAGCCGAAAATGTAAAATATATTAAGAAAAAAAGAAGAATAACAACCATTTCGTTGAAATTGGGAGAACCGACGGACACCGCGGCAAAGGCATCACGGCGGCGATGGGCGCCGTAACGGAGGAGAGAGTTGACGGAACGCCTTGATAGCCGGTGCATACTGGAAGCTAGAAACGAGAGTGACTAATGAAAGTTTTTTTTTTTTCTTAATTACGGACTGCGCAGTTGATTTTGAGGAAGGATTTTGGTAGGGTTTGAAATAGGGGGTTTATGGAAGCTTCTAGAGATATACTGCGTCTTTGTAATCTAACATTCTAACCTTTTCTATTTTTGTTTATGATTAAAAAAAAAAAAAGAAGAAGAAGAAAAAAAAGTTTATTTATATTTTCATTATATATTAAATTAAATAAATTAAATTCAAAGGTTGATCAATTAGCAAAACAAATCTTATCTTAATATACTAATAATGTACCCATGCATTGCGACGGACTTTATACGTAAGGGGAGTTGATGGCGATTACATTAGTAGCTAATATTACAAACCAAGAAAGTTGTGATAATTGGGGGTAAAAAATTTGATTGAGATACAAATGATAATATGCACAAAAATTGATAACGCATATGTTTTTCATTTAACTTTGATAAGATAATTCGATCGGTATAACAATTCCGATTGAACAAATGTTATTATATAAAGGAAAGATTAAGATGCATATAATCACTTATTATTTGATTTGCTAGCTACAACGTATCAGATGACTTTGCTAGCTACAATCTAATATCATTTGTTTATAGCAACTTTGATTGTACCATATTATGTAGGAGATTTACGAATTAAAAAGAGATTAGGTTGTTTAATTTTAGTTGTAAGAGATATTATGGAGGGCAATTTTGACAATTCTATGTGTTGATTACAATATTCAGACAAAATGAGGAGATGATTTATATATAGTAGAGATAAATAAATATAAATATAATATATGATTTATCTTTATAATGTCATCACTTAAAATTAAGATCCAATTAAGCAAATTAGCTTCCTCTATTTACTTATCTTTTACGTTATTTGAAGGTTTATAAAAATTGTCTTGTATTTATAACTAGTACAAAAATATATAAAAAATATAATGATAAAATATTTCGGACGTTCTATAACTTCTATGTATTTGTAATATAAAATATATTATTAAAATTTTTATTTAAAATACATGAATATGTATTATTAATTAATTAAAAATTGTATCAACATGCTAATTGTTATAATGAAATACAGTATAACATTAAACAGTTATCTAAAATAAAAATATGCTGGCAGAATAATAATATTCATCTAGAAAGTTCTTAGAAATATCAAACATTTATTACAAAATTATTAATCTAACAATTATCTAAAATCAACCGCATTAATACTTCTAAATAAAATTTTAAGGTAATAAATTTATTAACAATTATCATGGTTCGTTAATTGTATAAGCGCGAGTATTATTGGATAGATCGATCGGGGATTGACATCCCCGTCCGGGCTAGTCGCTCTAGCCGACCCACGGACGCATTAATATTTGACTGTTACAGGTGTATTGGATTATGCATCTGTCCGAGGCACAAACTAGGTTAAGCGTCGAACTGTGAGACTCATGGCAATAGTATACACTTATTTTGCATTTGTGCAACACTGATTAAATCTTGTGATTATTACCAACTTTTGATAACTGTTTCAAACCTATGAACTCACCAACATTATGTTGACCGTTTTAGTATGTATTCTCAGGTTCACAACAGGAGTAGGACTACCCCAGGACACGATAGCTCGAGTCGCATGCTTACAAACCTCAGAGATTTTCTTGCATTACTATTTTGTAACATTGGTCATGTATTAGAATCTCTTGAACTATTCGCGAACTCAAATCTTAATGTAAACAGTTGAATTACTAATGTAATTACTTTGTATTATTTACAAAACGTCTCATATAGAGTCGTTTGCCTTAACTTTGTGTAATGATCCATGATCAGTCGCGCCCCGACCCGACTTCCGCTGCATCATAATTTGGGGGTGCGACAGGGGTAGTGTCGCATGTTAGTACTGCCAGTTATAAATGTTGCGACACAAGGGTAGTGTCGCAGGTTAGTACTGCTGGCTAGTGACACTAGGCTTTGTGTCGCAGGTTGCGACACAACTTAATACTGTTGGTTTTAAAATTGCGACACAGGGTTAGTGTCACACTTGATTTGGCCCTGGTGCGACGCTAAGGGTCTGATGTGTTTTCGGGTTCGGGAACTTGGTCAAACGTGTTCGGTTTGACCCAAAACTTTTACATGACTCTTAAATATGTTTTTAGGACTTATAAAAATTAGAGTTACATTTTATGGTTAACCCGAAAGTGTCGTTTTGTTAATTATGTGTCAAAACAGTCCCCGGGGGTTTGTTTCTTCAAAATTATACGTTTTTCGTGGCTCGTTTTGACTAGTCAAAGCTTCGAGGTAAAATTCGAGAAAATTTTCAGACATTCCCCTATGTCTTAGCTACTTAACATAATTTTTCCATAATTTTTAGTTAACGTCAAGTTGGTCAAATAATTAGGCAAGTCCCCTGACGTCCAAAATTGACGAATTCGAATACAGGTGTGATCTTTTAATTACTGAGAAAAATCTACAAAACTTCACGAGACATAATTATACAACTTTTAAAGCTAACAAGATTTGTGAGATTTAGGCGAAAACCTCATGTCGTTTGGAGTTGTGTAGCTCGAGTTATGGACTCGAGAAGTTAGATCAAAAATCTGTCATCCCAGATAGAACGGCGACATGTTTTTGTAAAGTCGTTTTCGGGTATCAAACAGTGTCGAAAAATTATGAAACCATTTTGATCTGAAAGCTAACACCTTAAACTTAATTTTTGTCTTTTGAATCGTCCATTTTCGTTAAGTTTTGTGTACGAAAAGTCTCCTTGAAGTCGGGTTAAATTCCTGCCCAGCAAACTGTTGATGTTTTGTGATTTCAAAAACGTTTTTCGACTTTGGTTTTGGACATAATCTTGTTAAATGGACATTATAACATCTTTATAGGTATGTTTCAAGTAAGATAAAAGGGAGATGAAGTTTCATACAAAGAAGATGATAAAAACACGAATAAATGGAAGTTGGAAGCTAGTGTCCTTGCATTTTCTTGCAAACCGAAGAGATGGTGCTATGGTGGTTTATGGTGGTGATTGTGGTGGTTTGTGGTGATGATTGGGGGTTGCTTGAGGGGTGGAAATCTCAGGGAGATAGGAGAGGGAGAGGGAAAGATGGAGTGTGAAAGTGGGAATGTGTTTGTGTGTGAAAGTGAGTAAGGAGGTAAGGGGTTTAAGGGGATGGGGAGAGGTATGGGGTGTAAAGAGGGGGGATGGCTGCATTCTTGGGGGCCCCACATGGGTGTGGGTGGTTTAAATCTTGTTTCTCAAGTTTACGTTACACGCGGTGCTCGTTTACCCGTTCGTTTAAACGTTAAACGTTCATTATTCCAATTTTTCGTTAACGATTTATTCGCGTAATTTTTGGTTGAAGTTTTATTTAAAATACTTCATTTTAAGTGAACGAAGTATAAATCGTGTTTCGTTCGGTTGTCGGACGTGATTCGCGCGTTTTTGTTGCGTACGGTACGTTTTATACGAAACGTATAACGTTTGTTATATTATCGTAATAATATAAGTTAAATAACGATTATTTAATATATTTACGTTATTTAAGAAAATATTTTTCATCAACGTCCGTATTTATAGTGTCGGATTCCATCCGATCGATTCGCGTAATTTCAATTAATTATGTACGTGTATATATAAATATACTAAAATTTCATTGTATTTAGTCCTATATCAAACTAAATACAAGTAATGATAATCAAGCTTAAGGTAATTAATACGCCTAAGTGCCGATTGTCACAATTTATGTAGCAAAATAAGCCCAAAATGCATTCCATATACATTTTTTAGAACTTAAATAAACACAATATAAAATTTTAAAGTTCGTCACAATTAATTGTAAAAGTTTTAACAATTAATACATTTTGAAACCATAAACTTTTTTAAATTAGTAAAAGTAATGAACCGATATGCAAGTCTTTAATATTTCATAATATAATATCTTTAATATATGTAGTTTTCATAATCAAAATGATAATTACTAATTAGATTTTAAAATTTTGTTATATATAGTGAATTTATCCATCAAAAGTAGGCATACGATATCCCAATGATTAGGGGTATTTAATCGGTCGTGGTTCGGGTTAATAGAGTTATCAGGTTTAGTTTATTCGGCTGTTGGTCAACTCTTAATCCACTTGAGATGTAATTCAAACTATATGTCACCCAATCCAAACCAACCAAATAAGGGTTTGGGTTATTTGGATGGATTTCGATTTAGCCAGATAAAAGTCTTAAATTATTATTTAGATTATTAAGATAATTGAATTGTCCAAATACTAAGTAAAAGCATTTTAATTGTTCATATTGGATCATTTGAATAAATGAATATGTATTTGAGATAATTGAGTTATATGAGTAATTAGAGTTGTATGTCGGCTATCGCAATTGAATTATCAAATATAATCTTATGCTTATTTGGTTTTTCGAGTGGTCCTAATTGAAAATATTCAAACTCAAACTGAACCATTAAACTGATACCTTTTTTGGTATCACCCAAAAACAAACCAAATTCAAATAACCTAATCCAATATATTCAAACATATATGAATCGGTTGAGTTATTCAGTTAAACCAAATAATAAACACTCCTACCAACGACAATTAATGGCATGAAAAATCACATTTAACATTATTCGTAAATCATGATAACAAATAAAAAATTGTTTTACAAACATAATACTAATATAGTTATGCTTGCTAAAGTAATATAAAAGTTACATTATGAATAAGATATTACGTGTGCTAAAAGATTACCAAGTATTGTTTTATATTCAAATTACAAATCAATGGTACATGCGTCCTAAAAGATCTATAAGTTAGTACTTAGTATTCTATTATAATTTATTATTAGTTTAATCGATATTGTAATATCTTTTTACGTTGATCTTACACTTTCAAATTTCATCGTATGTTTAAAATCATATGTGTTTACCTTAATAACTTACTTTTATACTTAAGAGCACCTGGACCGGTCTAGTTTGTTAGTGAGTGTGAACTCTAACACTAAGTTCAACACTTTAAACCATTTTTATATATAGTGATTTAGCGTGGAACAAATTGTGAAAAGTAACTCACAAATAAATACTTAACCAATAAAAAGATATTAAAAATAAAAGATCGGACCCACATTCTCTTCATCCACTATTATTTGTCAACTACGTTGAAGACATAAATGTTTGCCATCTATTTTAGTTCTAAATATTTTAAAAAAATAAATACAAATTCAATGGTTCGTGTGTATACACGAGTTTGGGGTCTAGTAAATATAATATATGATTCACCTTTATTATGTCATCATTTAAAATTGAGATCCAATTAAGCAATTAACTCCCTCTATTTACTTATCTTTTTCGTTATTTGAAGGTTTATAAAAATTGTATTGTATTTGTAACTAATACAAAAATATATAAATTATAAAATAATAAAATATCATGGACGTTCTATAACTTCTATGTATTTGTAATATAATATTTTTTTTTTTAATTTTTTTATTTAGAATACATGCGTATGTATTATAGATTAATTAGAAATTTTATCAACATGCTAATTGTTATAATGAAATAAAATATAACATAAATAATTAGTTTAAAATAAAAATATGTTTGCAGAATAATAATACTCATCTAAGAAGTTCTTAGAAATATCAAACACTTATTACAAACCATTAATCTAACAACTATCTAAAATCAACCGCATTAATACTTCTAAATAAAATTTTAAAGTAATAAATTAATCTACAATTAAAAAAATATAAGGTGTGAAAAAGAACTTAAGACGATACAACCATTCTTATGGATAAGAAGGTAAATTTGAAGTACTATTAATTTATTAATGTAGATGTATAAATATCAATAATAATAGTAGTAATAACAATAACAATAACAATAATAATATTAATAATAATAACATATATACACGGGTTTATTATTCAAAATGTATTGAACTATACACTTATACTATTGCATGGGACGAGTTTTGAAAATGTCTATCGTATGTATTTAAATTATGAAAATATCTATTTGGTATACTTAACTTCCTATTGTATGTATACAACTTATTAAAAACATGTCTATTTTTGTAGCAAAATATACCCAAAATGCATTCCATTTACATTTTTTTAGAACTTAAATAACCACAATATAAAGTTTTAAAGTTCACCACAATTAACTATAAAAGGTGTAACATTTAATACATTTTAAAACCATAAACATTTTTAAATTCAGTGAAAGTAATGAACCGATATTCAAGTCTTTAATATTTCATAATATAATATATTTAATATATATATTTTTCATAATCAAAATGATAATTCCTAATTAAATTTTTATTTTTGTTTTATATAGTGAATTTATCCATCAAAAGTAGGCATATGGATATCTCAACGACGAGGGGTGTTTAATCGGTTGTGTTTCGTGTTAATAGAGTTATATAGTTTGGTTTATTCGGCTTTTGGTCAACTCTTAATCCACTTGTGACCCAATTCAAACTATACCAACGATAATCAATGGCATGAAAAATCACATTAAATATTATTCGTAAATCATGATAACAACTAAAAAACTCTTGAAACACTTTAAAACTCTTTTACAAACATAATACTAATACTAATATAATTATATTTGCTAAAGTAACATAAAAGTTACATTATGAATAATATATTACGTGTGATAAAACATTCACCAACTCTTGTTTTATATTCAAATTACAACTAATTACAAATCAATAGTACATGCGTCATAAAATATCTATAAGTTAGTAAGTAGTATTATATTATAATTTATTATTAGTTTAATCGATAATGTAAAATATCGAACCCGCATTCTCTTCAGCCGCTATTATTTCATCTAATATTGATCGATTCTCTTTGTCAACTACGTCGAATGCATAAATATTTGTCATATATTTTAGTTCTGAATATTTTTAAAAAATAAATACAAATTCGATGATCCGTGTGTACACAGGTTTGGAGTATAGTTCATCTACGTAAGTGTAATCACTTCTTGTGTGTTCTATCTTCTTGAGGTCAAATTACTAATTTAATTTTCAACTTGCGTAGTGATGCAATATATTCAAATCGCCGGGATATAATAAACAAGAAACTTGTTAATACGGTACTAATGGGAAACTTTCGTGCCAAATTTACAACCAAAGTCATATTCTCAAAAGGGACTATGTTTGACCTTAAAAGTCAAAAGATCTACATAACATCTGTTGAATGTTCAAAATTGCAGGAGTAAGCTATTGCTCAATCTTTTTCAGCTTCGGGGTTATGAACTAATCTATCTACTAAGAAGATTAATGATCATTGAATGATAAAATAAAATTCTACTTGAAACTATAAGTAAAAACTCATCAATCTACTATGTGTTGCAACTGTTTCCAGAAATGTACTAGCAATGTGTCCTGATCAATCACTGCTGAATGTCTATTTACTAGAGCAAAAGACTGGGACACTTGTGTCGCCAAGTGAGGAAGGCATCATCTTGCAGAAAAAAATTGGAACCATGAGTATGTTATAATACATGCACGCCTTCAAGTCTTTTACAAGCAACCATGCTGTCAAGTATTTGTATCCTGCAAAAATGATAGAAAAAGGCTGATGAAATTGGTGAAAGTTAACTAACGCCCATCCTTTTCAATTTGTTATGAACTCTTAAACAACATTTATTTTTTTATGTAAAAATGTAAAAGGTTCACAAATAAATATGTTACTAGCTTGAAGTTGTCCCTGGTAAAACACAAAAACTCAGTAACAAATTTATTTAAAACAATTTTTAATCAAGGGTAATCCCTTCCAAAGAAACTTGAAGCATTTATATTTTAACAATATTGAACTAAAGTTGCCTTTTTGCCCGTAGTGATCATCACAAATTATTGATGCTAATCGCTTTTCGTTACAGGATTCCTAGGTTCTATTACTGAAGGGTACATAATTGCCTTATAGAGTTATAGTCAGTTGCAATCTGTACGGGCATTGCATTGTAATATATATTTCAACCATGATTTAATACGTTTCACTAATTTATACCAGAACGAAAGTTCAAAAGAGCATATTATACCCATTTCGTTCAGTATTCGTAAAGATGAGAATGTAAATTCCAGGGAAGTAATAACTTCGGTAATTACCTGAAAACGATCATGTTTTAGCAGTAGGTCCTACCATCACATCATCCAAAAATAGATGTTGCTAAGTTGGTGTGCTTCAACCATGGAGTTCTGTATCATATTTGACCACCTGATTAGGCTACCCACTTTTAGAAGAAGTCACAAAAAGTGAAGGTGCAAATAGTGGCCACAAGATGGGTGCGTCATGTAATAGGTCGAAAGGGGTTCGGGTTGAAAGCGGTCAATATTTAGTATGATTCGTCATCGGCCAGGCCGGCTTGATACGTTCACCCTTTTTGTCCATTTTTTTGGGGGGGATTTGAGAATGACATGACAGCCCTAAGGGCCGTCAATGGGACAAATATTAAGCATTTATTGAAACTAAAGTTTCCTTATTTATTTAAATTATAATTAATTAAGTTAAATATCCCTAAAGCTTTCTTATTGACAGCCCTAAGGGTTGTCATTATCAATTTTTTTTTTCTTCTTCATAAATTAAGGTGTAAACTGTGATTACAACAACAATATTATTATAAATTACATTACTAATGTAGATCTTTAAAAAATATCAGTATAGAAGGTTGTGTGCATTATTCAATAGGCTTTGGCACCTTTCGACCCGTTCCCCTTTTAGCTACTATATTTATTCGACCCATTTAACCAGTTTGAGACAAATCCAACTTAACCCGTCAGTAGCCGGGTCGACAATGCTACCTCTAGATACAGCAATAAACCAAAATTCATACCTAAATAAACAGAGTATTCTCTGCTCACCACCCAAGGATTTACACTGCGGAAAGAGGTTGCAGCGCAGATTTATTTACAGCATCAACAACGTCAACGTAGCTATAATGACGACCACCTTTCAACTAGAGTAACTTTAAGCAGTTGTATTCCTTCTGTTAAGTTTCAATTTATTAACAACCTCATGAAAATCACAACTCTCATCGGCTGCCGATAATTCTTTTGCCAACATTACATATGTCTGAGAGTTAGGAATTTTGTTTTTCGATTCCATTATATGTATAAATTGCATGCATGTATCCACCTCAGCTTCCTTGAGAAGCCCATCAATTAAGACCGTCCAAACAATCTCATCTGCATCCCATTGTCGATCTAGCATGTCCTCAAATAACTCATGAGCTTTACTCATTAGCTCTTTTTTGCACAGAGCACAAATAAGCGCTTTATATGATTTAACTTGAGGTTCAAGCCCTTTCATCATCATCAAATTAAGAAACTCTAAAGCAGTTTCCACTTTCAACTTATTACAGTGAGTAACTATAAGAGAATCGTATATATTTTGATTGGGATTTATGGCTTTTTCTTCCATGTTGTAATACAACTGGACAGCCTCTGTACTCTTGCCTTCTTTACACAAACCGAAAATTATGATACCGTAAGTGTCAATGGTTGGTTCACACCCATGTTCGGACATTCTAACTATAAGATCAGTAAAAGTCAACTCTTTCTCATCCGAGCTGCAAAAGTCAACTGCTCCTTCATGTTGACCTGCGGCTCTTTCAAAACGTAGCTGGCATTCATTTTCTAATGCTTTCATCAAGACTTGATAAGTTCGATAGTTGGGTTTGCATCCCTTATCAACCATCTTCTTAAAAAGTAAAAATGCTTGATCCACACAATTTAGTGATACATATCCATTGATTAATGAAGTATATGTCACATGATCAGGAGCAATTCCTTTTTTCTCCATTTCTTCAAGTAATGTCTCTGCTTCATCCACCCGGCCTTCCAAACATAACCCATAAATTAGCGAGCTATAAGTTAGCAAATTTGGCATGCAATTCTTCTTCTTCATTTCATCAATAATCTTGAATGCAAGATGAACACTTCCATTTCGACACAGCCCATCAACTAATGCTGTGTACGTAATCACATTAGGAGTCACGTCATTCTCTACCATTTTCTCACATACTTTTTGTGCTTCAGTTAATTGATTTTTTTTTGACAAACACGATACGATTGCATTGTAAGTTTCAGTCTCGGCCCTGCAACCATTTGTTTCCATTTTCTCTAGTAACATACGGGCAGCTTCTGCCTCCCCTTGTTTACAATAACCGTCTATTAAAGTGGTATAATGGACTTTATTCGGTATCAACCCTAAATCAACCATTTCATTGAAAAAATTCGAAGCTCCATAAAGATCCCCTGTTTTACACAACCCTGAAATGAGTTCAGCATAAGTCCACTCATCTGGTTGGCATCCATTTGCCTTCATCAAACTCAATAGTCTCATTGCATTATTTATATCCCTTCGTTTGATAAATCCTATAATTAACGTGTTGTACGAAACAACCGTCGGCAAAGGGCCTATTTTGGTCATTTTGCTCAAGAGAACCATACCCTTCTGGAAGTTTCTCATCAAGCACAAAATACTAATGATTTCATTGTAGGTTTCGGTATTCGACAAATTGCCATGTTGTCCCTCCATCCAATCAAAAATCATAAAGGCGTCTTCAAACCTCCTAATGCCGCCTAATTCATATATCAATGCATTATATATAACTGTATTTGGAATCAAACCATCTTTCAACATCTTATGATAAAATCCAATCGCTACTTCGGGTTGTCCTGTACGGAACAGCCCACTTATAAGAGCTGAGTAGTTTTGCACATTTGGGGGACAACCTATTTTCCTCATCATAACCACAAGGTCAATAGCTTTTTTCACGAGCCCACGTGCACATAACGATGAAATCGGGACCGTAAACGTATAAACAGCGGGTTCAACGTTTTTCTCCATCATTTCGTTTAACATGTCCAACGCCTCCTCAACCCGACCAACATTACACAATCCATTTATAAGATTAGTATACGTTCCTGAATTTGGACTACACCCTTCCTTCACCATCTCATCAAACACCCTAAACGCAGATTCTAAATCCCTATTCCTACAATGTCCAAGAATCATAGAACTAAAAGTAAACACATCTGGATACAAATCATACTCACCCATCTGACCCAAAATTGATTCCGCCTCTTCAACCTTTCCCTTTTTACACGACATATTAATCATAGTATTAAACGTCAATAAACTCGGTCTAATCCCACAACTCACCATCTGCATAAACAAATCTCTCGCAGCTTCAATCATTTCAAGCTTTCCCATTCGAATCAACAATGTGTTACAACTATACAAACTATACCCAACCCCTTTACTTCTAAGCTCATTCCAATAGCCAACAACCTTTTTAACCTCTTCCTCACTTTTACACTCTTTCACCATCAACACCCTAATCTGATCCGTATCACTTAAGCGTTTTTCTCTAACTAACCGGCTTAACATCGCCTCATAACAACTCAAATCATGCTTAAAAGAATAATTTTTTGAAAGCCAGTAAAAGAATCTAACGACTGTATCTATATCCTCATGATAACACAAAAGTCTAGCAACATGATTAGGCTGAAGTTTATGACTAACATGCTTAAGTTCTTTGTTTTGAAACCAACAAGGATCATGTAACATATTGGATATATGTTTTACTAAATTAGGGCGAGTATACTTGTCACCCACATCATAAAGATTGGAACTTGACGAGAATTTAAGAAATGTATAAGAACCCCATAAAGGGTACTGCTTTCTAAGATGAAAAAAAGATTTGGGTTTTAAGGGTTTTACCATTTCTTGATGAAAGATTGAGAATTCATTCATGAGCTGATTGTATTGATGAAGAATCGTTTTTGGGTATCGATGAAATGTAATGGTGGCATGATTTGATGCGTGAACGTGGTTAATTGAAGACCGTATTTATGGAAATTGGGTGGTTGAAATATGGATGTGATTATGAATACGAATATGGGTGTATGTTCAAATGGACCTAGGGTTTGATTTTGTTATCTGTTCTTTATTTTGGGGGTAATTGTTGTCCCTCGGCTGTTAAACCCCAACCACCTAGGGTTTAAAACTTTAAATTAATTTTAGGGCTAGAAATAGGGAGGCTTCACTGTTCTAATGTGGTACTTTGGGTAGTTCCTTGCTAGAGATGGTCTCTTTTAGTCCTTTTTTTTAGTGCCAGATCTAATCTAACTTGAATGAAATTTCAACATAGTTTTTTGTATTTTCATTAACAAAATGTTAAAATCTCGGTCTCAGATACTCTGAATTTGATTAACTCGATCCTCTAGTACCCGAACTTATAAATATACAATATAGTACTCTCAACTTATTAACTCGTCAAAATTAAGATTCCACACACTATACTCGTCATATGCCATCACGTGACTAATCTCCATTAATTTTTTGACGGCCGTAACTGTTAATTAATAGTCAAAAACTCAAATATTCTCAATTCTTTTTTCCTTTTTTGAAAAGATTCTCAAAATTACTTTCAACACTAGTCATGTACGGTAAGTAAAATTGAAAGAATTGGCGTATTCACAGAGCTATGTTCGTAAAATTGAGAAAAGTTTCTTACATCTAAAAAAATTGTTAACTGTTTAAACGGTAAAAGAAGCCAACTCGCGAATATTAGTTCAACTCATTCAAATAAAGGAAGTATTGAATGAAAGGAAGACTTACGAAAAAACTTAAAATCCTTGCAAAAAATAGAGATTTGCTTACACATTAAACTCATTTACTAGTTTTAATGGAACAAACAGAAAAAAAAAAATGCTTATTAAAGAACTTGGAATCCCTTACTAGTTTTTAAACGGAATCAGAGGGAAAAAATATAAAGAAAAGATTACCAGGAATTTGGGTTTGTATTTTACGATCTCCACTTTTGATAGTAATAATAGAAAAACAATCAAACAGATTTTAGGGTATTTGAGAATATTTTGTGTAGCTTTGTTTACTAGTTAGGGCCGTCAAAACTTTAACCGAGATATGTCACGTGATGGCACGTGACCGAGTTAGTGAGTGTGAATCCAAATTTTTATCAAGTTGACAAGTTTAAGGTATCATGCTATACCTTTACAAGTTCGAAGTAATGAAGGAACCGATTAGCCAAGTTTAGAATATCAAAATGTATTTCTACCTAAAATTCATGAACTCGTAAAACATATGAAATTTTTGTCATTGATGATATATTTGGTTACTTGCACAATCGACACTTGTGAACGCCATAGGTGTCACGTAGATTTAATATTCCATTTGTTCCACTTTTCTTGTCCTCTATAAATTTTTATTGAACTTAAGATATGTTGGATGAATATCAATTTTGTCTTTGTTTATAAGCGAGTTTGACTAAACATTTGTATCAAAATAAATGATTGAAAGTAATAAACGAGAGTAAATTATGAAGTTTGATATTTTATAATAGCTTTTTTCACGGACCATCCCTCCCAAATTGTTACTACTCCTTCCATCGTCCATTCTTTCACTAAATCTAACAAATATGCCGTTAACTAATCAAATTTGACCAAAATACCCTTTTTTCTTTCTTTTTTTTCAAGTTCGTTCCTTCTCTAATTATATTAATTTCAAATTTCACCAATATGTAATTTTATTTTTTTAATCAAAATCAATTCTATCTCCTTCTAAATTTGTGAAAACTCAATTAACTACCCGTACAACATTGAGTACAAGTAATTTGACAGTACAACTTTTAACCAAACACGGTGCCACGGTGGTTTCCAGTATGGTCCACTGTTGTCAGCAGAACCACTTTGTCATTTTTATTTTGTTTTGCAGATGTGAGTTCAATGAAGAATGCTAAAAAAATGAAGAATGAGATAAACAATATGAATGCTCCATTTTCTTTAAAACTCAATTTCTACTCGAATTTTTAAAATTAAATATCTCACAAACGACATGACTAAGAATTATAAAAATTGCATATTCAAAATCAGCGTTTTTTTCTCTTCGATTAGAGATCCGACAAGTTATAGTTTCGACAAACTTTTTTTTTTCATTTTTGTTGGGTCTTAGAAAATGCGATTTATATAATCATATGTGATTTATCATAAAAATATAATATTGGTACACAATTATTTATCAATGATGGATGTTAACTCACACATGATTACGACTTAATATTCATTCACATAAATAACTATAAATAAGATTTTAAGAATTGTATTCGTTTACGGCCAAAATTACATGTGATTATTGATTTTGAGGTTTAATCACATGTGTTTTTCAAATGAAGTATGTGATAATAACTGATAATTTACATGTGATTTCACCTTTATATTTATTTACATAACTACATGTATAATTATAAAAAATTATTTAAAATTCTTATTAATTTACACTTTATTCACATGTGATTACTAATTTAATGTTTAATCACAAGTGATTATAACTAAAAAAATTTATGAAGGTTTATTAAATTATCAAATAAATTATGTTTATGTGGTTTTAAACTTATAATTTGTAACTTTGATCATTCACATGTGATTATAGCTAGTGATTTAAACTTATAATTTGATTACATATTATTCAACATTACCAATTTTACATGACCATTAGAAAACGAAGAAAAAAAATTCGTCGGAAGTATGTCATGTGAGATATCTAATTAAAGATAAAAAAACGTTAATTTTAACGGTGTAATTTTTATATTTATAGATATGTAATTTGTGAAATTTTTAAATTTAAAATAAGAAAGTAAAAATGAGTAACTGAAATGGAATAATTTTATTTGTTTCTATATTTTATATTTTTTTAATATTCTACGTAAACTTTCCTCGTGGAACGGTTTTACACTATAACATTGGAGTTGAAACCGTATCAACGGCAATCCAATGTTTGGGGCGGCAAATCCAAATTGGTCCTCAGAGTTTGACCGAGTTTACTCGTATCTTAACACAACTGAGACGATCAGTAACAGCATTTTCCGTAGCTTGTATAATTTCATCAACACATAAAAACCTACAGCTGTTGTTAAACTCTTCAAAATGCTCCAAGTGGCAGCATCTAGTTCTCTTCAGTCAAATTCAAACTTATATCCTTTTCAAATCTCTAATAAACCAATTGAACCAGCTCAATTACACGCAGTATCAATCAAAACAGCAACTTTTGATGACCCTAAAATAGCGTCTCGTCTCATATCTCTCTACACCCACTCTAAAACCAACACCCTTGACCATGCCCGAAAGGTGTTCGACCAAATGCATCAACCAACTTTGTTTTCTTGGAACACGCTTATTAAATCCTATGTCGAAAACCAACAGTCACAGGAATGTATCCTTATGTTTGCGGAGTTTATTTCACGGTCGGGTTTGATGCCAGATGTTTTTACTTTGCCTTGTGTGATTAAAGCATGTGGGAGATTGATGGCAGTGAAAGAAGGGGAGCAGATTCATGGGTTGGGATTGAAGTTTGGGTTTGGGATGGAAGTGTTTGTTCAGAGTAGTTTCGTTAGTATGTATTCGAAGTTTAAGGATATTGATTCTGCACGGAAGGTGTTCAATGGGATGAGTGAGAAAGATTTGGTTACGTGGAACGCGTTGCTGGATGGGTATGTGAAGTGTGGTGAGATTGGAGTTGCAAAGGAGTTGTTTGATGAGATGGCTGAGAGGGATGTGGTGTCGTGGACTGTGATGGTTGATGGATTGTCGAAATGTGGGAACATTGATGATGCTAAAAAGGTTTTTGATGATATGCCGGGTAGGAACTTGGCATCATGGAATGCGATGATTAATGGGTATATGAAAGCGGGTGATTTTGTTTCTGCACGAAGCTTGTTTGATCAAATGGAAGATAAAGATATAATCACTTGGAATTCAATGATAGCAGGGTATGAATGCAACACAAGGTTTTCGGAAGCTCTCAAGTTGTTTTCCGAGCTGCTAAATTTGGGATATGTACCTACTCATAGTACTTTAGTTAGTACGTTATCTGCTATTTCCTGGTTAGCCCTTCTTAGCAAGGGAAGATGGGTTCATTCATTTATGGTTAAAAATGGACTTACATCAGAAGGTGTGCTTGGTACTTCACTAATTGAAATGTATTGCAAATGTGGGAGCATCGAGAGTGCTTTGAAGGTTTTCAAAGTTATATCCAAGAAAAAGTTGGGTCATTGGACCACTATAATAGTAGGATTGGGGACACATGGACAAGCCAAGCATGCTCTTGAACTATTTCTTGAAATGCTTAGAGTTAACATTGTCCCTAATGCTATAACCTTCGTTGGTGTATTGAATGCTTGTAATCATGCAGGTTTGGTTGAAGATGGCCAAAGATATTTTGATATGATGATAAACGAGTATAAAATAGAACCCACAGTCGAGCACTATGGTTGTCTTGTTGACATTCTTTGTCGAGCGGGTCAGCTTGAAGAGGCAAAGAACGTGATCGAACAAATGCCTATGAAACCAAACAAAATTATTTGGATGAGTTTGCTTAGTGCTTCAAGAATCTATAAAAATATCGAAATTGGGGAATATGCCGCTCACCATATAACGGAAATCGATCCAAAATATATTGAAAATTATGTGCTTTTGTCTAACATGTATGCTGCAACCGGGAATTGGGATAAAGTGTCGCATGTTAGGGAAATGATAAGGAAAACAGGAGTGAAAAAAGATCCGGGATGCAGTTTGATTGAGCATAATGATGAAGTTCATGAGTTCATTGTGGGTGATAAATCACATCCTCAGACTAATGAGATATACCATAAGTTGAGTGAGATTAGGGAGCGATTGAGAATGGCAGGGCATTTACCTGATAAATCCCAAGTTTTGCTGCATATTGAAGGGGATGATGAGAAGGAAGCTGAATTGGAAAGCCATAGTGAGAGGTTAGCTATTGCTTTTGGGCTAATTAATCTGAAGCCAGGGATCCCAATTCGGATAGTGAAGAACCTTCGTGTCTGCAATGATTGTCACTCAGTTACAAAATATCTGTCCAAGATTTACAATCGTGAAATCATTGTCAGGGACAATAGCCGTTATCACCATTTCAGAAATGGATCATGTTCTTGCATGGATTATTGGTGATGTCAGATGTGGTGAACTATTATTGGAGGTGGCAAAATGGCCGAGGCGGGAAGGTTAGGTATCAGGTCAAAACGGGTTTGGGTTGAATGGGGCCATTATTAGTACATGCCAATACGGGTCGGTTTAGGTTGACCTGCAAATACTTTTTGTCCATTTTTACTATTATTTCATTAATTAAACAAAATTATTGTTTTACAATAATAATCAAACTATAAGAATGTGACGATTCAGCATATTGTGTATATAAAAGGAGAAAAGTGGGTGACTTTCAACCCATTCCCTGTCAACTATTTTTTTTTTATTTTACCCATTTGAGATAATACACTAGTCATTTATAAGGAATGCCACCTCTAACTATTGTAATCTCACTGGTGAAAAGAATCTTCAAATGTCTACACGTGAGTTTATTTACTATTCAGCTACAAGAATGATGTCCATTTGAAATCAAGATGCCTTTCTTCTTCTTTTTTTCCCTCACATTACCACAGGTTGCCCAGTATAGCTCACTCTTGCAGATAGAAGTGGCAATGTGTTGGGTAAAGGGTCCAAACAGGTTTACTTGAAAGGAGTAATTCTTTGTTGTGGGTGGTCAGGTTGAGGACTTGAGGTGACCCGAAACACTTTTCTTCCTAAATGTTGAATTTTGTCATAAACACTTTTCAACGATAATCTAATTATTCGGATACCACGACTTACTAGGATGTTTTATGCATTATACAAATTAGGTCTCTTTTAACGGTTTCTTTTTGTGTTTATATTATATTTATATCTTTAGTTCTTTACATTTTCTACGTACAGAAATTGCCACCTGTACTTGCAAGTCAATGTGTGGCTTTTAGCATTTTAATGGAATGGTGGTTTGGGTTAGCTTGCAAGAGTAAAAAATGAAGCTTGAAGTATGAAAACTTTTACTTATATTATTGCATAACTTTAATCAAATTTACAGGCATTCAGCTCATTTTCCAGGTACAAAGTTGGTGGCATAAGCCCATGCATTGTTAGCTACTGGATCGTTAAGGTGATCAAACAGGTTCTCGATCGGGCCCTTTCCTGTTACAATAGCCTGAACAAAGAATCCAAACATGGAAAACATAGCCAACCGACCATTCTTAAGCTCCTTAACCTTCAATTCAGCAAATGCTTCTGGATCATCAGCCAGGCCAAGTGGGTCAAAAGATCCTCCAGGGTAAATCTTGTCGAGTCCTTCACCAAGTGGCCCTCCACCAACACGGTATCCTTCAATGAGCCCCATGAGTACAACCTGAGTAGCCCAAATGGCTAAGATGCTTTGGGCATGCACCAAGTTTGGGTTTCCAAGGTAGTCGAGCCCACCTTCTGAGAAAATCTGGGATCCTGCCTTGAACCAGACGGCTTCACCGAATTTCACACCGTTCTTGGAAAGAAGCTCGGGGAAGACGCACCCGAGTGCACCGAGCATAGCCCACCGAGAGTGGATCACTTCAAGCTCACGGTTCTTGGCGAATGTCTCGGGGTCAGCTGATAATCCAGCAGTGTCCCAACCGTAGTCACCGGGGAATTCACCGGTTAGATATGATGGGGTTTGCTCGGAGAACGGGCCCAAGTACTTGGGACGGTCCGGGCCGTACCTATTAAACCAATTATCATTTAAGTTAGTTTTCATTGGTACAATTGTGAAATATGATATGTGAAAACATAAATGTGTAAATTCTTTTACCAAATGCTTTGTGGTGCACTTTTGACGGTTCGGCGCATGGTGAAGCGGCCGCCATTGAAGCTGCCGGTCTTCTTAACGAGCTCGTTTTGTTGCTTTAATGCTGCCTGGCCGGCGAATGCCGCCTGTTGGATTATAGAGGTTGCCATTTCTTCAAGGAGATTAAAGGGAATGTTGAAGAGATAGTAGTTTGTTAGAGGGTGTGTGTAGATGGTAGAGAACTGAACTGTTATATACAGAATTTACAAGTTTGATGGATTAGGATGTGTACAAGTCAGCATTATCTTATTGGTGTATTGGATTTGGTTTTTGATTCTGATGGGTGAGATGAAGGTCCTTCTTCTGCCACGTGGATATCATATTTCTGGTTGCTTGATTCTGTGACATAAATAGAATAAAGGAATAATAAAATAAATGGTATTGTTAATGACAATCCTATAACTGTCAATAACATGCATAAATTAGTTGTACTTTAGTTGACATTTATAAGGATCATCTAAAATTCAGAGGGTTGGAGAGTTAATTATGGTATAAGTACAAGTATTAATGCGTGTTTTAAATTCTTATTGAGTGTTGTTTTCATTTTCCTAAAATAAATTGGAATCTTTAGAACATGGTCTGTTAACGAGTTAAAACGGGAAAAATATAAGGTTATGCCGAGTATTACACTTTTACCAAGTATTACTAAAAGCATCTGTAATGGTATGGACGTTACAAAGTTCATAGCACACCACATTATGCCACGTCAGTTTTCTATAAGTGGGTATGACCCGATTGTACTTCGGTAATAAAGGAGTGCATAATTCTTGGATATGTTGTTTGCATAATTTTAAAGTTATTTTTCGTGTATGATAATTTTAAGGCTTTGGTTTACGACGGAAAGTTTAACAAGTCTATATTGTATAAATTATTTTGCTTCAACCGATGTTTAAAGAACATTGAGTTGTTATACTCCCAAGTATAATTATTTATGCATGTGTTAAAGACATTAATTACTGTCCCAAGGACTAAAAACTGTTGTTATCATTTTTCTAATCTTAGTTATTGCAAGGAAATCTTTACATAAAATTACTGTCTTTCTCTCAGTTTGTCACTCGTTATATGTCATCTCTCTTAATGAATCTCTTACAAGTGAAAAATAGATTGCTACTTGCAAGACAAGATGATCTGGTATTCTATTTGTAATTCAGATTGAGTGGAGAGAAAGATACAAGATCAATGTTAAAAACGGATAGTTATTTTCAGCTGACAACTATTCTGTAACAGAAATCGGTGGCAATATGAGCGGGTCAAAAGGGATAGATAAAGAATCAGACTTGATTAAGATTAATTGCTACAGGTTCAGTTGGTTTGAGGCTTTGAGCTGATTGAACAACATCATTCATGTGTTCAACTAATTACATAATCTCTTTCTTCTAAAAAAGATAATTTAAAGGATATATAATGGTTGAATCTACATGACTTTAAAATGTTACATTGTCTATTTTGACCCACATACTTTAACTAAATTGGTTCAGATTGGCCCATCTGTTAATTCCATCATCTTTATTTTATTTTAATCAAATTACTAATTAGGATGAATGATCAGTCATGATTCGAACGTTTCTGAGCGCTCCAAATATAATGGAGATCAAAACTAACAATTGACCAAAGAGATTATTTGTATGTAGTGAGCCGACTACTTTGTGTTTCACACTTTCACACAGTACATGTTTCTGCTTATACTGTCTGTTAAGTTATACTTTGTTATTGATGTTGTAACTTGCATTTTGTTTTCAAATAAAGCATTGTTTTACACAGTTTCTGCTTGTAATATTGCATAAGGATTTTTATATATATTCAGCTCATTTTCCAGGTACAAAGTTGGTAGCATAAGCCCATGCATTGTTAGCTACTGGATCATTAAGATGATCAAACAAGTTCTCGATCGGACCCTTTCCTGTTACTATGGCCTGAACAAAGAACCCAAACATGGAAAACATGGCTAATCGGCCATTCTTTAGCTCCTTAACCTTCAATTCAGCAAATGCTTCTGGATCATCAGCCAATCCAAGTGGGTAAAAAGATCCTCCAGGGTAAATCTTGTCAAGACCTTCACCAAGTGGCCCCCCACCAACTCTATACCCTTCAATGAGGCCCATTAGGACAACCTGAAGAGCCCAAATGGCTAAAATGCTTTGGGCAGGGACCAAGTTCGGGTTTCCGAGGTAATCGAGCCCACCTTCTGAGAAGATCTGGGATCCTGCCTTGAACCAGACGGCTTCACCGAATTTGACACCGTTCTTTGAAAGAAGCTCAGGGAATATGCACCCGAGTGCACCGAGCATGGCCCATCTAGAGTGGATCACTTCTAGCTCACGGTTCTTGGCGAATGTCTCGGGGTCAGCTGATAATCCCGCGGTGTCCCACCCATAGTCACCGGGGAATTCACCTGTTAGGTATGATGGGGTTTGCTCAGAGAATGGACCCAAGTACTTTGGGCGGTCGGGGCCGTAACTATCAAACCAGTAATCATATCAATTATGTGTTGTTGGTTCTTACAAGTTGATCATTTATGGAATCTGAAAACTTGTTTCTAATAAAGCATTCAAATATCAAGTATGACAAAATAATTGTTTAATAGAAACATCTTATGTGTAGCTACCAGCACGTAAGGTTGAATAGCGTTAGACGAAAAAAGGGCTAATTAAGTGTATATGTAAAGGTTAAGAGTTGAAATTGTAACATAAACATAAAACATTGCTCTCTTTTGACGTACGTTTGGTGTCGTTGATAGTACAAATATTTGTTTTATGAACTAATATAAATGTCTCGAACTCTCGATGCAAACTTCACTAAATAAGAAATAAAAGATAAATGTGAAGTCTTACCAAATGCTTTGTGGTGCACTTTTAACGGTGCGGCGCATGGTGAAGCGGCCGCCGTTGAAGCTTCCGGTTTTCTTAACTAGCTCTTTTTGCGGCTTCCATGCCGCTTGGCCGGCGAATGCTGACTGTTGGATTGCAGATGTTGCCATTTCTTACAAGGGAATTGAATGGAAGATTGAAGGAGACGTTGTGTTTGTAAAGGGTGCGAGTAAATGTTGTGGAAGTGGAGGGTTATATATGGAATTTAAATAGATATATATATATATATATATATATATATATATATATATATATATATAATTATATATACTAAAGGAGTATAAAAGAAATCTTCAAAATTTGCCACGTAAACACAAATGACACGTGTCAACATCTAAATTTTAACTAACAAATTATTTAATGAATATTATATTATTATTTTATTATTTTTTAATATTTAATAATTAATAAATATAATATAATATAAATACTAATATGTAAAGAAGGAGTCCTATATGAAAATAAACTCCTACAATTTATTTAATTAATATTATTATTTTATTAATAATAATAATTAATTAAAAAACAAAATACCATTAAACAATTTGACACATATTGTATAAGATATTTATCATATTGCGATGAACATTTCACAATGTAATAATAGCATGTACTAAAAATAATTATATTTAACAAATCACATAATAATTAATTAATTTAATTAAATTAAAAGTAATAAAAATAGTATGTTTTAAATTTTCGTGCATCGTACGAGTTTAAAACTAGTTAGGATATATACAAGTAATCATTATCCGATTGGTTGATTAGATTTAATTTGTGATTTTGAGGGGTGAGATGGAGGTCCTTCTTCTACCACGTGGCTCATAGATTTTTTGCCTTGTTGATTCTCAGCCACGACAAATTGTAACAATAAAATATACCAAAACTTTTGAAACAGATCAAATAACGACTTATTAAAGTAAACTTGTTTTCTTTGACATCATTTGTGTAAGAGCACGGGGTGTGGGGGTTTTGTCACCGTTTTCCGACGAAAACGCCGTCGGACGGCGTTCTGCCGCACCGGGACGGCGTTCCCGACGGCGTTCTCGTCGCGTTTTCCGGCCGCCGTCCTTTTCCGAACGTTGTGAACGGCAACGTTTTTCTTTTCTTTTTTTTTTCTTTTTTTACCGTTAGTTTTTTTTAAAAAAAAATCTTTACTTTTTAAATTTAAAAAAGTAGCCGTTGAACGGCAGAATTTTTAAAAAAAGAATATTTTTTTTTTCCTATTTAAACACACCTCAAATACAATCTCAAATCACAATTCAAACACTATCTCAAACACTCTTTCACACACACAATCTAAACAATCAAAAATTCATCCAAAAATTCTATTTTCTTCATCTCATCTTCTTCATCATGTCGAACAACCCGAATAACCCGTACCATTTACAATCCACTTGGAACCCATTCACGAGCGAATGGCAAACCTCACAACCGCAACAAAATCAACCATCTTTCAACTCACAAATTCAAGGATTTGCCCAATACGCTTACAACCGACCGATGCAACCACCACCACAATTGTCACCCGATGAATACGCCCAATTTCAAATGTGGCGTCAAAGTCAACAACAACCTGACGTCCAATCCGTTGAAAACACCAACCCGACACCCGAATCATCCAAAAAAACCAAGGGCAAAAAACCCAAAAAAGATTCACCGGCCAAAACCAAAAAAGTCGTTCCACACCGTAACGTTTGGGTACCAGAGGACGAGCTTCGTTTGGCCGAAAGTTGGATTTCGGTGTCCGAAAATTCACAACGTGGAACTGACCAAGAAGGGTATTCGTTTTGGTATCTCGTTATGGATTCGTACAACGCACGGAATCCACCATTTCAACGAGGAAAAGACGCGTTGTCGTCAAAATGGACCAAACTCAACGCGGACTGCAACAGGTGGCAAGGCATATGGAAAAGGCTTTCGGATCAACTACGGAGCGGTGAAGGGGGGGATGATTTGTTGATCCGTTGTGACACGCAATACAAGCTGGAAAACGAAAAAACTTTCACAAGTTTATTGGCGTGGAACTTTTTGAAGGATAAACAGAAGTGGCTACATCCCGATCCGTTTGTCGTCGGTAGACGAAATGTTCCAAAACGCCGCGAGACGGTCAATTTGGACTCGGACTTTGACGAACCACCGGAGCAAGAAACGCAAAACCCGAATGAGGGTTTATTTGGGGACGATCCGCATCAACGGCCGGCTGGAAAGTCAAGGAAACCGAAGTCTCAAAAAACCACTTCTTCTGGTTCGGCCGGTTCCTCCCGTGCTTCGTTTGATGAATCACTCGCAACAACATTCGAAGGCATCCGATCCGACAAGCAAGGCTACTACAAGACGAAGGATCTCGAGGCCAAACTTCGAATCTTGTCGATGCCGTCTGAGCATTTACCGGAGCAAGCAAGGTTCATCTTGGAAATGGAGAAGAAGAAGATTTGCGAGACAATGGGATGGCCATACGGAACGAGAGCGGGAGGTGGTGCTTCGGGTTCGGGATCGGGAAACTGATTTGTCTTATTTTATTTACTTTTGTATTTTAAATTTGTAGGACTTTTTAAATTATGTATTTTAATTTTAGGACTTGTAATTTTTTTTTAATTAATTAAATCTTGTTTTATTTGATTTATTTATTTTTATATATTAATTTATACAATTATCAGCATTAAAAAAACAAATAAAACAAATAATAAAAAACTCCAGAACACTGTCCAGAACACTGTCACCACACCACAAAATCCTCAATTACAACATTCTCCAGAACACTGTCCAGAACACTGTGGTGACAGTGTCACCACACCCCGTGCTCTAAGAGAATCGGGAAAATACGTGTCTAAAAGTATATCAATTAATAAATTAATTAGATCACTCTAATCCGTTAATGTGTAAGTTTTATTTTGTGTCAATTTGTCACTTCTCAAACTGACACATTGGTGCTAATAATGATCATGTCACTTTAATTATTGAACCCCACACATTATTTAAAATAAAAATATTACATTTAATTAAAATATATAAAAAAAACATTAGATTTAATTACATTAAAAACATACATTAATAAAAAAACATTACATTTATAGAAAAATAACACACTACAATTAAATAGAAATCTAGTCTTCGGCTTCGTTTTGTTGCGAACACAAACCACACTCTTTTTTTATTTTGTTCCATTTGGCAATTAGCTGATTTCTAATACGTTTCACCTCAACTAAAGAGTTGTAATTTTTTGTATGGTTTGCCGGATGGTGGTATTTGGATGTTTTGGAAATGATTTTGAAAAGAATTGTGGGAATATTTAGACATTTTTGCGTGTAAATATGTAGGTGTGAGAAATAATAGTTTGTAGAAATTGTGTGAAAAAAAGTGTATATTATATGCATATATAGGATTGGAAAAAGCGGAGAAAAAAATTAAATTTTTATTATCAAAGGCCGAATATTTGATCCGGACCCCACATTTATGTCTCCAATTGCATCGTTATATCGACTCATCTCCACTGACGCACCGGTGCAATTGGCGTTAGTGAAGTGACATCGTCAGTTAGGAACCGACCCAACCGATAGGAGTTGTCTTAGACTTAATTTTAAACATATGTTCAAGTCAAATTTATCGGTAATTTTCTCATTTATTTATTTTATGGATAAATTTACATACAGTAAAAAAGATATTTTTCATTTTTTACCTTTTTAAATTCCAAATACTTAATTTCTTTTTTAATATAAGTTATTTAAATATTTTTCTTACCAGTCAAATGAAAATGATCGAGTGAACAAATCCTCTAGATTTTAAGCCCATTTCATGCAATAATGTTTGTCTGTTCATCACGAATCACGGACATGTATTACAATGCCAAAATGCCTGCTCGTGTGACTCAGAATAACATACTATACTATACGGAGTTTAAACAGATAGCATTTATCAAGGGCAAAATTCACAAAAGGCATTTAGACATCCAAGTCAATTATAGCTCACTGCAACAATTTGGACCAAAAACCAAATTGATCGTGTGTTGCAAGTCATCATCATCGTCTCAAATGATAAAAACACCAAGAAGCTGAGATTCTTTCACTCCATAGGTGATGGACCATCTTCTGATCCAGTATCAGCTGCAACACTGCCCAACATGATTGCAGTCACCATCAGCTTATCTGCATCAGGAAAACTTCTATGCTGCATCAAGATTGCTTCCACTGAAGATCCAACCGCAACCTCCATACTTTCTTGCCTTAATGGAAGCACTTCTTCAAACCCACCTTCATAGGTTTCGCTTTCTGGCCCATAACACCGACGAGAAGCTTGGAAAAGAGCAGTTTCTCTAAGAACCTCTAAATTTTCCTCATCACTCAAACCCTTAGCCATCGATGTTTGGTTTATGGTCTCCCAGTCATCTTGATTGGCAGCATTCTTCCAGCATTCCTCTAAGAGACTTGTGTTGGATCTCAGGAAGGAGAGACTGGTCCATGCAAATATATCGAAAGCATACAGAGCGAGTTGCTTGTTTTGAACCTTGAGGCATAACTGAATAAGGTCGGCTGGAGGGAGAAGCTTCTGTGCAATATCTTGTGTTTCTTCATCGTCAGGAAGATGTTTCAATATTTCTTGCTGCATAATAAATAATAAATTAATAATAAGTTTATAAACATGTAAGCCTGTAAGGTAATCAGAAATATTAGAGATGGCAAAATAGGCAGGTTTGAGTAACGGGTCAAAACAAGATCAAGTTGAAATGGGTCATCTTTAGTAAGGGCTTGGGTTCAACACTTTATTGTCCATCTAAAATAAACAACTGACGAATGTGAATAATCTATATCTTTCACGTGTCGAGTAAAACAATTTAGGAGGATGGACGCATTAGAATGGACTTGGGAAACATTTAACCCTTTTGGCTTGTTCCCTTTTAGCTAAAGTTTTTGTTTGATCCATTTGCAATAAAGGCAACCCAAGTATAAGTAGAGGGGCAGAAAATGACACCACTAGAATATAGAGTTGGTGCCTTCCAGACAATCAGTGTGGCAAGGTGTATTGAGCTGGAAATGGATAACCAAGAACTTACTAAGAAACATACTACAGATTAGAGCCAACCTACCTGCAATTTCAGAATTCGTAAATCAGCTTCAATCCTCTTCAATTTGGTATCATAATCAGGATTATTTCCTGACGATATAGAAGAAAAGCAGATCTAATCAGTAGCCGGATGATCTAAACTATCACGATCACTTGAGATGGCAAAATGGGAGGGTTGTGCAGCATAACAGTTTAAGGTTAAAAGTTACAACTTTAGTACAAGCCAAGTTGGGTTGACACGAAACCCGGTTTGTCAAAAAAATTGAATTTTACACACATAATAGTTTAAGGTTAAAAGTTATCAGTATAAATCTATTTATCCAATAAAATGGATGAGGATGCTTTATACATCAAAAATACAATTTGGGGCAACTTGAAGCCCATTTGACCCATTTCCTTTTAGATTAAGTTTCTTTATTTTACCCACTTAACCCGTTAGAGATATAACACAACCCACATTGACCCATCCAGAGTAAATAGGTCAAAATTTTGCCACTTCTAACGTTACTGTCATAGCCAGACCTGCCACAGCAGCTATCTTCGAGAGGTTTAAGAGCCGCCTTCTGTCGGCCAATGTTGGTTCAACTTTAGGTTCATAAGATCCGGGTTCCTCAGTTTCGGCAATTAAATTATCACCATCAGAAAGTGCCAGGAGATGAAGGGTTTCAGAAGAGGAAGAAAACTGATGTAGGAATATCTCATGAAGCCAGAGGTGATCTGGGTACTCCTTTAAAAACATGGCCAACTCTTCTGGAAACTCTTCCCCAAGTCTCATAAGTTTAGAGAACTGTTTGTTGTTGTACATTTGTTTAAAGACGAAGTTACTAAATCCTCCTTTAGGGCCCATGCTGTCATGCTGCATTATTCAGTATTAGATTTTAAAAAATACAATGGTACTTTCTTGAGCCTGTGAATTAATATAGACGCCCAGTTTCCATTAGTTCCAATTCAAGTACCGAAATATTCAGTATTTGAGGTATGACATGAGCAAGCCGGGTATTGGGTCGTCAGATTCGGGTGAAAAAGTAAATTTTCATAGAGGGGACCTCAAACAACTTTTGTCCAAAAATTTTACTTTAAGAGGTATTAAAGTAAAATAAAGTGAGTTTCTGAAAAAAAAAAATATAATACTGTAAGAGGTATTATGCTTTGGAAATACACTTTGGGGGATTTTCAATTGAGCATGTTCTTTTTAAGCTATTCTTTTATTTGACCCGTTAAACTTAGCATAAACCCATCGGATGGAACTTTCCAAAACATATAGAGGATGAAAGTGTCCTTAGTTTTGCTTGGGGTTGGGAAATGGGGGCAGGGGGCAAGTCAAAAGGCATGGGAAAGGCATATAAATAGTTTTCAACTCTTGAAACCACACAAACACAGATATCAGAATGAAAAATGAATCAATAGAATAACTTGTCTACATACATACCATTAGACTTCTGAGTAGTTCTAAATCATTGTGATCAAAACACAAATTCCAAAGGGTTTGGTATCCTTCATGTCGTTTAGCAATTGCTAGCAAATTAGATGAAAGCTTTTGAGCGATTTCTCTATTTTGCTCGTCCACCACTTCATTTGAATCCTGAAAGTACTATTTCAAATAATCAAGCTTCACATTGTAAAGACCATCGTTACAAAAGCTTTACTTTTGTTATTATTAATCATACAAAAGAACAATATTTTAATAATTTTACCTGGTTAAAATCTTTGACTTGCTGATTAAGTGAATCAAGAAGTGTGTCTCTCCTATTCCAGTACTCTTCCAACAAACCACCATGTTCTTCTTCACGCTCAACTTTTGCTGTAACAGCACCAGAGTATGCCTCAAGTAATACTTTAATCAGTACTTCCAGATGGGAATGAAACTCCAACTTTGCAGCTACATCTAGGTGACCCATTTCATTCAACAGATGAAGCATAAAAGATGCAAGAGTCCACATCCCACTCCTTACTACAGTTTGAGAGTACCACGGTGTCAAGCCTTCTGATGAGGGATACCACATGTGATTCTCATCCTTGTAAGTCATTGCTGTATTTAATAAGGTGACACACATGCTCGACAATTCACATGCTCTTTGAAGCTGAAAAGTTAGTGGCATCTCTTCACTAATTATGAAACTTATCTTTCTCTCCAAGCAATGAAATACTTCCTCAAGTTCAGACACCTTACTGTAGAACACTTCTGCATTGTCTCTATCCATTAAAAGGACTGTATTTTGACGAGCTCTCTCACCAACTAACTGAATCAGGTCCCAAATGGAACCCGAAAGCTCATTTTGCGAGTTGGAGTCGGTAAAGGCAACTCCAGATGAGCTCTGCTGCCTAATCCGGTTCTGGAGGTCCCTAAGTTGAATCATGGCAGCAAGCTTTTCACCATGTTCCATTATGATCTGCAAGGATTTCCCTAATTACAAGGGAGGAAATTAGACATTATAATGCAGGAGTGAACAATACTAATCAAAGTTTAAGAGTCAGAAAATATACAAAAAAATATGGAATGCTGAACACTCTTGGCACATACATGGAAATGCCACAAAAGAGGGAATATTGCATAATAAGGTATATAACTTTCAATAGCTTTGTACTATGGGTAACAAACTAATTTTTCACTCATAAAAAAGTAACTTGAATACACACACAAATAAATATACATATATTAGCAAGGTGAGAAACCAACATTTAAGTTTTCCTATTTTAATGGCGTGGGTCTCGCTGAAATTTTTTATTTCCACATTTACGTCAAATTTACTAATTACCCGGGCCAAGTTTGCCAGTTACCATAACAAGAAATAACCAAGAGTTTTTTACTTTTTTATGAGTGAGAAAATACTATGTTACCTAGCGTAGAAATTTGAGGAATGTTGGTTACCCTTTTTTATGCATGTACCCATGTAAAATATGAGCAGAAACGCAAAATGCAATAAAACTAATCAGTAATCATACTCTGTCGAGAGGAGAGTTCTTCATGGCATTTAGACAGAGCAAGAAACTGGAGAAACTTTTGATGCTTCTGCTGCTTATCTAGGAGCTGTGTGGACAGCACAGATAGAGCCACAATCTCTGCACCTCTAGTAGTCGTCCAATGTTTAGCTAAGGTGTCAACAATCGATTTGCTTACCCTAGCAAACACATTTGTCTCTCCATCCCTTTCAAACGACCCTGAATTCCGAAGCTTATTAAGTGTAGCCGTGATCTCTCCAGATTGAAGAAAATCGTGAAAAAATTGGGCCAATAACGCTTCAGATTCTTCATCCTGTGCCGTCCGGTGTGCATTTCCAGTAAAAACAGCCCTTTGTCTATCTCCAGCATCCCATGCTTCTGAACTAGCCCTTCTAGGAGCAATGTTTCCTGCAAACGAAACATTTCTTTTCTCTTCCTGTGTGGATCCTTCCTTAGAGCTTCCTTTGCGTGACAAGCTACGTTCAGGAGGTTCAACTCCACCCAGCAAAACCGCCTTCTCAGGAATGGCCCACACTCCAGCTTTCTCAGTGAGAACAGCCCAGGCACCATCTTCACCATCATCAGATGGGAAAACTGAAGCATCTAGTACTTTCCCAGCATCATATGGTAAGTCAAATTTATAAAGCCGGCTAGTGTTTCTCCAGTAACGAGTGACTGTTGCAGTTCCATCACCAGAGAGTACAATTGAAGATCCAGAAGGTTTGCCACCAACCTTTAATCTCATAGAGAATAAGAAGTCCTCGTCTTCTACTCTAGCTTTTGGAATTATTACTTCAATAGGGGATCGTTTCTCCAAAATTTTCTCGTGTAAACGATACGTGGATTCGGAGGAAACATCGAGCCCAGACCTGTATTGCATGGACAGAAGAGAGTATTCTGTGTAACTTGAACTAGTGGCTCTGTCCTTGCATAAGGTTGCAACAAGAACAGTCATTACTTTCCCATTATTGTCAATTTGCATGTCAAGAGGCCAAATTTTCTTTTGTCCAGCTAGGCCCTTTTGTATACCAACATCACCATCATTTCCTACTATTTCATGAGACCACAGTTTTGACATACTAGAATCACGGAAAATATCAACAGAAAAACACTGTATTTCGTGATCTGTCAATAAAAGAAACATCCTGTTTGGTTCTTTAGAAGAATGATATGGAAAATGCCATATCAATGACCTCGGATACCCCTTGGCACCAGATAATTGACTTCCTTGAGAGAATACGCTTACAGTGTCTTGACACTGGATGCCAGTAGGCGAGCAAATGAATTTACAAAGCTGACCTTTAGAGCTACATGCAAGGGCAATGCAGGCATTATGCTTCTCAGGAATAGCAGAAGCAATCAAAGAATTATAAGAACTCCATTGTTGCTGCTTGTTTAAAGTGGTTATAGACTCTGATTGATCGATGTAAGTGACAGAAAAAGTTGAAGAATATATGTCGGGCCAATATAGAAGGGCTCGAGTTTTCCTATTGCATAAGAGAACACCAACGGAATTTCTCTGAACCTTGCTTGTACTCAATGTGGTACGATCCCAATCAAGAACACAGAGTAGCCAAGCACTACCGAAATTCTTGTTGATATCTCCATCTTCAAGTACACTTGAAGGAAGTTCAAGAACAATACACTTTCTTGAAGCTGCTGGTGATAGGTAGCTCCAGATAAAAATCCTACTTCCACATATCATCCATGCCAGAGAAGTTCCCTTATCCATCCCACCAGAGATTGCTGTATTGCCTGTTAAAATGAGGTTAACAAACATCTCATGAAACAACATGATAGCCTTTCAGTAAACTGATAATCACGTGTACTAACCAGGAACACGCTTCTGCGACATATTAGCCTGCTCATCACGAACTACTTGGGGAACTTCACCAACATATACTGGTTGAATTGGATCTACATCATCCACCTTCTTCGCAGTCGGGATTCTACGTAACATAAAATAATGGTTACAACAAATGAACACTACCCACCACTTTTTCAAGCATATTTACCAACTCAACTATTTGAATGCTTCAATGCTGTCAATGGTCAAAACTGGTCAGTGTTAAAATGTGATATGTTCAAACCCTAACTACTAAGGATCAGAAGCAAAACTTCTTAGAATGTTCAAACCATGTCTCACTTCATATAGATACATAATAAAGCCCTATATATTCAACCTAACAGAAGTCATGTTTACCTTACTAAGCTAAAATCCGGAACTCGATTTACATTAACATCATCTACTTTTAACTTGTACCAATAACTTCGTTCAATATGCAGAGGCTAGGGTTTAATTTAACATTCCATTTCATATCCAAGCAAAACACAATCAAATTCATAATTTGAAGTCCCAAACTGATCTATTTAACTCTTACAATCAAATCACAAACCTATTGAATTAAACAAACATAAAGCACAAAACAATCCAATATTATCCGCAAAATCACACATAAATCAGAGACGATACATACAAATGATGTATATATACATACACATATCATGTATACAATATACGATACAATGAACTGAATTGAGTAATATACCTAGCGAGGACAGACAAGCGAGATGCCCAGGGAGCGGGAGTGCCGGTATTAGGTCGGTCGGGAATGATATTTTCCGTCACCGGCTTTCTGTAATCGGTGATAGGAGTGACCGGAGAACCGATAGTTACCGGAGCTGGATGTGTACGGGCGGTTCGATCCTTTCTAGATGTGGTTTTCTTTGTTCCTGGAGAAAACATAGTGGGAATGAGAGTGAAGAAGTAGAAAGGATTTGAAATGTTTGAATGTTAAGAGGTTTAGGGTTTTATAGAGAAATGGAGGCAAAATTAGTTGTTGAAGAATTATCGAGAAATAGGGCTGAGTCGACTCAGCTCGCAGGCTAAAAGCTCGATTCGAATCGAGCCTAAACGAGCTCGAACATATTTCGAAGCTCGAGCTTCTTAGAGCTTTTCAATTATATACATTAATAATTTTTTATATAATAATATAATATATAATTATACAATAATAGTAATCTATATATATGATACTTAATATAATAGTAGTTAATCGTATTATATGTAGCTAAAAATTATACAAAAAATAAATAATTATTATTGATTAATAAAATAATTATTTAAATAAAGAATATTATGGAATAAACGAGTCGAGCCCGAACCGAACTTGAGCCTGTAAAATATCAAACGAGCCGAGCTCGATCTTTACATACTAGGCTTGAAACGAGCCGAACTCGAGCTCGAGCTCAGTGAATTTTAAACGAGCCGAGCTCGGGCTCGGCTCGGCTCATTTTCACCCCTATCGAGAAATGAGAACTTGAGAATCGTTTGAGAAAATAAGATTTGGTTGTGAATTTTTATTGAAAAATAACGAGTGTTACATTGTCTTCCTACTTTATCAACGTTAACAAACTCATAGACTACTCGTAATAATTTAACATACTAGGATAGTTTTATCTTTTATCTTAAACGTATAAAGTTATTCTAGAAATTACATTGTTCTCCTTTTTTAGATCTGTCATAATATAACTTTTCATTCAATATATTACTTTGTACAGGTATATTACATATTTACAAATTAAGAATACTTAAATCTGTGAGTATACAATGTAGGGGTGTAATCGGGTCGAGTCGAGTCGATACAGTGCCAAGTTCGAGTTCGACTCGATTAGAAAACTCAAAGCTCGAAACTCGACTCGAACTCGATCGAGCTTGTATTTTCAAGCTCGAGTTCGACTCGACTAATGAACCGACACTCGATTATTGGTATTACATATTAATATTAAATTAAATCACATTAACACTACTCGACTCGGTAGTTTCAAGTTTGACTCGACTTGACTCGATACTTTCATGCTCAATTCGACTCGAAGTTTATTAAAAAGTACAGTAAGTATGTTAATATTTATATAAATGGAGGGTAAAAATGTAAACTCGATTAGGCTCACAAGCCTCTCGAGCCGAGTATATTAATACTCGAGCTTGACTCGAATGTTTACTCGAGTAGCTCGAGCTCGATCTCGACTCGACTTGTACCGAGTCGATTTCGAGTATTTTTTGAGTCAATCTCGAGTAGCTCGCGAGTTGTATTGTGTCGTCTACGCCCCTTATACCACATAACATCGTTTAAGTTTGTTAGAAAATGATAGATCTGCCTAACGTTTTTGACTTTTTGTATATTTAATAATTTGATGAACGATTTTGTTTAAACTTTGATTCAACGAATTAGTAATTTGGTGGTAAGGACATAATGAATACTAACTCACAACAATTGAATTGCTCATTATTACATCTTCCTTTTCTTTTTTTAGAAAAATATGTATATATGATCCATCAGTTTTATACAAATTACCTCTAGGTTAAACAATAACAATTAATAACAATTTAGTATAATAATAATAATAATAATAATAATAATAACAATAACAATAACAATAACAATAACAATAACAATAACAATAACACTAATAATAATCTAATATAATAATTAAATATTAATAAAAGAAAACTCTTCTAAAAAATCTAAATGCAAAATTGAACTCTTATTAACCAATCAAAACTTTCAATTTCACTTAAACTTTAATTAACCAATAAAATATCTTCATTCCCCTAAAAAATATAACCTAAAATAAATAAATCAAACCACATAATAATAATAATAATAATAATAATAATAATAATAATAATAATACTAATAATAATAATAATACTAAAAAAATAAAAATAAAAAGAGACTAAATTTTTTGTTTTTCTATACCTTACGAATATTTTGTACATTGCAAACAAAGCCAATTTCATATTCTTTCATATCTCTATATATGAAATATTAATATTGATATTAATTTAATCAAACTGAAATTTGAAACACATATTTAGAATAGAAGTTATCTACGAAAAAATAAAAAGTAATAATAAAAAAAAGATATGTGAACGAACGGGTTTTATCAAACTCCGTAATACGTAATATCGATATATTTGCATTAAAATCCCGTGTGTATACACGGGTCTATAAACTATAATTAATAATAAGAAAAATTAAAAGATCTCATATATTTCTTTTTCGGTGGCACTAATCTTGAAAATCTCGTATGAAAATGAATAAGGGATAATTATTGACATTGTGAAAATGAATTGACAAAAACTTGGGATATTTAATGGAAGATTATGATTCTTTCAGATTAACGATAACTTGAGATGTGATATTCTTCTCTTATAAAAAAAGGAAAATGATAGGTCTCACATATATTAGGTTTTAGCCTTTTAGGAAAATCTGTAACATAATTTGTTACGTCAATTCGAATACCGAAGAATCTCTATTTCTATCTACAATATCTATATTTATTATTAACTCAAACGACTTCTACAATACGTAACATCTATCATTATTTTACTATTATTATCTAAAAAGCATGTTTCAATTACTCTGGTTTATGTAATGTTAACCGCGCAACTATGTCAACTTTAAATTAAATTTACATAATAAAATAAAAATATAATAGAAACTTTATATTATAGTTTATTAAAAACAAAAAACAAACAATACCACTTGTGCATAAAAACATAATCATAATATTTTAAACTGAGTGTTGCTAAGAAATATAATTCTACAAATTTGAAAAGACTGTCACATCGTGTCATATTAGCATTTCATATTTTTATATAACTTATTAGTATGAAAAAGAACTCAAAAGAAAAACTTTAATGTTAAGATGAGATGTTTGAAAATGGATGTTGGTTAGCAATAAATGTTGTCCTGCCATAGTTTTACACTTTAAAAAAAAATTCATAACCACTTCCTCATTTAAGCTTCTTCAGTCCCTGTTGCATATGAGATAGATTCGGTCAAGAACACCTATTTTAATTTTTACTATTATTAAAGAAGATTAACTAGTAAATATATAGTGTTACATCATCTAACTATAGTTAAATCTCAATAGCAGAAAGTTATCTCGAGCGAGTATGACATTTACAGTCTCTATGACTCCAACTTTACATACTATAATGTTACTTCATTCATCCTAAAATAAGTGTTTATATTTTCATTTTAGTTTGTTTCAAAATAAGTGTCCACTTTAAGAAATAGATAACCAACTTTACCTTTTTACTCTTACTCCGTGTACTTTACCTAAAACTTTATCATCAATAAAATAATTATTTTGAGACGGTGGGATTACTGTATTTAAAAAGATAAAGTTCAAAATTGGTAGCAAAACTAGATAAATTTGTCTACATCAAACATTTCATAATGAGCCCAAAATTCCCCTTCAATATCTTACAAGGGTAATGTCGTCATTTAACGAAAGGGAGAAACAAATAGTGTAGCATCAAGTCATCAACACACAGCAGCCACTGTACCAAACACATAATCATTCATCAGAATCTTCGCTACACTCCACCACATACCCAACAACTCCGATCCATATTTGACCAAACTTTTTTCTCAATTCATTCACAAATTTCACCTTACTATTTCACAGCTCGTGTGTTGTAGTTAGTAATTACCACTTCGAGCCACACTAAATTCAACCAAAACAAAAAACAAGGTATGTTAGGGTTCACTTCTAAATATTAATTTTCCGCCTTTTATTCGATTAATCATTCTTAGTTTTATTGACCATCGCTTATACGGTTATGTAGTTCAGTAAATTAGTCTACTTTTTTTTACTAGTACTATATTGTTGACTGTTACTGTGTTTGGCTTTATTTATTCAGTAGCTAAATGTAACCTCTAAAAATGTGAAAATTTGATCCTATGATTAAAATCCTCTTGAATTCCAAAGAAGAAAAGTAATAGAACTATTAGTTGCACTTTATATACTAATAGTAGTAGCTTGTTTTGGGTTGTATTTTATCAATAACATGTCAAATTGGTTAAATAAAGATATTTAGCTAAAAAGTACTGGGTCAAATGGGTCAAAGTCACTCACTGTGTGTTTTTAGTGCATATATCCTTCTAAATCACTTCATTATGAAAAAACTTATTATTGAATTAATATAGTTTTTGTTATCATATTTAAGCAATTGTAGTTTAGAAAAAGAGTTAAAAGAGCAAAAAAAAATGTTTTTGACCCGAATCATACTTGAAAATATCATGTCCGACCCATTACCCAACCCCCCCATTTTGCACAACACTTTCTCTATGTGATTTCTGGGTATATGTAGTAGAACCTGTTCTTCAATTCCATAAGATTGATACTCACTTTCATGATTATTTGGGACTCACATTTCATTATGCGACATAATTAGTAGTTTGCTTTGATAGCATTATTGTTGAGTCAAAATCTGGTTACATCATCATAGGATTGGCAGAACTCGGGAAAATTGGGCTTTGAGCTTAATTTGTACTAGCTCAGGCTGATCATTGCCGTGCTAACCAATATCTTGAACCAGTGTTAGCAGTGTTTTATAATTATTCGAAGAGATGTCGGTGCAACCATAAATAACTGAGGTTGGAAATAGGAATTCTATGTTTTAAAAGTGTACATATATATATCTATGTGTGTATTTATGTGCATATCCTCCTTTGTAGAAGTTTAAACTATTATGTTATGTTAATATAAATTAAGGTGCACTCAAATAGGTGCTTTCTGATCACGGGATTTATGAATCAGGTCATGATTAGGAAATCCATGTCCCACTATCATTGAAGATAGTCCAGTGAAGTTAATAAGTTAAGGAGGCTTGCTTCTGTAGAATGTCGTCGCAATTTGATCATGAAGGAAGTGAACTTACTATGGTGAAAGCGTCAGGTTATTTAAAGTTGACAGGTGGTTCTTATGGTAAAAATCAGGCGCCACTATCAGAACAAGAAAGAAACTTTCAGTCTGATATGACTAACGAGTCACATGATGGGACCGACATGTCACGGTCCAACCAAGAAGGAAGTTCCATTTCTGAATCTAATCAAAAAAGAAGTGCACTAAAAATAATATCCGAAACAGTTCCATATGGCAGTGTTATTGCATTACAATCTGATCAAGAAAATTACGCCGTATCATTAAGACCTGAAAAAGGGCTGGGTAAATTACCACTGAGACGCAACCCTGATAGTGGGGTCCAGGTGTCGGGTTCTGATCAAGGAGTTACTGTCTTAAGGTCACCTGAAAAACCTACCGTGGATGGATTTAATTGGCGAAAATATGGTCAGAAGCTGGTCAGAGGAAATGCATTTGTCCGAAGCTATTACAAATGCACCAATACTAATTGCCCAGCTAGAAAGCAAGTTGAAAGTTCACATGATGGACACATCACAGAGATAAATTACTTATGGAAGCATGAACATCCTAAACCTTATACTCTACTAAAACAAGCAAGTGGATCTCCCGAGCCATCTTTGGAAATTGAAAGTAATCAATCATATTCATTACTGTTTCATGTTTTGTAGTGGTCCTATCTAGACGCATCCAAATGGTGGTCGGACTGGTCGGGTAATGGGTCAAAACAGGTAGTTTTGTATTGGTCAAAACCACACGGGTCAGGCAAGCACGTTTGCAATAATGGGTCAATGTTCGACCCATTTGACCCATTTTTTGCCAATTATCTTTTCTGTTTTACCCATTTGAACCATTAACTATAAAAATAAAATATATCAGTTCATATAGATGGGTCGGGAAAGTTGGGTGTAACGGATCAAGACAGGTAATTTTTGGTGGCTGGAAGTCTGGAACGGGCCAGATTGGGTTGGTTGACCTGAATCACTTGTTTACTTTTTCATACATAATTAGTTTGTCAAGTTCGATCACACACTAGTATATTATTTCAGCAATAATGAATTAGAAGATTTTTCGCTTTTCAGTTTACATTTTGGGTGACTTCTGACCATCTGACCCGTTTTGTTTTAAGTTATTATTTATTTGATTTCACCTGTTTGACTTTTTAGTAATACAACGTATTTCAGTCAACCACTTCATAAGTAAACTGGTCCAAAGCCGCTAGTCCTTCTAACAAATTATGATGTTTATTTGCATACTGCAGCCTCCCAATATCCTGAGGCTTCGGCCACCCCTGTGCCGTCTAAGGTGGCTTCCAGTGAAAATATTGTCAAGGTTGCAGTCTCACATTCAACTAAAATAGAAAGTGCGGTTAACAATATTCCACCAGAGTCAAAGAGACGGTAAGTTAACAGGATTAAACTCTCAAATTTTTTATTATTATGTTTCTCCTGCCGTGAGCTAATCCTCAAGTTTTGCACAGGAAGAAAGAGAGTGCTAGCGTCAATGATAGAGTTGTGACAAAGACAAATTATGAACCGCGTGTAGTAGTTGAGACTACAAGTCCAGTTGATATTGTAAATGACGGCTACCGCTGGCGCAAATACGGGCAAAAGCTAGTTAAAGGCAGTCCAAATCCGAGGTATCTTTAAATGCTGTTCACATTTCGCAGATACACCAAACTGAACTATGGTATGCCAGCATATTCAAGTGCCTTGCAACTTTTTGCTGTGGTCACGTTCTTCACGATGCCCCGTAGGTCATAAGTGCAGTTTTGACCCATTGACTTATGAAAATGGGTCGGTTCAGGCTATGTTATCTCTAATAGATCAAACGGGTGAATTGAATAAAAACATTTAGCTAAAAGATGTATTTTAAATTCTAATGCACGAGGCCTACTAATTCCCTTTTCAAGAAAATGGGTTATTTTTTATTGAAGCAATATAATTTTTGTAATCATATTTGACAGACTAATAATTCGTAAAATATAATTTGTAAACTACGGTCTTGAAGTGCTTGGAGTCGACCCAAACTATATGAAAGCACTGGTTTTAACCACATACCTGCCCGTGTTGCCATATCTACTTGGGGCCTTATGGTAAATTTGTGGTACTAAAATAAAGTGATGTTTATGCAGGAGTTACTACCGGTGTGTAAATTCTGGCTGCCCAGTGAAGAAGCATGTAGAGCGGGCGTCCCATGACGAAAAAGTGGTTGTGACAACATACGAAGGACGGCATGACCATGATATGCCAGCCGGGGTCAGAACGGTTACCCAAAATATACAAGGAAACAACAACGGCTCAACATCCTCTGATGATGATAAATCGAGACCTCATCCAGAAGCAAATGAATCTTCAGGTATGGAAATGGCCGTTCATGTTGGTGCTAATTGACCAATCACTACTCTTTGTTGTAACTAGTTATCAAAGCACATACTCTTACATCTGTAGGGTGGTTCTGTAGTCTTGTTTATATGCACAAAGGTCTCTATTTATCGAGTAGTATGCAGTTGAGCTATAGATGTTGTAGCTCGGTTCTTTGCTTTAAAAGTTTTACAAGGGTTTGCGCCAAACATGGTTAGAATGGTCCTTTCATGATTTTGTTTGTGTTCATATTTCATGTTACCTTTGTAGTTGTCACTACTGAAGTGGGTAGTGTAAGTTGGATTTTGTTTTTCGGGTAATGCTCCAGGACAGGTTCTGTGAAAATTTTCCACCATTTTTTGAATATTTAATGTGTTATTAAATGATTCACACACCATATTCTCATGGAAATGATATATATTTTTTCCATGATAAAGCAACCAAACAGTTTGTAAGCATTTGTAATTTTGTAAGGGTGTTCACTATTAGGATATAACCGAATTATCCAAATGGTCTATACTGATTGGACAATTTAGTTTTTTGGATCGGATCGGACAAAACTAAATTAGTATTTCGATTTTTGGATTGGTTTTGGTTACTACTGTGAGAACTGAATAGTCCAAATAAACCGAATAGTAATAACAGTAAATGGAATACTATTGTTTACTAGATGTTCAATATTTGTTCAATATTGTAATAGGTAGTGTTAATATATATCATTGTACGTAACTTAAAATTTATGTTTTGATATAAAAAACTAAGTTGCATTATTATAAACCCTCAACGCAACACGATAATACATAGCCGTTAATATCACTCATGATATTACCCTTTTATTAGTCAAAATAATACCCTCGTTTAGTCAACGAAAAATCAAATAGTTAAAACCGATCCATCCAAATAGTATTTTGGTTCGGTTCGTTCGGTTCGGATTCGATATTTATTTGGATGGATAAGATTCACATTTTGAAAACCAAAATTCAAATTTAATTTATATAAATGAATTGGATTTGATCCGATCCATCCAAATGGACACCCCTATAGTTTTGTATACCTTTTCACTTTTTTTTCTTTTCTTTTGTACTTATAGACTAAATTTACCGAAGAACTCAAATCAAACATAATAGCAGCATTGAGATGTTTACATCAGAAAAAAAATCCCAAAATTGGCCTACTTGATTATGAAAGCTATTTCAGTGGGACAACTCACATCATAATTTCAAAGGTTTGCAAGATGTTTAACAAGTGACCCACTTCTGGGATCCACAAATCTTAAAATAGATATGCAAAGCCCACCATCCACCTCATATAACAATAAATAATTACAAAAAAAAAAAAAAAGAAAGAAAAGGAAAAAAAAATCACATCATAAGCCGGCTGACAAAGAAGATGAATTTGCAAAGCAGAATTATCCAAAAGTCAATTCTCTGATTGGTTCCCAGTATTCCCTCTTCCTGGTGAACTCACATCCAAATACTTGGGGATGTTTGTTACAGTATTTTTTTTCTTTTCTTTTCATAAACATATAAATATAAATATAAAAAGATATGATCTGTGTATCAATCTGTGGAGTATAATATTAAATACCCAGTTACATACTTTTTAAAGGAAGTATAAAAGTTACAAATACTATCCAAGGTTTAATAAAAGGATTAGTATTACTATCCAATTCAATTCCTGTTAACAATACTAAAATCCATATGATAGTTTATCTAAAATATGTTTAAGATGATATCGTGGTATCTTTTCGCATTAAGATCAAACTATTATGATCAAAAACTTGGATGATGACAATCAAACTAATGGGAAAAGTTTATGGAGATAAGCATAGGCAACACAATGCTTGACACAAAACCACCAAAATTTTCATACTTGATAACTAAAATTAAAGGAGAATACTTTGGCTATGTTTATATAAAAAAGTTTCAATCAGGGACCCCACTCAAAATTTTGTACAAAGAAGCCATAATTGTGTTTATATTAATCATTGCTTCACAGCTAATGACTTGTTATTTATCTTTAATTAACAATGTGTAGCTTTCATTGCATAGAATAATAGAATATGCTGTAAAAGTCATTAATTCCATTTTTTGAAGTATTTAACTGTAGCAACACTTGCATATCACTACAATAAAGAAAAAAAAGAACCCACACCGTTTACAAATTATATCCCATCTCATTGATGTTTTTTTTGTCAGTTCTACGAACTATATATGCGGATCTCAAGTACTGTTTCAACATTATAAGGGACTGTTTGGGCGGGCTTATTTTGGATGCTTGTCGCTTATTGCTTATAAGCAAATAAGCTCAACACTTATTTTGATCCCTTGAAAGTTCCTCTCCTTCTAAATAAGCTCAATCAAACACTAAAAATGAGCTTATTGTTTTCAAATAAGCTAATCAACTTTTAAAATAAGCCCCCCAAACACCCCCGAAGTATATACAATGATATAGTAAACATGAGCGTAAAAACGACGATTTTGTATAAACTACGCTTTTATTAATAGCTTATCTATACATCACTTCTACATTTGTAGAAAAAGTTTAACTTTTAACTCAACTGAGCCATACATACCACACTTGCATTCTTTCTTCTTACTAAAACTTATAATTATCAAAATATCAATGGCAACTTGGTGCATTGCCAGTTTTTTCTGTACCGTATATTCATTTCAACATACTTCTTTCGCTCTACAAACGCTAATAAAGTGGACTTTTTGTTATCAACTGTGTTGTTGTAGTATCTGACCGCTTGCATATTAAAAGGGACTTTGATATTCATCTTCTTATACAAAAACTCCGCTCCTGTTATTTGTTAAAAACTTATGTGGCTGTCGATATTCCAATTCCTAGTGCAGATGCAAATGGACTGTCCGGAAGGTTCAGTCCCTGGCTGCTGCAAGTCAGATCAGATAAACTGTTTAGAGAAAAAAACATAGTAGATTGTTTTTATTTTTAATAATCTAATGTGATGAGAATCAAGAACATGGCATGTGATTATGATATAAAATTCAAGAAGATATATAAATTTACTTCTCCTGATCATTGTATTTGGTATTTATCATCCTAACTCTTTCGTCATTATCTTGGCCATTATTGAAAACATCAAACAGCTGACCAAATTGCTCTGCAGAAGAGAAATTCATCTGCTCTCCGAGACCTGCAAATATACAGAATTAGTAAACAAAATATATATAAAATGTTCAAACTTCAAATTCGAATATTTATAGCTCCTAACCTTCCGATATCTGCAACCCTTCAAGTGAGTATCCAAAACACAACTGGTTCTTGGGTTTTGATGATAACTCGAGTGATGTCAAATTATCACCATTTCTGGACACTGCATCAATGTTGAAAAAGTCAAATGTTATCCGAATATACATTTATAATTACATACCGTTAAAGGTTAAAAGTTTTGTATATGTCTCACTTGATTGAAGCTCAGATTCAGCATCAAGACTGCTAGCACCATAGTACAGATTATGCCGAAATTTGTCCACAACTTTCCTGCAGAAAAAGACATAAGCTTTAGGGTGAATATCTATTATCTAATACAAAGGCCAAGATATAACTATGATAATCAAAATTACCTATTGTCCCTTGACTTCTCACGGTATGGTTTGACCAAAACTCGTGCACCACACACAAAATGTGGGTTGCCTTTGTTCAAAATCTCCTTAACTGTCTCCCCCAAAGCAAAGGTTACAAAACCAAACATTCTCTTTTGTTGGCATGGAATCCTCACATCATTAACAGGCCCAAATTTTCTATATCATCAATAAAAAATGTTAATCAGTGCATACGTTACAAAAGAACAGATAAAGCTTTGATTTTTACGTAAACCACTTTACTTAAAATAGTTTGAAACATCTTGCTCTGTGAAAGTACTCTCAGCAGGAAACGTTAGATATATCTGCTTAGAACCTGCCACTATACCACCTTGTTCATTTCTATCTCCATTGTAATCCATATATTTAGCAATTTCATCAGCCAAAATCACCGAATGTTGCCCATGAGGCCTATCGATTAGAGTTATTCTCTTGAGCCGTGCAAGAAGCTTAGTCAAACTATAACCAGCTTTCCCGTGTCTCTGGCTCTCAGTTAGATACCCCTCAGCTTGAAGCGTTTTCCCAAACGTCTCATAGTACAACATTGGTAATGAAGCAATAGAAACAGGGAACCCTCTTCTAGATTTCAGAAGTTGAGTGAGTTCCATCTCTAGTTTCCTGAGAGACCCAGGTGAAAAGACATTATCATCCTCGATTGAACCTGCAGGGCTAAATATCTCAGGAATTACCGTATTACCGTGATAATATCTACAACTATTTCCATGCCTACAACAACCTTTCATGAAGTAATGGCAAATCTTAATTCTAGGACTCGATGTAGGTTCAGAGTAGCAATAACCATTGCTAACAAAATTTGACCCGTTTGCAGGCTCCATCCGATCATCTAATGACAAGAACTGAAGTTGGTTTTGGAAGTGGTAATTATCAGGAAATGAAGCTGGATAAACGGTTAAAGATGGGCTGCCAAAAGGCGTAAAATTTATGGGGGTGCTTGACACAGAATTAAGCCCGTAAGCTGGAATTGGAATCGAAACGGTTGAATTGAAATGAGATTTGGCTTTATTGATCAAAGAGTGGATTAAATTATCAGGTCCAAAAGCTAGTCTTATCATCTCTCTTTCACCATGATCTTGCAACAGCAGATAACCAATAATCTTGGAGACCTTTTCGGGTTCTAGTTTCTGGATCCTATCATGTACAACTTTTGTAGATTCTGAGAAGTCCATATTACTGATATGCTATGTTCTAACCTGCATATGAATCATGAATCAAATGTTAGCTGCATTCCTTAGAAGGAAAAAAAATACACAGTAACAAATTTGACTGTTTATAACCAAAAATAGCAACAATACCAGAAACTGAACTGTATACCAAATATGTTCAATTTCTTTTAGCTGGATTTGGGCTAGGCCCCTTTTTATATTGCCTAGAGGAAAACTGGAACCTCTCAAATCCAGATTAATGTACAAAATTTAATGATTAGTGTACAAGTCATAACAGCACAACTGCTCTGGATTTGAGAATTTCACTCTTGGAAAAAGTAGTTACCTGAACTAGGAACAAGAAAGAAGGCACATTCAATATCCATAAATATCACTAAAAATGGAGTATAAAAATTTTAGAAATTAAAGTACAAATGGAGAGTAATGGGCTAATGACTAATGTGTGCTCTTTTGTGCTTTTCAACAAACAATTGATGTGTGAATTTATGTTCAAGCATGAAAATTGACAACTCAAGCATGAAAAAGGAAGAACACAAGTTGGATATGACTAAAAATATTCACACAAATTTCTCATCTTCTCTTCCAGAAACAACCTGGTTCATAGTTGCATAAAATTGAAACATGCAAACTTAAAATATTTTGGTTCACAGCATTAAATAATCAAACAGTTCTTTAAATATCAAAGTTTTCAAGAACTTCAAAGAAAGTTATACCACAGGTTCTTACACTATCAATTCTTTATATAATCAAAGAACCCATATCAAAGTTCAAAACTTTTTGCTTCATAAAGAAGTGTAGAACAAGTACTAAATAAAAAGTCATGAATTTTATTGTGGAAAAAAAAAAAAAAAAAAACAGTTAAAAGCAAAGGTTTATAAGATACCCACCAAATCTATGAGGCTTGTGAACAAAGAACAAGGTCAGAACAAACTACTCATGGCCTCAAAAACTCCTCAATTTATTGTAAAGGAATACATCATTCTCTCTCTCTCTCTATATGTATCATTTTCTCTCTTGCTCTTGTTGTTTTTGCTAATTTATATAATCATCAATTTATATTTATATTTTATGTTTTTATTTTATTTTTATATATAAAAAATAAACTAAGTATATGCACTCAATTCTCCGCACAAACGACACTATCTTAAAAGAATAACGAAAATGACAGCAAAGGCGCCCTTTTGTTTTTATTTCATGACTTCCATTTTAATAAAATTCAAGATGATAAAAAAATGATTATTTAAAAAAAAAAAAAATAATAGTTTGGGAAAAGGACAGGTGAATTGATATTGGTTTTGGCCACATTGTTTACAACCAGATATGGATTGAAACTAGGAGAACATTTGGGGAAAGTTACAGCTTTGAATATATTATTTTAACTGTTTTGACTAATTCATGAAGGAATTGAAATATTCAATAGATTATAGGAGGATTTTTTTGGGATATATATATATATATATATATATATATATATATATATATATATATATATATATATACACTAGGTAGAAGACCCGTGCAATGCACGGTAATGATAACTGTGGTACATATTTTATAAAATAATTTATAAAATAATATTAATTAAATAATTTATAAGACTCTGTTTTCGTATCTAACTCATCTTTTCATATTATTATAATATATGTAGCATTTATATTTATTATTTATTAATTATTATAAGATAATAAAATAATAGTATAATATTAATTAAATAATTTATTAACTGAAGTTAAGAAATTGACACGTGGCTTCATGCTTACGTAGCAAATTCTGGAGCTTTTTTTTATACTCCTTTAGTACATATATAGATATATCTTAAATTATATATAGAAAATCCATTAATGATGTCATCAATTAAAAATTTTCAATTAGTCAATTAGGTCCATCAATTTCACATAATTATAATAAGTAGACATCTTAAATTTTTCAATTTTAATAAAAGAAATCTAAATAACTAATTTAATTATATTATTAAATAAATCAAAACAAACAAAAAGTAAAAATAGAAGATAAAGAATCGACTAGTATGTAATGTGACAAACATGAAGTTTGATTTATAAATCAACAGCTACTCTATTCCATATTTTTGAAAGATATACATAATTACTTTATTATTATATTATTATTATTCATAATTATAATATATTTTAATTTTAACTATATTCTAATTTGTACATGTAATAATAATGATTAGAAAAGAAAGTTGTTTTATCGTATTGAGATAACTTTAAAGTTAATATTGACAACTTTTAACTATTATAATATTCTTTTATATATGCTCATAGTTAAAAACATGAACTTTTTTCTTCTTTTTATCAATATTTTTTCTATCCGATTATTTTTTGTCAACTTAGATTGCTTAATATATAATTCCAACCATAAATAAGTTAATTTTTAAGCTTCATTTCAAAATTTTAAACTGAGATAAAATGTTAGAATTTAATTATATACATTGTTTGCATAATTATAAAAAATAAATAAAAATTCGACGGCCTGTGTGTGTACACGAGTTTGAATGCTAGTATATATATATATATATATATATATATATATATATATATATATATATATGAGTGGGATAAAGGGAGAATGGTTTTATGGAGAGAAGAGGGAGAATGATTTTTTATTACTATGATTCAGTATTTTTTTCTAAGATCCAATTTTTTAATACTATAAACTTTTGAATCATAGAAACAAAAGACTAAATCTTAATAATAAAATATATAATTACATTAATAAAAATTTGAATCATATCAATAAAGTATTGAATCATAGTAACAAAAAATCCTTCTCACTATTTTCTCCCTAAATTTTCTTCTTCTTTGAACCTCTTACTATATATACATATATATATCTATATATATATATATATATATATATATATATATTACTCGATGAATGTACGAGTAATGTGCAGTTTAAATGAAGTCAAAGTTGAGTGTATCCTATATATATAGGAGACAATGATGGGTGATCATGCATGTATTTTTATTTCACTTTTTTTTTCTTATTGCAATAATAAACAGAAAACTTTTTAAACAAAATAAAAAGCTATTTACAGCTAAATCATAAGTATTAAAAATTGGAAACATGGTACTTGATACACAATTGATGCTAAAAATGATACACAATCTAGTTCTAACCTTTAATTAAGTGTATCAAACCAAATCAATAATATTTATTCTTTATTCTTTGATAATAAATAATAAATAATAATAAACATAAAACCAAATCAATATATTATAATTATTATATGAAATGAAATTGTGCATGACAATAAGTAGCACATGCAAATACCTATAAATCTGTTTGCATCGAGTGGCACCACTTGCCAAGTGGTCAAAGCATGCTAATCTTGACACTTGGCGTTAACCACTTCCACCCACAAACTCACTCATTATTAAACAACATTGTTAGTATTGAGTTACAGAATCTGTATAGGGAAAAACATATATATTGTCAAAATGGTATCATAGTTAGGTACGGTTATTCTTATAAATTCACATTTAATCTTCTAATTAAGCTTAACATAATCTAAGTTAGATGTTGTTAAATGCACCAATTATTTCATATTTATATTTGCATGTTATTTTAAATGTAAGTTGTCAAGATGTTTGCAATGTCTTTCAACATAAATGTTATTATTTGTATCAGTACATGATAAGTAAATTTGAAGATCATCGTGGAAAACCTTAAAAATAGACAAAATTATGTACTTGTAACCCGATTTTATAAATTATATATAGGAAACCCATTGATGATGTCATCAATTAATTTTCAATTAGTCAATTAGGTCCTTCAATTTTGCTAAATTTTAAAAATAAAACCCCTCAAAATTTTCATTTTTAATTTAAATAACAATAATTGTTATTATTATATTAAATAAATTAAAACAAACAAAAAGTGGTTGATAGAAATTCAACAAGCATACTAAATTAACGTTTTAAATTGTTTTATTTAAACTTTTAGTTACTATAATAATAATATTTAACTATTACTTTCTCATATAATTTCAAAAACGTCGTTTGCTACTTATAATTCGAAAATAATCACATCACAATAAGATTTAAACGAAAGCAAATAACATTAAATAAATTAAAGTACAACTAGAAAATTTAATTTATGAAAACTTATACTACTAAAAATGTTTTAATTTATCAGATATTATACAAGGATTCTATCAATTTTTATAAAAGATAAATACAAATCTATTGGGCTGTGTGTATACACGGGGCTTAGGACTAGTTCATTATTATATTATACATTTAAGTAGCTCTTTAAATTGGTCGATCAATCCCTCCTTTGTTTCGGACACCTTAGAATAGATTTGATCGAAAGGAGGATGAAGAACGAAGACAATGGTTTCACTGCTGGGATCCCAATCGGCCTCAGCTTGAGTTGTTTTACTAAAGAAATATTTTGCAAAACTTTAACCAATTCGGTTGGTGATTTTTAAACTTTTATGATTAAACTACTATAAAATTGATTATCTGTATATGCAGTTAACTTTATGATAACCAAGTAAAGAAATATTTGACTTCACAAATATTCACAACATTTGAATACTGAACAAGATAAATTAAAAGGTAAATTGAAGGTTTTAATTTTTAGTATTTGTAATGTTGTAATGTGTTTACTGGAATATTTGGATCACACTATAGAATTACGATGCAACATTCACGGAGTTTACGTACAACGTTTGAATCCATAAACATAAACTGGACATGCTTCAATAATAATGTGTGTGAATTTGATTTTTTAAATCGGAATGTGCACATGCACACAAAAACTCGGCTTCAAAATTATCTGAGAAGCATTTGATTTTTATTATTAATTCAAAAAATTCAGCATTAAATATCAATTCAAATTGTTCATCCCCGTATTCCTAGCAAATTCAATTTTGACCAGATTTACTAATTTAATTAATAGATAAATACAACTTTATTATTTACAACACTGCCATTTAGATTACATCCCTTGATCTTAACATCTAATGGCTACAAACTCATTTTCTTGGGCCGGAATAGTCTCGTGTAGCCCACTAGCCCAGTATTGTAGGTTATTCTTTAACAAGCCCATAATTGCTGTGAATTGGGTAGATCCGAACCATATCCCGAAAATACCCGAACTATTTAGCACGTCCGGATCGTAAAGCGGAAAACGGATACCTGTACATCCAATAAACAACGCAACAAAACACGTCCTCTCTCTCTCTTTTCCTTTTCAAATAGTGATCGATTATTCAACTATTTCCTATTTCGGTATCTTGTATCTATAGGTCGTTGTTGTATCTATAGATTGTTGCTGTATATATAGATTGAGATGATTATTACAATTACCTAACCGATTTGACAAATAACAATCAAATCATCAATCAATTATGTATCAATGGAGGAAATTCGAATTCTTTGAGGAAAAATATGGCGGAAAAAGTTTGGCGGACGGAAAAATAGAGTGTTGTTCAAGCGGAAGGGGGAAAATAGCGATTGGATGTGAAGATGGAACAGTTAGTTTACTAGATCGAGGTTTTAAGTTCAGCTATGGATTTCAAGCTCATACTTCCTCTGTTTTATTCCTTCAACAACTCAAGGTTTCTCTTTTGATTTCTGTTTTTGTTTTATTGTGCTAATGTTATGTTATGTTGCATTTGAATTTAGTGACATATTATATAAAATTTTGTGCTGAAGAATAGCTGTAGGTTTTGCCTTACATATATAGTGATTCAAATAGGGTCAAACCTTTTTGTGAAATTTTCCCAAACAAATGCGGTGTGAAATAAAGGATATAGTTGTTGAAAGTGAGTTATAGATGAAATAAATAAGGTAGGAAGTTGGAGTTTATAGAGTAATATACAGATATATCTCTATATAATAATCCTTGTTGATCAGATGCTTTTCCTTTCTCGATATATAAACTCATCTAGAGAAGTATAATGTGATGGTAGTTTTAGAAGCTCGAAGAAAAAACATAGAGCTTGAATTCAGAACATATCATTTATATTTATGCGATTTGTGAAGTTTAAATCTTATAATGATCATAGCCAAGTTTGGAGGATTCTTTACTTTATGATATGAAGTTTATTGTATGTTGTTTCAAATGGACCAGCAACGTAACTTCCTGCTAACTGTGGGAGAAGATGAACAAATATCTCCACAGTTATCATCTGTGTGCCTCAAGGTTTTTGATCTTGATAAAACTCAACCCGAGGGTCCAAGCACATCAATTCCTGATTGTATTCAAATACTACGGATATTCACCAATCAGTTTCCAGAAGCAAAGGTTTGCACTTTATACTTCCACTTTTCTGGATATGTTTCAATACTATATAATTGAAATCTTTAAGTAATTGTTATTTTGCAGATAACATCATTTCTAGTTTTAGAAGAAGCTCCACCGATTTTGCTAATAGCTATTGGACTAGACAATGGTTGCATTTATTGTATCCAAGGAGATATTGCACGTGAACGTATCAAACGCTTCATGCTTCAAGTGGAGAATCGTCAAGATAAAAGGCAATGTTCTATAACCGGAATGGGGTTTCGTGTCGATGGGAAAGCTTTTCAGTTATTTGCAGTTACTCCAACTTCTGTTAGCTTATTTAACTTGCAGACTCAGCCAGCTAGCCGACAAACCCTTGACCAAATAGGATCTAATGTCAACAGCGTTGCAATGAACGACCGCTTGGTATCTCCATTCTCCTTATTTCTTATGCTAATTATTTAAGTTAATTGCACAAAAAGGTCTCAAATTTCTGGTCTGTGGGATTTAGTATTTTCGCACCAAAAAATGGTACAAACTTCAAATAAATTTAGTTTCATTTAATGCTGAACTTCCAGGTACGTAGTACATTGTGTTGGTTACCCTAAACTAGAAGACAATTAATAGTTGGTTATCTTAAATGTAAAGAATTTGGATTTCAACCTTAGATACAAAAGTTTGTACCTTTTAATGAATGAGAAAATACCATATACCTAGAACAGAGTTCTGGAAGAAGTTGCTTATCTTTTTATGCAGTTAGTCCAATTATTTTTTTATTTCTTATATATTGTTTAAATGACTAAAGGTAGAGAAATCTGGTATGTAATCAGGAGTTCATCATTGGTCGACCTGAGGCTGTATATTTCTATGAAGTTGATGGTAGAGGTCCTTGTTGGGCTTTTGAAGGAGAAAAGAAGTTTCTTGGCTGGTTTCGTGGATACTTATTGTGTGTAATTGCGGACCAAAGAAGTGGCAGCCACACATTTAATATCTATGATCTGAAAAATCATCTAATTGCTCACAGTATCGTTGTTAAAGAAGTCTCTCACATGCTATGTGAATGGGGAAGCATAGTTCTTATAATGAATGATAAATCAGCTATCTGTATTGGAGAAAAAGATATGGAAAGCAAATTGGACATGCTTTTCAAAAAGAATCTTTACACTGTAGCCATTAATCTTGTTCAGAGTCAACAAGCTGATGCAGCTGCTACAGCTGAGGTGTTAAGGAAGTATGGTGATCATTTATATAGCAAGCAAGATTTTGATGAAGCTATGGCTCAGTACATTCATACCATCGGTCATCTAGAACCGTCCTATGTGATCCAGAAGTTTCTAGATGCACAGAGGATCTATAATCTTACAAACTACTTGGAGAACTTACATGAGAAAGGTCTTGGTTCAAAAGACCACACTACCCTTCTTTTAAACTGTTATACCAAACTGAAAGATGTGGACAAACTGAATGTTTTTATAAAAAGCGAGGATGGTGTCGGGGAGCATAAATTTGATGTGGAAACTGCAATTAGGGTTTGTCGAGCTGCTAATTACCATGAACATGCAATGTATGTTGCCAAGAAGTCTGGGAGGCATGAGTGGTATTTAAAGATTTTGCTTGAAGATTTGGGAAGATATGAAGAGGCATTGCAGTATATTTCTAGTCTTGACTCAAGTCAAGCTGGTGTGACGGTCAAAGAGTACGGTAAGATTCTTATCGAGCATAAGCCCGAGGAAACTGTTGAAATTCTCATGAGGCTTTGCACTGAGGAAGGTACATATGCATATATGTTACCATCTCCTGTTGATTTTCTGAATATTTTCATACATTATCCAAGATCACTTATGAATTTTCTTGAAAAGTACATAAAGAAAGTCAAAGACTCACCTGCTCAAGTGGAAATTCACAACACATTATTAGAGCTATATTTGTCTAGTGACTTGAATTTCCCATCAATGTCACAAGCTAATATTAGTGAGAATGGTACTTCGAAACCCGAGCTTAATGGGAAATTCACTTCCGAACTTAACAATATAAAAAGTGAAAATGATCATCAAGAAAGACTTCAAAAAGGGCTCGTATTGCTCAAGAGTGCATGGCCGTCAGATCAAGAACAACCATTGTATGACGTTGATTTGGCTATAATTCTGTGTGAAATGAATGCATTCAAAGAAGGCCTTCTATATCTCTATGAAAAGTTGAAACTTTATAAAGAGGTGATTGCTTGTTACATGCGGTCACATGATCATGAAGGATTGATTGCTTGCTGTAAGAGGCTCGGGGATTCAGGGACGGGAGGTGACCCGACCCTCTGGGCAGATTTATTGAAGTATTTTGGTGAACTTGGGGAAGATTGCTCCAAGGAAGTGCGGGAAGTTTTGACTTATATTGAAAGAGACGATATTTTGCCTCCTATTATGGTTTTGCAGACACTTTCTTCAAATCCATGTCTTAGTCTTTCTGTCATTAAAGATTATATAGCTAGAAAATTGGAACATGAGTCAAAGCTTATTGAAGAGGACCGACGAATGATTGATAAGTACCAGGTTGGCCTTTCTTTCTCTTATGATTTCAATGTTACAGTTAAACAATATATGTATGTTGAGTTGTGGCAATACAGCAAAGCCTATTGTAAGCAAGAGTTGCCTTGACTTTCTTTCTCTAGTATAGGATGGTTCCATTGTTGCCTATCATGGGTGGCAATTTTGAGTCCGTTTTTTAAGAACGGGTCAATTTGGGTTAATGCTTTATCTCTCAACATGGAAACGGGCCCAATGGGTCAAACGAGGAGAAAGCCGCTTGCAGTGTATTTTTAATGCATATGACAGTATGACCTTTTAAATCATATTACTCAAAAAACTAGATTACTAATAAAATAATATGATTTCAGCAATCATATATAACAGTAACTATATAGCAGAATTTAGATATTCCGGATAGATAATATCGTTATTGACCCGTACTAAAAATTACCAATTTGTCCGGCTACTCATTTGCTACCTATTCTGCCTTTATCTGACTAGATAATTTTCATTTTCTTAGTTACTGGGTTTGCAAGTGAGTTATTTTTGGTTTAGGATTCTACATTTCTACCATGTTTCACTTTTCACAATAATTGAATAAATAAAACCCTTCAAAAAAGGATTCTACCCTCATTTAAAGTAAGTAAAATGTTCTTTTTGTCACCATTTATGAACAAATAATTATTGATGCAGTGTCATGGATTTCAAGTTTGTTTCAATGGGCAATTTGTTGACTAAACACATAAAAGTAGGATTTTCCGGTGGTGTTGAAATCTGCATGTAAATCAGCAAATTATTATATATTATTGATGTCTTTGATTCTACAGGAAGAAACATCAACAATGAGAAAAGAAATCCAAGATCTGAGGACCAATGCCAGAATCTTTCAGCTAAGCAAGTGTACTGCTTGCACTTTTACACTTGACCTTCCTGCTGTCCACTTTATGTGTATGCATTCATTCCATCAACATTGCCTTGGTGACAATGAAAAAGAATGTCCAGAATGTGCCCCCGAGTACAGATCAGTTTTAGAAATGAAGAGAAACTTGGAAAGCAATTCCAAAAACCAAGATCAGTTCTTTAATCAAGTTAAAAGTTCAAAAGATGGATTTTCGGTAATTGCTGAATATTTTGGAAAGGGAATTATTAGCAAAACTAGTAAAGGACCAGCTGGATCTCTAAGATCAAACGGTACTTCCACCACTGGCTTCTGAGCTGTTATCCGTTCGCATGATCTTTTTTGCACTTTGTTTGTAGAAACGGGAAGAAGAGTGACCAAAAGAATGGCAACTATAGATCATTCTGTTTAAGGATTAATTCCAGGAGGTACTACACTGATTTATTTTTACATCTGTAGAGTTGTGTTTGTGCATTTGAATAGTTTTGGTGTTGTTTTTATGAGGTTATATCTTACATGTGTTTGGGAAACGTTTTGTAGGGTTCATTTATTTTTTGAATATATACACTTATCTTGTATTGTACTTTCCCAGTTATCATTGATTAGTTGCGTCATTTGGTTCTCTCGAGTGGTCTGATTCTGGTTATGATAATCTAAAGGGCATGAGATAAGTTTTCACCCCTTTCAGATGGTTTTTTTGGGTTCATAAATTCTTGGATTTTTGGTTGTCACAGAAACTAGTGAATTAAATGCACTATGCAGTTCATAGATTCTTGGTTAGTCAAAAACCAGTGAATTAACACATGTATAACTATGAACTGAGACATGATTTCACAATATTTGAACGAGATTTTCGAGCTAATAGATTCTTGGGTTGTGGGTTTAGTATCATTCCTGGTTTATCAATTATCACATAACACTAATGTGGGCCGCATGAACCTTTCATCTCATCAAGAGTTGATTGTGGACCATGTAGGTTTTTCTCTCAGGGACCTCTTTTTCTGCTATATACATCATACATGAATCTGTTTAGCCCATGTCACTTTGTGTTATGTTTGCCACTCGTTTTCTCTCTTATGTTTATACTTCTTTAACATGACATCACACTCTAGTCTAAATAACGTCGTTGTAGTAGAACGATTTACCTCCTCTTGAACGATAGATTTTGATTGATTGAATGCGTAAGAGCTAAGCACAAAGTGATACAAGCTATCAAAATCGATCTCAAAGCATTCAATAACTAATTTTAGTCCCTTTATATGTATATAATATATAATATATAATATATAATATATAATATATAATGTTTAATGTATTATTTATTTTGTACCTCAATCTCCATGAGATCTTAAATGTATAGAAAACACGGTGCATAAAGGCAATTTTGCATTATTAACGGAAACAAAGAAAGAGTCCTCACTTGAAGGACCATGCCTACTTGCACCATGTGTTCAAATCCATATTTAATCATCCTTTTTAATTAGTCAAATAATAACTTGACAAAATCATTATTATTCGGTTAATATTGCTAATATGTATATGTATATGTATAAAGTTTATAAGAAAAAACAGTATCATGAATATTTTGCAGTGATTGTTAATATCGACAGCTAATAATATCATTTTCATGGTGTCAATATCTTGTAGTGATTGCTAATGTATTATACACATATATATATTATATCATATTTAAAAGACAAATAAGATTTAATTTTATGTATAAATATATAAAAGTTTAAGAGTTAAAATACAAAATTTCTAGTTTAATATTGGAGACATACAAGTTACACACATAATATCTCCTAGAATAATGCAAAAGTAAATCCAAATTCCATAAACTTAATTTGACCAATCTCAATTCTAGCTATAAAATAATTTAGATATTTCAATTGAGAAAAAGAAAGCATCAATAATGTTTGTAGGCCCAAATCATACCTAGACTTGTACCAATTTGAAACATGGTGGTTGGGTGTGTTTGCATGTGACACTTTCTTCAAGTATGGTGTGTTTTAACGGTGAGTTTTGGAGGATATATATGGAAGAGAATTGAAGTGTGTAAGTTTTAAAATATAGAATCAAAATCCTTAAAATGATGGTGTTTTTCAAACCCACGGGGTGTTTAAAACTTAAAAGTGATATCAATTTTCGTTCTACCTTATTATCAATCTCATACTCATATTAATTCTCTCGAACAAATCAAACGCACCATAACATCTAATCAAATGTTGTAATTCTTTCATATAGCATCATATTATTATTAATATCTTAAATCTTAATCTTACCCACAAGTTAAATCTATAGTTTCTACAACAAACTCTATCAAACTTCATTTTGGTATAAAACCAATATATTTATCAAGATTCTAGATTCTGTATAATGATTGATCGATCGATATTTGCAATTTGCATTGAAGACAGAGTGACTTAGGTAGATAAAAGATAAAAGATTCTTCAAGGACAAAAGAACCACGCATGAATGAAGACCAAATACTAGATACTCTTATTTATTTTAAATAAAGGTCATAACTTGTCTTAAAATGATACAATACTACAATATTGTTAAGGGACGTTATAAAGTTCACCTAATAACACGTAAATTTACATGCTAAAAGAGTGAGTGATAATACATATTTTATTACGGTATAATTTTGAAAAAGAGATGAAAATGTCAAAATAAAAACAACCTTAAATATTAAGTCTTTAGTAGCTTCTGAATAGACATTGTGTATATGATCCATGTTACTATACTTAACAGGTGAATATGTTGTACTAAAATTTATAAAGGAATGCAATTATGACAAACGGATTAGGGATGATTCAATTAACTGTATTTTATAGTATTATACCGTACAATCTTCAAAAATAAAGCTAGTTGTGTACGGAGGAAAAAATGATAATGTACAGATTATTAGAATTCAAACAAATTATTTTTCATGTTGTACTCATTTAATTTAATTTTAATTTAAGAGTAACATAAAATAGTTTTTCTTGTGAATAATTTGATAAGAGGGACAAAAATGGAAAATACTAAAAGTAAAAGCAAGTTAGAGAGGGCCCGCATATCAACGCTGACATACAAAAGAGACTTTGGGTCACATAGATACAAGCTTTGCTTTGCTTTGCTTTTGCTTGGGTACAAACTACAAAAAGCCATACTTTTTTAACTTGCTATTCTTTCTCTTTCACACAAAACACACACTCCAAAAAAAAAAAGAAAAAAAAGTGGGGGCATTTTTACGTCCTATCTCGCTATCGTATGAGTTGAATCAATCAAATATACCTAATTTGATTCATCACCCGGTAAATCTATTCGTTTTTTTTTTGTTTTCTTCTTCAATTTTTGATTTCATTGAAAAAAATTGAATGTTTAATTTTGGGATTTTTTTCTCTAGGGTTTGGTGATTTCGTGAGATGAGCAAAGAACGGCCACCGGAGCCGCTTGATTTCTTCATTTGGACTGTTGAGGTAATTATTTGATTTATTATTTGCATCTATAGATCTGTTGTGATTCAATTGTCTATTCTAAAAATAGAAATCAGTGATGTGTAATTGGGCATTTTGTTAGTAAAATTGTAAAAATTTCATTTTTATCATATTTGGGATTTTACAGATGCATAAATATCTATGTGTGTTTTTCAATTTTGTAGTTTTGCTCATGATTATACTCATTTTGTGCAAATTCGTCCATCGAACTTATAATTTGTATATATTTGTATATATACTGGTATATGATTGTGTCTATTAGCTAACCAGTGATCATAAGCTTATAAGATAACATATTAAGGTCATGGACCGTTGAATTCTAAAGAACAATGTGTGTATAGCCTTTTTTTTAATGTATCAATATTTATACACTGTCTATGGAAGAATTTGTCTAGAAATTATGGGGCGGTTGACAGTTTGGCACTCTGTGGTCAAAATCTGTATCGCAGGATGTTGGGCTGTGGTTGGAGGAGATAAATTTGGGTGGTTATCGCCAAACATTTAAAGAAAATGGTGTTAATGGAGAGTATCTTGAAGGTATGTCAATGTTTACAACCGAACAAATTCTTCGGTTTATTCGACGTTGCCACATGAAGTGGGGTGACTTTATTACGCTTTGCAAGGAACTAAGAAGGATAAAAGGTTATCTCTCTCAAACTTTGTAACTTGCAATAGTTCTTATCTGTTATCATGTATCAATACTTATATACTGTGAATGCTGGATGCAGCTTGTATAGCACAACTATAACTTGGTTACCTAGTATCGTAAACAGTTACTTTCATGTGTGCTTTTAAGAAAAACCTTCAAATGTGAGGAAACATTGCAACTAACTGAAACTCTAGCACTTTGATTTTTTGGGATTAAGTGCTGTTACTTAGAGATAAAGTTGTATTTTACTTAGGAAGAGACAGTTGAGAAATAGTTTGGTTATCCTATGATGTTAATGGGACAAATACTAGCTATATCATCTCGCTTTACTGGTTAGGATAACTATTTGTCCTTAGATGCATCTCTAGTAGTTTTAATTAACATGTACCGTCACTTGAGCAATCGTAACTGAGTTCTTGGGATGATTATTTTGACTCTACGTCAGGTAGCACTCTTGTACATAGATTAATCTCTTCTCATAATTGTATGAATTTTTCAAGATATAATCTTTTTTACTAAACCATATACAGAACCTGGTACTCGCAAGCTTTAGGATCATATCATGTTTTCAATCACTGTGAAACGACGATTGGGATGTTAAAAAACGAATTTGAAACTTGATCACCTGAAATATAAGGACATAAATATCCAGCTAAGTTTTTAGATTTGCAAGATTGAGCACTACTATATTTTGGTATTTCGTAGACATTTACTTGATTCATCAGCAAATCAAACGTTGTATGCTACTGTTGGGCCATTAAGCTATTAACTAATGCATCAATTCTCATGACCCCTTATGTCACTTTAAAATCTGAGATGTGATTCCAGCAGTTGCAGCAAGAAATGATTGGAAAATGATGGCATTTTGATTTCTAAAAGAGATTTCTATTAAGATTCAAGAAATTATCTTATGCTGTTCACGTCTCAATGAAAAAATCACTTCTTTAGAACGTTTCACATAGGCCTGGCAATTACAACCCGTTGTATGAAACCTGAGTCAGTTGGGGTAAAGTTTCAGATTCTCTGGGTTAATTTGGGCTGGTCATGCTACTTAACGGGTCCAACAGGTCAGCGAATAGATCTTTGTTGAAGTGAGAACGGGTTGAGCGGGTAATCAAAAGGTTTTTAAGACCCGAACTTGTTTTGACCAGACCTGTTTGATCTGAATTCTTTAAATGACCCGGTCGACCCGTATCTGTTTTGACACATTACCCAACCCGACATAAGCTTCTCGTTTTGCCACTTCTGGTTTCACCGGTACCTATATGTCAATCGCAAACATCATAGAAAGTTGAAGTTTATCTATTTCAATCCACAAAGATGACCCTATATGATCATCATCGGAGATCATTTAGTCGAGAAGTAGTCAGGCACTCATAAATCATATGTTTTAGTTAAGCACTGGAATTTAAATGGGACAGATGGTATTATCTATGGAGAAATATGGATGATTTGGATTGCGATTATCTTGAGAAGTATTTAGGTTGTTAATCGGATAACTTTTAGCTTCATCATTGGCTTTCAGCATCCATGGAATTCCAAAATCTTGACATTTGAAGTTGTACGTTGCAGATACTATTATAGTATCTGATATAAAAAGAATTTAAGATCCATAACAAATTAAGCCTTACGTTGACAATTTAAATAACACGTATATGCTAGTTTGCAGTTTTATACCTGATCTATTGATTATTTGTGATAAATTGTCATCTATAATTTAACTAATAAAATATGAACTGATAGATTTGTGATTGTCTTTCACCAGTGGCTTGCTTGAAGGGGGAGCAGAAAGTACGCCGACCATGGTGGGCCCCATCTTGCCTATCAATAGTCTTTGTGAGGGTGGCAAAGCGTAACAGGCAATCGCGGGTTGTTTCAATGAAGCTAGAACCATGACTGAACATGGGGAAGGATGTATGATACATCTTTAATCCTACTTGATATGTGTTTTGTCAGGATACCAGATGTTTGATACATCCCATGATATCCTCAAATGTCCTTTTGTTCCATTTTCTTTTAGAATCAAAGTAGCAAAGAGTACCTTTTCTGATGCTTCTTGAGATGGGAGTGGCGGTTCTTCATGGAGGATGCGCAAAAAGCCGTGTTATATTGTATCTTATGTATCAATTTTTATTTAGTTGCTTTTGTGTAAAGTTTGTGGAAAATTTATAGCATGATACAGAGATGAAATTTGTATTGTATTTTAATCTGTGTAGATATATGTTTAGCTCTATAATCAAGGGCATGTTTTGTGTCGATTTTCTTCAGCATCTGAGCCTGATGGTGGTTTTTGACTGATTCATTGGCATAACTATGTCGTAGATGAACACATCTACACCCTATGAGCAGTTTGATGCTGTTTTAGTTATTGTTGGAAAAGACAACTATCTTTTCATAGGAATTGCCTTTCCAATGGAACTGAGTGATATTTTGGGAGGGACATTCCTTCTTCAGGGAGTAGGAAATTAGTTAATAGCTCAGGGGTGTTCATGAAATCCGCCAAACTGGTTAAAGTTGACTGATTTAGCTGGTTTAAGATGTGTTCTTTCATCTAGGTCAATTTGAAAATGAAAAATCGAATTACAGAGTCCGGCTGGATTAAGATCTGGATCAATATCCAATTGATTGACAGCCGTAGTCCGGCTCATGGTTTGAGATGGTTTACCGTTTACCAGACATTCAAACTGGACTGGGTGTTTTTATTTAATATCGACCATGAACATTTATGGTTTATGAAAGTTTGAAAACTTTGTAGCCCTTTTTTTTATATGTATTTGCTTCTCAAAAGTACGATGTAATTTGAATGGTTTTCAGTATATTTAGGTGCGGTTCTTGATTTTTTTTTATTTTTTAAACATCATATCATATATTTCAACAAAGAAAAGATGAAAGGAAACTTACAAGAGCAAAAGATAGAAATCCAAACCATAGAACAACTTACTTTCTAACTAAAGCAATCCTAATTATAGCAACAATAGCTTGAGAATCATACTACAACTAAAGCATATAGACTTTTGACAACAGAATTGAAGAGCATAAACCCTCCTACCATTTTGATTCTAGACAACCTTTGATGAATCCATAAACTTCCAGCTTCCTTGAACGCCAAAAACTAACCTCTAACTTCCATGAAACGATAAACACAGAATTCAAACCCTAACATCATTCTTTTTTCTTTGGCGGTGATTCATCGCTTAAAATTAAACCCTGAATGAAACTTTCAAAACTAGCCATCTCATTTTTAGACGTCTTCATGTTGATTAGTTTACCAATTGCTTTGGTAGGCTTTTTCAAAACAACGACAGATTCGTCATCTCCCGGCAAATCATTTAAAGATGCCCAGTGAGAAAGGTTATCTTGAAGATCATCAATGCCTTTGGACTTGACCTTTTTCTTCTTACAAGGCATGGGTAGGTTTTCCATGCTAGCACTGTTAGCTTTTTTCTTTCCTTTGACTTTTTGAACTTTCAAGTATTAACTGTCAAAGTACATAATCGGGCTAAACCACATTGATTCTAGACGATTTGGCTGGTACGACAGACACAACCAACTTCAGCAGGTGTGGTTTGATAATTTCTATAACTGCAGTTAGCAGTTTGCTCGATATTTTCTGTTCAAACGGTTCGAACTTAATCATCAACATCTTTACAGCACCCGAGAGTGCATTCTATGTGAAAGCGTGAGCAATGGAAAATTAGCCCATCTCTAGTGATGGAAGAAAATGTTTGCTTCACCTCATTTTCGATGAAAATTTGACAAAAACTAAGCTTTAATTTTCAGTTAAATAAATTTTTTTTTATAGATTTCGTAAACTAATTTGAATATACTATTAGTTCGAAGATCTGCACGCTATTTTTAAAAATAAAATAAAATAAAAATAAATGGAAGTTGATTTGTTGACCGATCAACTTCATTTATATAACCTAACATACAAGCTCGAAAAACACGAGATGCAACACACAACAACTTTAATTTAATTTAATACTCCGTAACATATAAATCAAATTTCAGTACATAGACATTCCCACAATATAATATGTTACCATAAATTATATAAGACTTCATCAAATATGTAAAGTTTGTAAAGTGAAAGATGTATAATTAATTTATTATAGGTAGCCTGACTTTTTTAGAGGTCTTTTTAGCTTATTGCGTTATGATACAGTTAAAAAGCTCTTTTGATGGTGTTTGGATGAGCTTTTGTTAGAGAGCTTCTCAAAATTTGTGGGGTAAATAAGCTAAAAAGTCAAAAGGCCCAATTTTCTGACTTTTAGATAACGCAGAAACTAAAAAGCATAAGCTAACTTAAACACCCCATAGTTTAGGGTGTCGTTTGTGCTTAATGTAAAATACAGAGACAAAAAGTGTAAATAGTCTAAGGTTGGTTGTTAAATACTTAAATTAGTCAATCATCCCTATAATCAGGTTTAAACGAAATTAATGTGATTATCACTCTCTCCCTGTAACCGTGTTCATAATTCAAGAGTAACTTTTTGTTAAATGAACAAAAATAACAAGAGCACGAGTGAGATGACGTGGCGTTAGCATTCCGTTTGAGGATGTCGTGTGACGGCTTTCTCTCACTCCCCGACGGTATTTTTGTTTCAATTGGCGTCCGGTTCAGGATGCTGAGAAATGAGATTCTTTTTGTTTTCTAACTCTAACCTTAAAAAATAAAGCTCGAGAACACTAAAAACTTAATTTTCTCCGCCCCTCAATTCTCATGTTATCCTCAAAATACCGAAAATTACCGCTACTATCATAGTCAATAATATAATATTAGTATATTACTGCCCAACACAAAATGAACTAAAAGTCAAAGGGCACTCGCTATTTAACTAATAAAAACTTAAAAGTAAAGGTCAATATCCTAAAATATATACATTAATAAATTAAAGAATTAATCAAATCGTATTTAATAGATATTTTCGAGTACGGAGTCCTTGTCGTCTCACATTCTCATATTTTTTTAATATATATACGCATTATTATATATTATTTATTATTTATTATTAACTAAATTAAATTATTATTATATAAATAAGTTTTTCCCTTGTCTCTCGCAGCAAATCGAAATATCTGTCGCCAGTTTACTAATATTTCAGGTATCGATCACTAGCAATCAAATTATGTTTCAATTTTGTAATTTTCTATTTCGATTGTCATTTAGCGTAATAATAGCTATGCATTCAATTAATATTGCTGAATCGTAACCCTAGTTCAAATTGCGCCAACTGTTTTTTTCCGTTTCGATTCAATTTTTATGTGTTTTAGTATGCGAACGTTAGAATGCGATGATTTCTATTAGATTTTGTTGATAATTTGTAAGTGTTAATTTTTTAGATTCGGCATTGTAATTGGTTAATAATGTATTAAAATACAGAAGCTAGGTTATAGAAATCCAGATTTTGGCTGCTGTGGAGTGCATTACAGGAATTGTTTCATTCTGATCACACACATATATATGTATGTTTGTGTGTGTGTGTGTGTATGGGGATTACATGTTTGCATGTGTAGTAAGTATGTATGTGTGTATATATATATATCTATATGTTTGTGTACATGTGTGTTTGTTTGGGTGTATATATATAGGTTTGCATATATATATATATATATATATATATATATATATATATATATATATATATATATATATATATATATACACATACATATATATATAGGGCTAGGGATCAAGAGAGAAGTAATTTTTTGAGGGAAGGAGGGAAGCTAACCATTCATGCGCGATGAATGATAATCAAACGTAAAAAAAACGTATTTTTACCAAGAAGTATTAATCAAAACCGATGTTATAACTACTAATATTCATATATAAACTACTTTTGATAACTTATAATATCATATGATGAATATAAAGAGAATTTTATAATATTCATCGTTAATGAATGTTAACCGATGGATATTATCATTTTCTTTGAAAAATTATTCGTTAGCATTCGTCAACGTTAGATGATAATTAAAACGTATAAAACCATATTTTTACCAATAAATATTAATCAAAACCGATGTTATAACTACTAATATTCATCAATAAACTATTTTTTATAACTTATAATATCATATGATGAATATTAAGGGAATTCGTTAACATTCACCTTTGATGAATGTGTAGCTTCCCTCTTCTCCAGAAAATAGTGCTTCCCTCTGGATCTGGTCCACATATATATATATATATATATATATATATATATATATATAGGTGTATGCATTGTATATATCTATATGTTTGTGTATCTATATGTTTTTTCTGTGTGTGTATATATTGAACATTAAATTTATATAATTAATCTGTGTTTGTATATCTTTATGATAATTATATGAGTTTTATCCTATTGTGATTCTAGGTTTAATCACTGCGCCTAGCTTGTTGTAGTAAACAGATTGTGAACTGTGTGATATATATTTAGCTGAACTGCTGAACGATGTTTTTTTTTGTGCTTAGGTAAATCTGGTGGATGCTGCTGATAATTTTGACATCACGGAAGAAATATATAGGATGCAATTAGGAAGTCCTGATCCATCTGATCAAGACAGGGAACCATTTGTGGAGGTCGATCCGTCAGGAAGATTTGGTCGGTACAGTGACCTGCTGGGCTGTGGTGCTGTCAAGAAGGTCTATAGAGGATTTGATCAAGAAGAAGGTAAGGACGTTGCTTGGAATCAAGTGAAGCTAGGGAATTTCAGTGGAGATCCATCTGTTACGAAAAGGTTGTTCTCAGAAGTTAAACTGCTAAAGACCTTGAATAACGAAAACCTCATAGTTCTGTATGGTTTCTGGAGGGATGTTGAGCACAACACCTTGAACTTTATTACCGAGGCATGTGCATCAGGAAATCTGAGGGATTACAGGAAGAAACATAAGCGTGTCTCTATCAAAGCCTTAAAGAAGTGGTCAAGACAGATTCTGAAAGGCTTGGAGTATCTGCACACACATGAGCCGTGTGTCATTCATAGAGATCTCAATTGTAGCAACATCTTCATCAATGGGAATATTGGAAAGGTAAGTATGCTCTTTGATTTCAAGTTCCATAATTTTTCATGCATTTATATACTCAGGAGCATTTGATCAGTAGTAGTCAGTATTCATAATATGAGTTTAATAGTATGGTGGGTGTTATTGAGAATCAAATATCTTAGCCCACCCCAAATGCTACGTACGGATAGTTCTTATTATTGTTTTGGTTCTATTCTTAACACCCATTTCTCAAACCCATTCCAGATTACACCGTGCTATTAACCTATGTTAGGCAGGCATTTGTATTATTCTTATACGACATCTTTTTTGTTCATGTTTTAATAGCAATATATGCTATTGGGCACAAATGTGCAATGCTTCAATGATTTTGATATGGTTTTGCTTTGGTTAAAATATGGTACTTGTAGTGTTTATGAATAGCAACAGACATCCCCATTGTATTTTAAAGGCTTGTTTGATATGGTGGAATAATTATGATTGATTTAAAACTTCAAAAAGTCAACTAATTCATTGCCGTTTTGGTTTCACAAAACAACATTGTAAATGCTGACTGCTTACTGACTTTCAACTTATCGAACAGGTTAAGATTGGTGACTTGGGTTTAGCAGCAGTTGTAGGGAAGAGTCACGTTGCTCATTCGTTGCTAGGGACACCAGAATATATGGCACCAGAGCTGTACGAGGAGGATTACAATGAGCTGGTAGACATATACTCTTTCGGAATGTGCTTGCTAGAAATGGCTACAATGGAGATACCATACACTGAATGTGATGGTGTTGCTAAAATATACAAGAAAGTTACAAGTGGTGTGATGCCTCAGGCCTTCAACAAAGTAAATGAACCAGAACTAAAAGCTTTCATCGAGCGGTGTATTGGGCAGCCACGAGCAAGACCATCTGCTTCTGATCTTCTCAAGGACCCGTTTCTTCAGGATATTGAAGATGAGGAGACTGATGGTAGTGCCTAATAGATAAAGAGGTCTACACTTTCCCCCCTTTTGCTTATACACCATTTTCTTTATTTCTCGTGTATATAATGTTTTGTTTGTTACCGGCGTAGATCAAAATGCATTGGTGATTTTAGTACTTTCTTGAATGGAGAAGTTTCACTTGGTTATCAAATGTCGATATGGAAGTCGTTTCTAATAAGCTTCAAGTCAAATGTAAGGGAGGCCTTTGACGATTATGGCTCACGAGTTATGGTTTTTTCTACTTTTAACTTGTAAGAACCATCTGTTAATTATGTCCAAATTGATACAATGGAGTTTGGTTTAATGGTATCGGTAGATTTTTATCATCATTAGGTTGCAAGTTAAAGTATGTTTTTAGAACATCATCATCATTTGAGCTAGTTGTCTTTTTTAAAACTGTCCCAAGTTTTGTTTAGTGATCTAATAACTAAAATGGAACCTTTTTTTTCATGTCTACTACTAATGTCTCGTTCATTATTCATTTAGAGCAAACTATTCACATCATGTTGAAGTCAAGAATGCTCTGCCTCTAAACTTCTGTACATCTTAAAAACCTGTTCCAACTTACCTTTGTCTAATATATAATAATCAGTAGAAGCCCCAAATAAGTTTAAAATAATACTACAAGTATTATACATTGCAAGACAAAACCGTACCAAAATCATCGAAGCATTGTGCCCAACAACATGAAGGCTATTAAAAAATGGATAAAAAGATAATAATACAATTGCCTGCCTAACAAGATACTATGACCTATGAATCCACAAAGCATTTGTTCTCCTTGAGCCCCTTGTTACATCACATAGACATGTGTATTCATTTGTTCTCTCACACCTATTGATTTTTAGTATTTTAAGCAAATTATTATTGTGAATATCTTCCTATGATTCGACCAATATTATGTGAGAATATAAAGGATACACATAATTGACACATTTTAAGTTTTGATTAGCATAGAAAATGATATACTTACAAATCAGAATATATACACGTATACTATTTTCTTGTAAGGCATTAATAACCGACAATTTCGACCAACGCCCTATTTGGAGGACAATATGTGAATGACAATATTGAATATACTCTCTAGATTGACTAAGTGGACGCAGCCATAAAATGTATACTATTTTCTTATGTGTTTTATATCTTAAAAATACTTGGAAACTATAAACTTTAATTCATTATCACAATTTCTAAAAAAGTTGGTTCAATATACAAAATTCTAGACCCAACACAACTAGTCATAAAGCCTTAACATCCGGTGTGCAAAAGGACGTAAAATTAATCTAATGGACAAGCAATCACAACCGTCCATCAAAATCATCCACCATGCATTTCAAACATGGGTACATGACCATACATACATCATACAATGCAATGCAGCATGTACATACATGGGACGGATACATGTACATTGTACTACCATAGATTTTCCCAATAAGTATATAAGGATCGAATTGAAGGACAAACATTGCTTCCTTCCAATTTATCAGATCAAACACAATACCCTAAAATTATCTCTTTTTTCCCCTCTTTCTCTCACACATATATACACACACTACCGCATATATTCATCATTTCATTTAATTATAAAAATTTGATCTTTTTCAACATCTTCCATTCTATACATACAACAACAGCCCACATCTAGATTTACATATACTATTCTGAACAGCTTACAAAAATAATCAGAGGGGGCATGAACATGCCCTCACTTCCTATTGTTCATCCTCTCAGATCTTAAAATTTAAAGATTTATCATCTGGGTATTTCTTCAATCGCTTTAATTTTATGATTTGGGTATCGGGTATCTTTTAGAATTCGATGAAGTTGGTTTCTTGATCGATTGATTTGCTTAATTTTTTTGTAACTCCTTTTCAGGAGGACCTCAATTGTTGTTCGTTAGAGGGATCCGATAATTTTTTGATTGAATCCGATAATATCCTTCTTTACATTAGGTGTATTAATCTGACTGTAACATAAAACTAAGGTATATTACTTTTAATCTATGCTATTTTGATCGGCATTTTCACTTTATGAATTTGGGTAATTTAGATGAGTTCTCTTAATCATTCTAAAACTAATTTTGGTAAGTTTGGTAACAATTGTTTGGTTTGATTTATTGGAGTTTAGGTTGTTGATTGATTTGTTTTGTTGTACAGAAAATGCAATCGGATCTTGGAAAGTTATTCGTTGGTGGGATATCATGGGATACAAATGAAGAACGCTTGCAAGAGTACTTCAGTACTTTCGGTGAGGTTTTGGAAGCTGTGATTATGAAAGATCACACCACTGGACGTGCACGTGGTTTTGGCTTTGTTGTTTTTGCTGATCCTGTTGTTGCAGAGAGAGTCATCAAAGAGAAACACAATATTGATGGCAGAATGGTAACATTTGTAATCAATACATTATTATAATAAGAACTTCATGATCATCAAACTAACGATTTGAATTATGTTAGGTTGAGGCAAAGAAGGCTGTTCCTAGGGATGATCAGAGCACAATCAGTAGAAACAGTAGTAGCATTCAGGGTTCTCCTGGTCCTAATCGAACGAGAAAGATATTTGTAGGGGGTTTAGCTTCGACAGTCACAGAAAATGATTTTAAAAGGTACTTTGAACAATTTGGTACAATAACAGATGTTGTGGTTATGTATGATCATAATACACAAAGGCCAAGAGGATTTGGATTCATTACTTTTGATTTAGAGGATGCAGTAGACCAAGTACTTTTAAAAACTTTTCATGAACTAAATGGTAAAATGGTTGAAGTGAAACGTGCTGTTCCAAAAGAGCTTTCTCCCAGTCCTAATCGAACCATGCTTGGTGCTTATCCTTATGGTTTGGGTCGAACCGGTAGCTTTCTTAATGGCTATGGTCAGGGACCACCCTACTCTCCTGGTGCGGTTGGTGGTTATGGTGTTAGCCCTGCTAGGATGGCTGGTAGAAGTGGATTTGGTCCATTTGGTTCTGGGTATGGAATGGGGTTAAACTTTGAACCCGGTACGACGAGCCCAAATTACAATAGGAGTATGAACTATGGACGGGGAATGAGCCCGAGCGCTTATTTTGTTGGAAATTCAAATCGGTTTGCAAGTCCTATTGGTTTCGAGGTTGGAAATGGGGGGAATGTTGCTAATGTCGGGAATGGTGGAAATGTATCTTTTTTCAGCTCAACTCCAAGGAATTTGTGGGGTAATGGTGGGTTTAATTATGGGTCAAATTCGAACGGCTCAAGTTCTATTGGAGGAGGTATATTTGGGAATAGTGGTCTCAATTGGGGTTCTAACCCGATTGCAAATCAAGCTGGCGGGAACTTGAGTAACCAAACTGGGAATCTTGGTTATGGAGGTGATAATAGTTATGGCTTAGGAGGTGGTGGGTATGGTAGAAATGCTGCTACTAGTGCAGTCCCGACATCATATGGTGGTGCTAATGGTGGCTATGACGGGCCTTTTTCAGACTTTTATGGTGGTGGTGGCAGTGGCAGTGGCGGCTCAGTGTATGGTGGAGACCCAACTTGGCGGTCAGCAAACAGTGAGCAAGAGGAATCTGGTTCGTTTGGCGGGTATGGGATAGGCGGTGGCGGTGATGGTCCTGATGTCCAGACTAAAAATTCTCCTGGTTATGTTGGTGGTTATAGTGTTGCCAAACGACAAACAAACAGAGGTATTGTTACTTGTTTCATCACAAATATTGGGTTTATTAATACTAATTGAAATATGCATACATGACTTGCCGTTATTTCTGGAGTTATATATCTAAAATTCATCAAGAATTACATATCTGTACTGTGCTTCCTTAACTAGCTAATGCCTCATGCTTGTATATCCATATATATTGACATAGAACTAAAAAAACTGCTTCAGAAACAACGAAAAGTTTCTGACTTTCACAATGGCATTCTTGAGGACACTACAATGTATACTTGATGCCAATTTCATTTCCACAGTCTTGGCCCTGAAGTTCTCTATTTTCCGAAGTTAGGTCTCATTATTTTATTTTCTAGACATTATATGTTTTGCTGACTCAACATTCATATTGGTCTCTCTTTTGATGGTTGAAAATATGCTATTGAACTTGCATGATGAAAAATTACTTACTTTTCTTTGAGTTGGCAAATGGATGGGTGATATGTGACTCAAGCTAAAGGCTTTAAGGCCCATATTAGATTAATTAATAATAAAACGTATATTTCAAAATTACTAATTCGCTCATTTTGCTTTCTGCAGGAATTGCTGGCTAGTCTGGAGCTCAAATTACTATAGTAGATGAAGTTTGGCGTATAAGGTGCAATGTGAATTTTAGTTGAGAAAACTTCAAAAAACAAAACCAACAAAAAGAAAAACCAAAAAAAAAAAGTCGGTATCTTCTCCAGAGATAAGTAGAGATAGAAGGCTTATAAGTGAGGTTTATTTATTTATTTTTGTGTTTTTTATGGATTGATTTTGAGTTACATTTTTGGTCTTTTTGAGTGAGATGTAAAATCAGTTTGCGGCTTATAGTCAGAATATGTATCATCTTGCAATCTCTGCTGAGACGAGCGATGCATAAAAGGGATAGGTGATGATTTCCGTTATAAGGTTTAGGTTTTCATGAATTTTCCGTTTAGAAAAAAACTGCAAAAACTTGTAGCTCAACGCTTTTGTCTTTATTTTTAGATCTTGTTTTAGCTTTTAATTTGAGGATTGTTTTTGCTGCTTAGAATTACACCAGCATTTTTGTTGGTTTTACTAGTGTGGAACATTTGAGGGATACCCATATAGGGTTCTCATTAATAAGTTACCTGAACCATCTCGTTTCTTTGGTTTGGCATGAATGATTGGTTTTCGGAAGTTTTTCATATGTTTGGATGGTGGTTTGATCACACATTTGTTTGATTCAGTTGTATCCCGAGTCAACTTTATTTGAGTGGACAAGTATTAACTAAGGGGGTGTTACGTTTGTAACAAGTAATCACCATGGGTATGTGTTCACTAATGGGATGGAATGGAATGGGAATATGGATTTTTAAACCACATCACTTGATGGGTCTAAAGTAATCCTAGATTTGTGGGTTTGAAACCCAGTATGTAAACCCATTCGTTCCTATGCCTACCGACCAAACATACCCCTATATCATTAAGTCATCCTGAAAATCTATCTAATGAACATTTTTCAAAGTTCATACATCTGCAGAAGTTAGCGGCACTTACT